>OX438779.1:6304894-6706562 GCA_949316455.1 Acleris holmiana
AATAATTATTGTAGTAACACTCCCATTTATCGTTGACAATCTAAAAAAAAAAGGATTTTTAATTTCTTCTAGGTATATATATATAACATATGAGATACAAAGAAGAGTGAAACTTACTTCTATAGGTAAAAGTTCGCCTGCTTCATCAACGCACTTGTAGAATTTTCCTCCAAAAAATTGTACACCCATTATAGAGAAAATTAACCAAAACACTAAGCAGACTAATAGCACATTGAAAATGCTGGGGATTGCGTACATTAGCGCATTTACAACTATGCGCATGCCCTGCCACCGTGATATCGCTCGCAAAGGCCGTAACGCACGTAAAGTTCTTAGCGATCGTAACACTTTTAGATTTTCATTCTCTTCTATTAACAAACTAAACACTGACACCTGAAAAGAAAGAAGAATCACATATAACTTAACTTACAATTGGTAAAGTACACACACTAATTGAAAAAATATAAAAACTTACGAAAACTATAGTAAAATCTAGCAACGTCCAAAAACTCGTGAAGTATCGAAAAAACCCCAGCGCGATCCATTTGAGAAACATTTCGATCACGAAGATCAAGCAGAAGCCAAGGTTAGTCCAGTAGAGGATTTTCTTTAAGGGAATGTTCTTCTCGAGATGGATGTCTTCAAAGCACAGCGTGACGCTGGATGCAAATATGAGGATAAGGACGAACCACTCGAAGGCTGGCGTATCGACGTAACGAAGGATGTAAGTTCGACAAAACATCCAACGTTGACCAATATTTGTTTGGATGCATGAATCCCAACAGGGACAGCTAAAATAAAATTAAATAAATTAGTAAAATATCTATTGACTTGACATTATAATTAAGATATTATGCTTTGCACACGTACTAATCATAACATTGCCGAGGGTAACAATCTTGTGGTACTTTCGCCTCCTTCTGGATACCAAAGCCTGGAAAGTTGCCCATCGCATCGGCGTACTGCCCCTTGGAGTTTTTTCTCCCACCTACGGTTAATTCATCTACATATGAGACTAAAGTTTGCCACGGACGTTTCATGTCTTCGTCCTCTGGTTTTTTGCCAGATTCCTTACTTAAAACGTTCGGTGGCTCCCTTTCTAGTCTCTTTGATTTTTCTGGTGTCGTTCTACTAGACAAATGCGCCATTTCGTATTGCTCGTATTCATCTGAAAAGTAACAAACAACAGATGAATTACATGCAATATTTCAACGAAATTGTATATTTGTCTCGTTCTTTACCTTTTGTTTCTGAAGGCTGCGTGTGGTATCCCGATGACGTTTGATTCAAAAGTCTCTGTGCGTTTACTTGTTCCGTAGCGACTGACAAATCATCAAGGTTTTCTTTAGAATCTTCTCTAATGCTAGTTATTTTATGTTCTATCGCCAACTCCCTTACGTCTTTTAAAGTTTCTTGGCTACCGTGGTTTAAAATATTTCCGGATTGGTATAGAGTGGGATAGTCAAATCCTACGACTGGTCTGAAAATGTTAGTTAGAGGTTAGTAACAAGGGTCGTTTTAGGTAAGTTGAATTAGATGGTGCTACGGATAACATGCACTGCGTACCTATTTAGCGCCTCCTGATAACTATGGCTGTAGACGTTGTCGTGCGGAAAAACCACAGTCTCCTGCACGGAAGAAAAAAGCGCTGGGGACTGCTCGCTGGGCACTGACAGCTTCTTCTCGGGCACGGTCCGGTTTTGTAACATAAATTCATTCACTAGTTCTTCTAACTTAGATTTCTTTTCAGTCTCTTTGCTTTTCGATATAAGGAAACCTTTTTTTCTTACTATGGAGCGTATCCTATCGAAACTTTTAGCTAATTTAGAATCCTCGCCTACTTCCTGAAATATTGTAATATTGATTATTAAAAGACCATTGTGAGTATTTTAAGTGCGCTTCCAGCGATGTCGGTGTAAAAAGTGTCCTCTCTCACGCTTGTGTCATCGCCCAGCTGGCAAATAGCAATTTTGGTGCTGCTGTTAGTGCCTTGCGGTGAGGTGCCGGTGCGGTGAAACGCATAAAAGAGTCTTTTTACCTTTTTAATTACCTCCTTCTTATTTTTGAGCTCTTCGCTGTTAAAGCTGTTGAGTAAAAGAGCGAGGAAGAGGTTGAGCACCATAAAGTTTCCCATGACGAGCGCGGGGAGAAAGATGAAGAAGCAGGTTTCAGCGCCGGTGGCTTGCTCCGCACGCATGCAGTCCCACAGTGGCTCGATCCACTCGCCGCACAGGATGCGGAATATCATCATGAACGAGTGAAAGAAGTCGTTGAAGTTCCACCTTAAACAGCAGCCGTTCGTTACATGGTAATGTTTACATTGGATACTGAGTAGATAACGATGTCAGAAAAAACAGTTTTAAAAATGTATATATATTAGTTTGGATACTGAAGTGAAAAAAGAAATAGAAGAGGAGAGAATAATGAAAAATAGAGCAGTGTAAGAAGATAGTGCAGTTCAGTTGAAGATAATAAAATGTAGAAACTGGCGTGTGACCAGATGGCTTGGTACCTGGGCACAGGGTCCGGCTCGAACTTGTCGGGTGTATACGATTTAGAGAACAGTTGCATACCGATAACAGCGAATATGTATATAACTATCACTAACACGAACGTCAAATTACCGAGAGCACCGATTGTCGATATTATAATACTCAACAACACTTTCATTGTAGTCCATGATTGAGCTAATTTTAATACACGTAACTGTAACAAAATAATCTTATCAATAGAGCTTCAATTTCCAAAATTTCAATATGTATTCAGATATTAGATAGATTAGAAGTTAAAAACGTTACCAAGCGAAGGCCTCGTAGCACAGAAAGGCCATCGACGAGTTCGAATATGAGATCCAGCAGGCTGGCCGAGACTATGATCAAGTCAAATATGTTCCAGCCACACGCGAAGAAATCCTTGCTCATCGCCATCACCTTCATTATACACTCTAAAGTAAATATTGACGTGAAAACCTGAAACCAAAACAAAATAGGATATAAATGTAGCTTCACATAGCTAAGCTAAGGTTTCTTGGAATTCGAATGCAGCGGTCTTACCTTATTTCCTACATCTAAGACCTGTCTAACGTTCTCGCTCATTCCGTGGTGTTCCAACGCAAGGAACAATGTATTGAGAACTATGCACGTTGTTATGAACAACTCGAACAGAGGGTCTTTCACAATGCCGTATAGACAGTTCTGAAACTGCAGCCAGCCCTCGTAGTCAATGCAGCAAGTAACGCAGCACTCACAATTCCTGTCCATCAGTTCGTCTGTGATCAAATTGGTCATGTTAGTGAAGGGCTCGAAAAAGGACTCAACATCAATAATAACAATACAAATATACGTACAGACGAACATATAATTAACAATTCAAAAGCAAAAGCTTAACAAAGCGGTCACAACAACGGACGCGAAGCGCGTGTCTTTAAAATTGCATCTATTGTTCTTTGAAAGAACGTAAAGAACGCATCATGCATTTGAAAGCGATAGATTTGGACTAAGAGAAAAATGCAGAAAAATGCACGGTACCGGTACAAATATGCCAATTGGTAAAATTTTGCACTGTCTGTGTCTAATCGGTGCAATTTCCAGTGAAGTGAGAGTCTGTAGCTACCCAAATTGCTATCGTTATAATTTTGTTAAAAAGATCGACTCGCATAGAAGAATACATGAAGAAGTTATTAAACTGTGCCAAGAGATTGTTAGAATAAGTAAATCACTGTTAGAGGAAGCTATGCGCCGAATGCTTGTAACAGTAGCTACCTCGTGTTCAGCGTTTCTCCTTTCAACAATTTCTTCAGCAGTCTTGCATGCGACTCCAATAATGACAATGATAGCAAAACCAATCGCAGTTACCCTGCAGTCTTCCCGTGGGGTACAGGGGTGGACTGGGGTATATAAAATGCGTCTGTGTTTACTAACCTGTGAAGTAAGTGCAATTTTGTTGATAATTGCCCATATGAGTTTTGTGCGTGGCTGCCAATAAACTGAGCTCATTAATTTTCGTCGTCTCCGCTTGGGGGAGGTCGGGCGCGCGCTTGTATGGCCAGTCCGCCCCTGACGATATTAATGAGGTAGAAGCGAGATTGCAGTAGTGTCGTAACAAAATGCTTGACGAAGTTGAACCTCGTCAACAAGTGAATCTAAAGGTGATTATTAGCCTTTTGACAGCTATTTCAGCTCTGCTCAATTTAGATTCTAACCATGAGTGAATAATCTTTGGTTTCCATTGATAAATGGAAATGAGAAAGAGCGAAATGGCTGTTTGATAGCTTTGCGTGCCTACTTAAACTGTATGGAATTGACAACAATTCTGGATTATCAGGGGTGTTTATTGTTTAAACTGGTAAGTAAAAACTGTTGCCAATTGATGACACTTTTAGAGTGCCCTATCAATGTTGAAGACCTTTAGGGCATTCGACAAGTATCAATGCTTAACTTAAGACTGCTGGACTTAAAAATAGATGGGTGAGCGATGTTCTGAAAAATGTTCAAATGCTCAAAAATTAATAGACTTTGGCTTAGAAATGCAATTTAGATTAGAACAGAGCCAGTAAGAATAAATAAATAAACAAAATATAGAAGATACTGAAAATCAATGAATTTTGAAAATTATCGTTGTAGTCTGTACACCGTTTCTGAAGTTTTTATAAAATAGTTTTGCAAGAAACGTAAGCGTTGAAAGTTCATAGAATAGCCTACGTACTAGATGTCATTTCAAACGTGGCAGATTCAAAGGTATCCAAGGAATATACCATGCATATCAATCGGAAATGTTACATAATGAATGCTATTCTACGTATTTTGGAATGTTGAGCATTTATAATGTTGTAACAGCGTATGCCTTGATTTTTTTCGTTGTAAGTAAATAATCTAGTTCATTGTGTAAGCATTCATTCTGTTGCGGCATGTTTAACTTTTTCTGTGTTTCAGAGAAGAAGCCGTGCCAATTTGGGAGTTGGTGTAGTTGTGTCATGCCACCAAAAGACTAAATATTTCGGTTAATAGTATTTGTTCCTCGCAGATCTGAATTCTTAACTGTTAGCTTTGTTGGAATACTTTTGGTGGCAAGGCACGTTCGTCAGGGTAAGAAGCTGTGCAGCAAGCGTAAGCAGTTCTTTACCTAGCACCACGATCTGGTTGAGGTAGTCCGGATTCAGTGGATACTTCTCCTGTATGCTCTTGTCTCCTTTCTTCTTGTCGGTCTGTGGCTGCGTTTGGGGCTCCTGGAACGTAAAACATTGTACATTAAGAGATATGCCCTGCTTAGACAAATTACAATATCTCAAACAAAACTCCTGTAGCAAATGCAACCTTATTAATAACGTGATAGGAATGAATCTGCTTTGGCTATTGAATTTGAGATACTGCCTATTGGCTTATGAGGCCAGAGATGTGATTACCAGTTGCGGAAAAACGTGTAGTATACGAGTAGGTAACAATTATCAATAATAGAGAAGCGTTGTTTGTTGGAATTGTAATTTGCATTTTAGTTGCAGTCTTATTTAATCTTGTTTTTAAATACGCAGCACGAACCCATGCTAAAAGGTCTGTCTCTGTTTAGTCCCCATAGTACAAGCCTACAGCTTAGATTGGGACTAGATCAATTTGAGTTATCCTCTGATAGTTTATATATTTCATAATTAGTTAGTTACGTTGTTTATAGATACTGAAACTGAATGAAGCTAAGTTCTTCGCTAATGTAAAAGGTATATAGCAAAACTTTTCGGGACTTTGATTCCTTTTTCCATAAAACATTGTTAACGTTATAGCGTCTTTCATTCCGTTGCGTAAACATGCAAAGTACGCATCCTACCCATCCTCAACGGAAAGATGGTTGACCCGCAGCGAACGACACCCTGACGTGACACTGACTGGAGGGCTAACACAAGTTGTCTGCGACGTTTTTGTCTCTTGGATCTCCCTTTCTATCTAATTTGTAACGACAGAGACGCACTGACTGACAAGCGAGAAAATACAACTGTGTTAGCCGTACTGATTGGTCCTTTCTCTCCCGGGTCCCGCAGCCTATTAGGTTTTAAATGATTGATTATGCTTACCCGTGGCATCAAAGCCAGCATAGTCGGCGGTTGCGGCGGTGGCGGCGGCGGCAGCTGCACGTGCGGCCTTCGATGCGGGTGCGGGTGCGGGTGCGGGTGTGGGTGCAGGTGAGGATGGGGCGCCTGGTCGTCCGACGTGTGCTCGCCGTCGTCGTGGTCGTCCACGACGCCAGAGTCATCCAGCGACGACTCGCGGTTGTTGCTGTGGTCGCTGAACTGTCGCCCAGCGGCGCTGAGCGCACCGCGACCTGCGAAGAGTATCACTGAGGACACCGTATAGTCAGAATCTACTCTACTCGTGATTGATCATAAATTGTTATTTTTTGAGTTTGGAGCGCTTCTTAAAAAACAACAGGTTCAACAATTTGTAACTTGAATAGACTGGGCAAGATAAGATAAAATATCAACTTAAAAAAGTAGAAGTTAAAATTTATAAATATTAAAAGTAAATACAAAAATATTCATTACGATTGTAAAAACATTTTGATAATATCCATTTCTTTAGTTCTCTTTTAAAACATATGCCATCTAATGACTTAATGTTAACCGGTAAATGGTTATACATTTTGATTCCTGAGACATATGCGCTCTTTATTAGTATGTAGCTAGATGGTCTGACTCATTATATAATACTACTTTTACAGCTACTTTTTTTACGAATTTTAAGAGGTATGTTAAGCTGGGTACGAATTGGGGCAGCCTCGGGTTGAGGCACGCACGGCTCACCCATTTTGCTCAAATTCGTACACGCTCACGCGCTGTGCGCAAGAGTCGAGAGTCGGTTTTTTGACCGTGCTCAAAGGCGCCTCGGTGTGCGTGTCTCGCGTAATTTGAACGTGTATCGGAGCGTGCCACGGGCAGAACGACAAGTTCTAACTTGTCTGTGGGCGAGGCCGTTCTACCACCGAGGCGATTTCTTCTTTTTGTTAAAAATTCGGTGAATTATGATAAACGCAGCCGCGGCTGTCATCGCGACAGACGCCATTTTGAAACGTCGGCTCGCGGCGAGCACTCTGCCTTACCCGCGCATGTTTATATAAAACAATTTGGCTCGCGAGCAGCTCGCCGCACGGGGCGAGCATGCCTCAGCCTGAGCCGCTCTGATTCGTACCCAGCTTTAAATTGATAATGATATCAAGGGACAATCTCACACAAATTATTTCTTGCAATGAAACTTAGTGCCGGTGGCAGAAGCGTGTTAATTTGATGACTTTGACTGCAACTAGTTCACTTTGAATAGTTTGAATATTCATTCAGATAGTTAAGTATCGACCCTTGCTTAGACTTTATTGACTTTGAAGGGGTGAACTTGCTATCGAGTTGCAAACTACTTAATTGTACATTACAAACACACAGTTAATAGCTATCCACATTAAAGTCTATGCGTAACATTGTGTTGAAAGTGCAGAAATAAGGGAAGTTCATCGCCATGCAGGGATTTTTGTTATTAGCAATTATGAAGTGCTTAAGCGGCAATTATGATTCCAATTTTATCAAACGCCAGGATTACGGTTCACGTATAATGAGTCCATGTTTGAATGTCTTACTTACCAAACAGAGCATTGCTGATTAGGTGCGTCATTAGGTAGGGTTAGAGGAGAGGCGTATTAAATACGGACACAATGTGAAAGGATAACCATGGTAACTATACCAAGAACGATTGGGGCCAAACATCTTTGGTCTATTCCCACTAGTTACATTGTCAGGATTATATACCTAGTTCAAGTTTATAGTTAGTTTCACAGAACTAGTAGGAATAGATATATGTATACATCTAGCTGACATAAACAGCTCGGCTGCACTTGACTAATTACTCACTCTGAGCTATTAGTCTGTGATTCGTTTGATCATTTAAAATTAAAAAAAAATGTTTTTTAAGCTTTGTGTAATGCAGCGCGAAATCAAAAGTTAGCATCTAAATCCAAAGGACCTCACGGTGGCTGGTTTCTATTATGACCATGTTACATGTTATTACGAGAGCATTATGTAAAGTTGATTTTTCATATGAGGCGGTAATTAATCAAAAGGTATTTTGTCATACAAAAATGAAGAAAGTATTTGGTATTACTATCAAGGAATAGTCAGTGATACGAGTACTATCATAGGTGATACGAGTACTATCATAGTATTACTAATAATTGTCTTGTTCTGTTGTGGCAAACATGTCTTGATTATTACCTCCTAAATTATTCATATTCATATTCATATATTGGGCAAAATATTCAGAATTTTGCCACATTTTGCAGTGCTCTTTATATCGATATTTAAAAAAGTATGCGATTTAGGATACAAAATTAGTAATTCATATTTAAATGTATTATTTACCAGTACCTGGGCGACCGAGCTCTACTCGAGTGTATGTAGACACTATTAAATCACAATTTGATAGTGTCGTCTATATATGTCCAATACGGAACCCGAGTTTTCGGCGGAACCCGAATTTTCTTGAAGGCGACTTGACAGATCGATTTTTTGACCCAAAAATCCCCTATATATTCCGCAATTTTCATCAAAATCGTTAGAGCCGTTTTCTAGAGCGTGATTACAAATATACATAAAAACATTGCTCGTTTAATAATATAGGATTAGCTAATATAATCTGAAATTGTGTAGATCGAGTTGATACTGAAACATCACCATAAAAAATCCTACATTTCTGGCAAAATCTTTCAAAATAGTTCGCCTTTTTAAAAAAAAACTACTTTAGCCACCGTATGCTCCCTATGGTTGCTTGCGTGATGGGAATAATACAAACGTGAAAGGGACAATACCAGCTGTGCCACAACAACCAATGGCAAGTTTACCTAAAGCGTTGTCGGGGTGCAGCGTGTGCGGCGGCGGCGGCGCCGGCGCGGGGGGCGGGGACGCACTCGGGGTCACTGACCGCGACCGCGACCGGGATCGGGACCTGACGATAAAGTGGAATTAAAAAATCTATAAGTAAGCAAAATAACATCAATTAAACTATTCATACATACATTAAATCACGCCTGTTTCCCAGAGGTGTAGGTAAAGAACACTTCTTTCCACTTGCTATGATCCTGACAAATTTCTTTCGCTTCTTCCACATTCATACATCGAGTCATGCATGCACTTCGGTTTTGGGTACTTAAGATTTGGCCCTTTTTTACAATTTCTTCGATTTGATTCGAAAAAGTACCAACCCTTCCACTCACTTTCGTCAATCTTCTTCCATCCATTGTTTTCAAATGATCATTCCATCGAAGCATGCCCTTTTTAATCTTAGTCAATACATCTTCTTTCAGTACTCATTTCTAACTTCGAGAATTATTCATAGTATTACTAAACTGCGATTACAATGGGACTGAGCATATAAGTCATTTTTCAATAAGTACATAAAATTACATTGTCAATGGTAGAGTGTGCAGATCAATGAAAATACTTATTTGAGTACTATGATCTATAATTTTCAGATGGTACAAAATTTAAAAAAATATTTTGATGGGCGAAAATTAAGCGACAAACAGTGAAAGATTTTTCAAATATGTAGTTATTATTTATTAGAAATAAAGGACCCCGGACCTAAAGTATGAAAAATGTGGTTTCAGTTAAATTTTCTGAGATTTTGATATGTTATAGATTTGAAAGTCCTGAACAAAAGTCTCTAGGGGTGCTACCACTGTTTCCGAGTCCCTTTCAGAGTTGCGACTGATTTTAAACTAGATAACAAAGTATTAGTACTTTAATAAGATTCAATTCTCACCTATTTACTTAAACCATTGACATAAGATTAAACCTATGTTGCGATAACCCGGCCTTTTTTAGTAAGACAAAATGACAAAATGACTGCAATGTCAACTTCACACGTACGTCATGTGCATTTTCAGAAAGTCCTTGACGCATTTTGACCAAGAACATCAATAATGTTTTTTCTGAGACATAGCTGTTCTGCCCGTCGTCTACTGGGACACAAAGCTGCAACAGGTCTTGAAATTGCTGTTTTGTTACGGTTTTGTCAATGGTTTAAGTAAATAGTTGAGAATTGAATCTTATTAAAGTACTAATACTTTGTTATCTAGTTTAAAATCAGTCGAAACTCTGAAAGGGACTCGGAAACAGTGGTAGCACCCCTAGAGACTTTTGTTCAGGACTTTCAAATCTATAACATATCAAATTCTCAGGATATTTAACTGAAACCACATTTTCCATACGGTCCGGGGTCCTTTATTGAAAGAGTTGATATATTCAGTGACTGTTTTTGGTAAGTATAAAGTATTGCACTTAAAACATGAAACCATTATTGATTGACTCAAGATATATTAATTAAAACGTCATTGATAACTAGGTACTGCTGTGCTAACGGTACTTTCGAATCCCCTTCTCATTGCGGTCGGATAATACTCGGCTGTCCATTGCTGTCGCACTCTCTCCGGTATCCAGTATTTTTTATTATGCCAAGGCTGAATTTGCTCGATAAAAAATATATTGCTAGTTTCATGTATTGTCAATATTACGATGATAATAATAGTAGTAATCTGTTTATGAAATATTAAGCTTTAAAGCGCTTATTTTTGTTAGACTCAAGTGTCCCCCCCCTACAGCCAAAACTAGTATTACTAAAATCTGAAAAAAATCTTAAATAAAAGAGCATATTACCAATTTTAAACTATCACGACTAAATAGACATCATTGGTTCTTGAGATACAGGCGATTAAAGTGAACGGCACCAACTGACTTTAAAAAGAAAATTAGTTATTACTTGTTGATTTTTATGTTTGTAGTACATACTTAACGGCTTCGGAACCCTACACTGAGCATGGTCCGACATGCTCTTGCCCGGTTTTTTATATACAAATGGGGTTACGTTGATCGCGGTCGATAAATGTCGATAAAGCATCCGTCACTCCCACTAACATACTTGTCAGAAAGTGACGGATGTTTTATTCCCTTTTATCTTTAGCGATAAACGCGACAACAAAATGCCACAAATTTTTAATCGTTAAATCTATACGTCGACGGTCTGTAAACAAAATTACCAATATCCTTATCATTAAAACAACTCGCGGTAAGAAAATCCCTTCGAACAAATACTTACATAAAACAAACAGATTCAATCAGAGTTATTGCCCCAAGTTTTTGACGCTAATGAAGTGGCGTAGAGGCGCTACGGCGTAGCTGGGGTCTACGGCTACGCGTGACGAGGCGGAGTCGA
The DNA here is from genome assembly GCA_949316455.1 of Acleris holmiana. NCBI lineage: Eukaryota > Metazoa > Arthropoda > Insecta > Lepidoptera > Tortricidae > Acleris > Acleris holmiana. Next base: position 6,316,126 of record OX438779.1, read on the forward strand.
GACCGTGCTCATCGTAGCGTGACACATTTGCGACGTGTGTAATGATGTCCTAGACTCGACCCGTGAAATTCGTTTAGTGTTAAATTCGTAGATTAAATTATTTTGTGTATTTTTGTATAGTCTAAGTATAATGTAGTCTGGATTTAAATTCAAGAGGAAATAAAAATGGTTTTTGTGGGTATTTTAATCGGATTTGATTATACCTGTAGATGGACCTCGGTGATCTCTTTAGAATAATGATTATACTTATGTTTTGGAATACATTTTATCTCTTATCATAATGCCTTATTTCAAAATAGTTTATTTAATATGCAACACGCAATGAGAACGTGCATGAAAATCGTTATTTAGTTTCATTAATACGATTTAGGAGAAAATGTAAAAAAGCATTCAAAACGCAATACACTAAGTTTGACCCGTTTTACATAGAATCAAAACTTGGTAAATATTTAAAACTTGTTTTAATGTTTAGATTTAGTTTTTTTCGGCATCCTCATTTTATTTACGTAATATTTTAATTCAACAATATTGCCTTAAACATAGTACTTTACGAAATAAATGCAAATTTCATTATCAATAATAATAAATAATAAATAAATAAATATCAGAGGACAATCTCACGCAAATTGACCTAGTCCCAAACAAAGCTCTAGGCTTGTACTATGGGTACTAGACAACGATAAACATACTTATACAGAGAAATACATACTTAAATACATAGAAAACATCCAAGACTCAGGAACAAATATTCGCGCTCATCACACAAATTTCTGCCCTTACCGGGATTTGAACCCATGACCGCTGTCTTCGGAGGCAAGGTCACTTCCAACTGGGCCACCGTGTCGTCAAAGGGCCTTATATTTAGGGAACAACAGCTGTGACGTCATTCCTGTCGTCAATTTGTATAGTGTTTTTGCAGGGGGTCTGAACTGCGACTTTTTAAAACTTCATATCTTACGAAAAAAATACACGATAGTTATCTCGCGTATACAGTTATTCCTCTATTTCATAGAACTTTCCAGAGAGCGCAGGAAAAAATTGCATGTCCCCTATTCTATCGAATTAGTGGTCCCACTTTTACTTTCGGCATTCATATTAAACTTTAAAATAAAACATTTTTTCGTAAAATACCCTGAAAATATTAAACAATCACAAATACTTATCAATTATTCTGTTTCAAAAAATCTGTTATCACCATTCTTATATTTTAACCTCACGCTAAGCAGGAGTTTGCAATATTGTGTTCCGGTGTGGTGATGAAACAACCGGTGAAGTAACTAGCATGGAGGCATTCCATCTTAGTCCTTGGTCGGGAACGCATTTGCGGTCTTAGGATTGTCTTAATATTGCGTCTCGAGAATGCAAATGTCTATGGGTCACAGATCCCACTTATCAACATAGCTGGGCACCGTTAATCAAATAGTTAACTTCGTTAATCGCTAATCCGTTACTAAAAAAGTTAATTTCGTTAAACGTTAAAGCGTTACATTTCGGAAAATTTAACGCAACTTAACCCTTAAATTGGCAAAAATTAAAAAAAGTCGTGAATTCAAACCCTATTTGATTTCGAACCAGCATAAAAAAATATCTATTAAAAAAAAACAAAAAATGAAAACACTATGGTATGTATCCTGTGGTGCACACTGCCAAGTTAAGGGTTAACGTTAATCCGTTCACACGCATTAAACTGGTTAGGAACAAAAAAAAAAGACGTGTATAATTGAAGTGCGTTATCCCCTTCATGAACATTAATATTCGTAGTATTTACTTTTAGTCGTGCAATGGTAGCTTCGAAGTGTTTGTCACTTGTTTGTTTAACTATTATGTTTCACCTATTTTTGTACGACGTAAGGCAGATCACAGAGGTCCATTCCTATTGCATTGTATGTATAACATACATACATAACATCACGCCTTCATTCCCAGAGTGGGGTAGGCAGAGCTACAGAAATACTAACAACTCTAAAAAGACTTGCTGATAATTCTGTAACCACATTTTGCACAATCAGGCCAAGAAGTTTACTAGTGTATTAGTGACAGGTTGCAAGCCCATCGCCTAACAGTACTACAAGCCCTTATTCCCTTAGTCGCCTCTTACGACACCCACGGGAAGACATGGAGTGGCACTATTCTAACCCGGCAACCACATATGTATAACACCTGCAATAACCTGTGTTTCACAAAATAAATGATTACTGATTACTGATATGTTGAAGCTCTCGTCTGAAAGAGAGGTTGAACGTGTTTTTCACGGCGCGGCGCGGTGCGTGCAGTATATTGTTAGTAAAAAATAGGTACCGAATTAACGATTAACGGACTTGGGCAAATGTCACGGACGTTGACGATTAAAAGTTAATCCGTTACTCAAAATGTTAACTTCGATAATTAACGATTAACGGATTAACGAGTTAACGCCCTGTTATGCTTAAAATAACACTCCTTTTTATACTAAATAGATTTCTAACTTCTACAAAAGCCCACATTACTGAACGTTGAAAAATAAAAAGACATCCGACAGAGTTTCTTACAGGTTCTTCTCTGATCGGTCGCGATTTGAACCTGCAGTAAATTTAGGCTAAGTCGCTACTATGACGTTTCAAAAGAGTTTATTATTTGTAAACCTACTTGAATAAAGATTATTCTGATTCTGATTCTGATTCATTATCACTGTTAGCTCCTGCAGCTAAAAACTAACTTCCATCAGGGTATGCTAAACGTGCAAACACATTATCATGCAAATTCGCGTACGTGTTGATTGCCAACCAGGTCGCAGGTAAGCCCCCTGTTGACATACTTGCTCGCTCGACGTCGTTACATATTTAAAAAAAAAATAAGCTTAGTAACTGAGTAATTTAAGCAGGTTAAATGCGCTTTCCTAGGTGTAACTCAAGGGCATTTCCAATTAATGATTGCTGCATTTTTAACTTATACAAAAATTCAATCAAATATTTATGCTACATGGGTATGGGTTCTACAGAGGCCTCCAATATTTTTTGTCTTAGGTCTAATTCTAGTCTTAATAATAATATAATTTCACAATGGAAAAGTTTAAATTTATTTGAGATAGGTTAATACTTATTAGTTGCTTAAATTTATTCGTTTTTAGATTTTCTCATTTTTTTTATTTTTTTTTTATTTACTATAGTAAAAAATACAATATTTCTTACAGTAAGACGCGCTTCGGAAACATTTAAGAGAATATTTATATTGTGTATTATGTAGTTTAGGAGCATTAACTTTCCACAAAGTCATTTATGGTGTAACAAGCCAATTAATCAGTTTTCTTTCAAAACGTGATAAAACGTTGAAGCTGGAACTAAAAAAATAGTATTTTATATTAATATAAATTCACAATCCGACACGTTTCCTGGAGGCACTTAATTATGATTTTAAACAGATAAGTTTGATCTATCTACCTAGCAAACCACAGGCCCTTTCTAACTAAGCGTGTATACTTTTCATTTAGCGTATTAGATTTTTCACACTGTAGCTGTGTACACATTTAAATAAACGATTTTTTTAAAAATTTACAATTCCAAAGTTACAATTTATTTGAGGTTGGTTAATACATATTAATACCTTAAATAAACTTTTTTCTAGATTTTCACAGTAAAATTACTATGCAGTTTAGGAGCATTAACTTTTCAAAAACTCATGCTGAAAACACATTTTTGACAAGACATTCAAACAACTTTCTTTCAAAACGTGATAGAACGTTGAAGATGTAAAAATTGTTCAACAGTTTTAGTATTTTATAAATCACGCTCTCGTGATCGTGTGGTACTACTGGCAGTTTAACACTACGCAAAATAAAAAAAGGTTAAAATGAAGCGCCTGCCTTTCATACTACTTAAAAAAAAACAAATCGGCAACGTTAAATTCAGTAGTGGATTGAAATCACAAAGCAAACATTGTATCTCAAGAATCAATGAACTCATTCTCCCCAGTTTTAATATCGTCTAAGTGCTCTAATAAAATAAGAAGTTTGTAAAGATTGTTAGAGCAGAGTCAATAACGGAGGTCCCGTTATAGTGGACTGAGCGGAACCGCCGCGGGCTGCAACTATTGAAAAACTAATAAATGGTCGCCATCGATTATTTCTACCGACTTTTACGAGTTTACGACACTGTGGTTAGACTCGTCGGAGCGTGTTCAGAGATTGTTTTTTTAAATGGGTGATTGAATTTTTGTGTAGGTTTTTTAGGCTACGGTTGTGACTTGTGACGCTATTCAGAACACCCTTTATATTTATTTTGAAAGGATTTTTTTTTTATTTCTAAATTATTTAAAAAATAATGTTTATTTTGTGATTACGGTGTTAAAAACGGATCAAACGATTTTGGTAAATTTTATTGTAGGTATAAGGCCCGAGAAATTGGTGTTACCTATAGCTAGTTGAAATCTTTGGAGAAAAATGTTTTCATTCGTAGTGAGGAAGTCTGCCAGAGGCCCTAGCCGAGATACTTTCGGTAACTAGCGTTTCTATTCCTTTTGTTTTTAAAACAATCGCGCCACTGGTAGATTGTGTCATTCGAAAAGTCACGTGATCTACCAGTGACGCGATTGGTTTAAAAACCAAACGAATAGAAACGCTAGTCATTTAAAGTATAAAAACACTTTTCCATTGTTTAGTGAGGGTTTTAAATTTGAGCTTCACAGCTCAATACGTATTTTTGAAAACAAAGCAGTAAATTCTATAAAGGAAACGACGCCATCGGGTTATATAACGTGAGCTCTTTGTGACTACAATCCTATGAAATAAGAGGTCGAGGCAGGTAATAAAATAACGTCCTCCCGTATCGAGGGCCAATTGAATTCTCTGACTTTCCTTCGGGAAGCATTCGTGTATATTTACGCGACAACGAAGGATATCATGGAATTATCCATTCCAAAAACAATGTCTTCTCGTATACAGGGTGTATGTTTAAAACATAAAAAAAATATGTGTAATTTCGCAAAATTTTATTAGTCTTGTTTAAGGGATATGCTGAATGCTGAATATTCATTGCGCAAGGATAAGTTGGGTTGCGTAGTTTGACTTGTGACCACCACGAATAACTCCTGTGCGGTTGGCAAGTTTGACCACTTTGTCCTATTTCATTCACGTCAAAGCTAAGGTGACAATTCTAAATAAAAACTGAGTTAAAATTGATATTGGAAATTACGGTGATAAAATTTCTATTGCGACAGCGTTATATATTAATAACATTATATTCTATGGGATTCATACCGTACTCAGACATTTGAGAGACAATAAACTCGTTCCTTTTCCAAAATTGTGTATGAAAAATCGTCACTAAGCATCGACTTAATCATCATTAACTGCCTCTGCGTGGGGCCGTATGTTACGATGTAATAACTAGCGAAACTACAGATCGATATCAAAATCATACGCTGTTTTTACACGACTGCAACACAAGTCTGCAAATGACAGTTACGAATTATTTGTGTGACGACGGTATCATGTAATCTCAAGGCGGTTGGCAGTTGCGATGTTTTTGTCATTACTATTACATGTTCTACGAGGAAATAGAAATCAGAACAACGTAAACGCCAGTCGCTCCACGGTTCTGTTTGATTTGGACGGCTACATGTAATTGAATCGAGTTGCTGTCATCGTGAATCACCGGTACTCGAGCGTTACCGAGTTCTGGCTATACGTGCCCATACCTATCGATGGGCGTCGGGTATCCAATAACCACCGGGAGTACACAGATGTAGTGAATAATTTAAACGACTTCGTATCTTGCTTTCTTAGTCAGTTTATCGATGGTTTCTGAAACTAACTGAAAATGCAGGATACAAATGAACTTTTCTATCAAAATTCGATGTCGTTTGTTAGTTCAGTAAATTAAGTACATAAACAAATAAAGAACCATTAGGAAAAAACCGTACATTTTTTTAAATGTTAGTGAGAAGGCACACGAGCACTCAGGCCACCTGGGTGATGGTAAGTGGAATCTGAGACCCATAGACATTTGAATTTTCAAGACTATAATCCTAAGACCTCAAATGCGTTGCCAACCCTAAGGACTACGATGGAATGCCTCTACGCTAGTATTTTCACCGGTTGTCTTATCCCCACACCGGAACACAACAATGCGAACACTGCGAATAAATTGCACTAGTCCCAAATCAAGCTAGAGGTGACCTACCATGGGTAAAGGCAGTCACCATCGAAATTATATTTTCCGATATTTTATTCTAAAATATCTGACACACTTTTATGCCTCTCAGTAAGTAATAGACACGTGTCAGATATTTTGAACCTACTGTTGGATAACACAAGTGTTATTTGTTATTTACTAGTATCATTAAAACCACGATAACTCCTCAACGAATCAACATATTGGAAAGTTAAAACTATAATTTGGATTAGTTTAGTAGCTTTCTTTTGCATTTTTACGTCAATTTCTGGGTGACGGTTGAAAATTACACAAATATTTGCCCTGAACGAGATCGAAACCTAGACCGCTAGCTTTGTAAGCAGGTACTAAATAATTACGTCGTAAATACAGACCCCACAAATACCCGAGCGAAGTAAATACCCGGGTTGCCTAACTCTGTCTCTGCCGAATACCGCAACGCGCGGACTCGACGCTCTGGAGTATAATGCTCGGATGGTTTGGAGTTTCGAATAGCGCTGTCTAGTGACGAATTTAGTCTGAGTTTGATAAAACGCGACATTCCGAATGTGAATTGGGCACACGTCAAAGCTTTACTGCATTCACTGCAAGCAATGCATAGAAACGTTTTCCCGACTTTTAACCAATGCTCTAGGGGTGCGCCAAAGGTTATATAAAATTGCAAATTAAATTATTGAAACTGAAAACGTTTCTGATACCATTTTATATCATAACTAGCGACCCGCCCTCGCTTCGCTCCAGATTAAAGTATTATACATATAAATCTTCCTCTTCAATCATTCTATCTATTAAAAAAAACTGCTTTAAAATCCGTTGCGTCGTTTTAAAGATTTAAGCATACATAGGGATATAGGGACAGAAAAAGCGACTTTGTTTTATACTATGTAGTGATGATCACTCAACACAAAAATATTTCTAATACCATTTTACATCATAATGATCAGTGATCACTCTTCATAATAAATATTCTGCCTCTGAAGCCAGCGGTCCTGGGTTCAAATCCCGGTAAGGGCAGATATTTGTGTGATGAGCGCGAATATTTGTTCCTGACTCTTGGATGTTTTCAATATATATTTAAGTATGTATTTCTCTATTTAAGTATGTTTATCGTTGTCTAGTACCCATATTACAAGCCTAGAGCTTAGTTTGGGACTAGGTCAATTTGTGTGAGATTGTCCCCTGATATATATTTATTTATTTATTTAATACACCTGTTTCAGGTTAGGTAAGATTTGTTTTATAAACGTCCCAAAATCAGAACGGTTTCAGTAAAAATCACTTTAGGAGTTGCGATGATTATGAATAACAAATTACGAAAAAAAAGTGTGAGGAAAAATATTATGAAGAGTGATTATTACGAATACAAATCGGTAGTGAAACAAATAATAGGAATAATAATTATATTTGAGCCACTATAGACCAATGCTTTAGACGTGTATGTGCGTTTCTATCGTATGTGGAGATATAAAATTAATAGAAATAAAATAAAATTATTTATTTGCTCTAGAAATGGTATGAAAGGTCTTAAAATAAAACATTCCTCGAAACACATATCCCGTAATCGGCATGCAAAAACTTGGCTTTAAACTAATTTAGTTATACTCCTATTAATTGAATAATGACACATTTTACACTTCTGCTAACTACTAAAAATTTCTTTTTTTTTAAAGCGTAACCTCGGAGATGACTGCCTTATATGTCACCGTCTTGACAATGCTACGTGACAGGTGACAACTTGGTGTACATTGCAAAGTTAACATGCTGATACATCGCTGGGTTTCATATAAGCTGCGCCATGCACACTGAAATGTCATCTGTCACCTATCATAGTCCGTATGATCTAAAACCCTTATTTCAGGGCGGGGCGGCTGTTATAGTCGTGTTTATAATTCAGATTAAACATCTGTCACTTTCTGCCCAGTACGTAAGTGCGAGAGATATATGCTTTATCAATCGCGATAAAGGCGACCATAATACGGCGCGAGCTCTAACCATATTGCTTATAAGTTGTTATTGAAATGTTTTTTACTCGGCCGCCATTACTGTCAAGTAAATAAGAACTATCATAACGTTGGCAATACGATAACATTTCAGAATCAATTTGGTTTTACCGAACATAATAGATCCCCTGGAATGGGGACGGTAGCGAATAAGTGATGTTTGGATTTTTGGGAACAAATTTTGAATGAATCCTACTGATATTATAAAAGAGAAAGTATGTCATAATGTTCACGGATTTAGAAGAGTCCCGGGGACATTATAGGATAAAAGGTTCTTTATGTCCCGGAAATTTTTATAGTTTCCGACTGATAACAATAGCAATTTACGCGTGGATGAAAGCTAGTTGTTAAATAAACGACCTCAAACTCAATGACCCACTATTCCACTTTGTCTTAAAACATATCGTTTTCATATTGGTAATGTTATGGTACCTATTCACTTGATAGTTAAGGTGGCCATAGTGTAAAAAAACAACATGGCTTCAAATCCAAAATGGCCTTAAACAAAGTGGAATCATAAAACAAATGACCTCTGAAGAGAGAAAACCACAGACATATTATAATTTCATAACTTTTTAAACAGTTATTCTATCTAAAACTGAAAGAGACACTTTGGAGACATGCACACTTTATTATTAAAGACGTGCAACAGGGTACAGATTTAGAACGTTAACTTGGTTTCTCTTGAAATCTCGGCCATAATCAAGTTAGCCTGAGTCTGGGCGAGATTCTGCAGATGCAGATGTCCACTTGAAAATACCGAAAGTAAAATTAAAAGAAGCATCTGCGTAAAATATAAAAGAATATCAAAGAACTGACAGTAAAATAAAGTATTAATATTATATTCTATTTAATAAAGTATATTTTATAAATACTTACTCTAATGTTGATAAATAAACAGGCTGGTCATGACCAGAAATATCAAAAAAAACCTAATAAAACGAACTCTTTTTTGATCCGTTTTAATGTTTGTTGCAACGGAAAGGTACTTTTGTCTTTTTTTGCAATATGGCAATCTTTTTTAATTTTAAATTTGCTATTCGTACAAAATATTAAAATTTACATTTAGCTATTGGAAACGCGTTCGTTGCGGTGTCCTGCGAGGTTATCCACCGTAGCTGTTCACTTCACACACGGATTTGTCCAAAGCTGTTGAAACCAGATGTCACCAACAAGCTTTTAAAACTCTCGGTTTATTTTTAAAAGGATTTAGTTCTCGTACAGGGTCTTTATTCTACTGGGCTAAAACGATACTGCCTTTGAAGTGTTTCCATATTGTCAATGTTTTTATAACGCTGATAAACATGACAGTAGGTAACGGCGGGAAAATTCAAAACAAGTCAAACGACGGCCTTACGCCCTGTACACCAGGTATATTATATTAAAATGTTAATTATGGTATGAAAATGGTGTATACGAATACGATTTTGTCATATAAAGCCTTATAATTTTCCACTGTTTTTCCACATAACTTTGTGTATAAGCCACAATTCAAGTGGCAGTAAATTAAATACTAATAATCTTTAACGTTTCGGAAAAAACAGTATTGCACGTGGATTTTCCTTGGAAGAAAAGCTAAAATCAAATATTCCACGCGGTAAACTCTAACTCGAGTTCGAATTCACTATCTTTTTTTTCCTGTTCTGTCTCAGAGTCGTTGTAACTATTGAAAAGAGATCTAGAGAACAGTTTACTATACTTCGTAATACACAAATTTGTGTGTTAACACGGTTTGGAAATGTTGCAGTTATTAAAGAAGGCTTGGACGCGTTTAGCCTAGTTCGTATTAACCCTCCCAAGGAAGCTAGCGGACCCAGGTGTGGGAAAATATTTGTGTAAAGTAAATGCATGAATTACAGAGCCTTGGATGTTTTTCTATGTTTATGTAAGTATAACTAGTATAGATCAAACCTGGAGCTTAGTTTAGCAAGCCTTAGCACAGTGGGCGGCTTAGTGTACTTTAGGTGAGTTTAGTTTTTGTGTGCGAGATTGTCCCTTGATATTTATTTTAATTTTACCCTAGGTGAGTCTAGATGTTAAGTAAATTTAGTAGGTCGATCGATTTCTTTTCTTTAAAAGGTACAATCAACCAAATGGAATTCTTGGCCACTATCAACTTAGTCAAAATGTGGTCATCCATCAAAATCTATGAGATTTTCACGACGAGTGGTGGTGGGACCCTGTGCAGGGTCCGTCCGGATCGCTACCACCATCTTGTCCATTAACCTACCGCCAAGCAACAGTATTCGCATTGTTGTGTACTGGTGTGGGGATAAGCAACGCATTTGACGTCTTAGGATTGTAGTCTTAAGATTATCGTCTTGACAATTCAAATGTCTATGGGTGTCAGATAATACTTACCTTCAGGAGGCCTTCGCCTTATCATTAAAAAAACATATTGCATCACTTCTACATAGTTCCACAGCGGCCCAGAAATCCATTGATTATACGCTCTGCGTAATCGCATAAGAGAATAACGCCTCAGGAAGCGGCTTGGTTCCCCCGTGAGTTGTGCTAATATCGCAGCTTCCCCGCCGAAAGCAGATCCGATAAATTTGCCCCCAACTGCCACAAACCCGGTTAGAGTTACTCTTGCCCCGGATATAAATGGGTTTCCCCTCTAGCTTTAATTTAGCAGATATTAATCAATGCTTGATAGCTTTTTGTTAGTGTAGAAAACGGACGGTAAATAGTTGCAACGGAGTTTTGGATTAATTTAATTAAGCTTCCTATTGTGCAAGTCTAACGATATTTTATTCCACTTTGTTCTTATTTACCTTTTAGGACTTCTCAGTCTCTTACCTTCGTACTCAGAGACAAACTTGTGTTCATGAAAAAAAAAGTTGATGAATTGGGAATCTCCTCCGTTTTCATAAGTTGATTATAAATCCTCACTAAGGAACGACATATTCGTTATGAACTAACTCTGTGCGATCGAGTTATTTAGTTAGGACTGATGAGTTTAATAATAACGATACTGATTACCTAAGCTTAAGTTGGTAGTGTTTTCGATCCACGACGTCCCGCGCCACTACTTGATTTTTCATGCATGGCAGCAACCGTGCATTATCAATTTGACTGCCGGGGCGTACCGACATGGATTAACAACATTATTTATGAAAGTGTTTTTCAATCTTTCTGAATACGCGACTCATTTACAGGTTAAAAATTCTGGCGACCCCCTTGGGCCATAAACAGATAAAAAGTTACTAATTTAAATGACTACGTTTATGATTTTCTACAGTGTAGAACCTTGCCTTTTTCATTTTGCCAGCGACCCCTATTGCGTGACCCACAAATTGAAAAATACTGATCTTTACATGTACTTCACGTAATACTAACTACAGGTAAAAAACTATATGGAGCCCTGTTTATTCGTAAAGTATAAAGATGAGTTCTTCTGATTCCTAGAGCCTAAAACAGGCTATACCTATACAAAATTACCTTTATTGCGGCTATGCGAGTTTTCAACAAACTAACTGCGTATTTATATTTCTAACAGATACAATACATACATAACGTCACTCTTTCATTCCCAGAGTGGGGTAGGCAGAGCTACAGAATACCAACAACTCTGTAACCATATTTTGCACAGTCAGGCAATAGAGTTTGTATAACCTTTTCGATACTCGATCAAGAAAGTCCGTTACATCTTTTGGACTTTAACGTAATACAAATAAAGTCGAGAAGTTGAATAGGAGTTTCTTGGTCAACTATACAAGAAGATTATCTGTAGGTACTTACCTCTCAGCGACTGCGGCGACGGCGGCGGCGTGGTGGATGGCGCTCTTGCCACGTTTACGTCTCCTCGTCCTCTTCCTGGAGTAGGACGCTAGAAGCAGGCCTTTTCGCGCGTCTATCCTCTTCTTAGAGTCCTTGGCCAGGGTCTTGACTGCCAAAGACGTGGGGTCGAAGCTGAACGTCGAGTCGTCTCTATGCTCGTTCAGGTCCTTTTTTCTTTCCTGTTGAATTACAATAAGTCATAAAGCCATGCCATGACATGGGAACTGAAAAGAGCAACATTTCGAAGTCAAACTTAGTACCAATTTCACCATATGATGTTAAATTTAATCAATGTTAATCGACTGTTAGTTCATACCCCGTGTGGTTGCCGGGTTAGAATAGTGCCACTCCATGTCTTCCCGTGGATGTAGTAAAAGGTGACTAATGGAATGAGGGCATCTAGTACTGTTAGGCGATGGGCTTGCAACCTGTCACTAATACACTGGTAAATATCTTAGCCTGTTTGTGCAAAATGTGGTTACAAAATTATCAACAACTCTTTTTGTAGTTGTTGGTATTTCCGTAGCTCTGCCTACTCTGGGAAAGAAAGCGTGATAGTATGTGTATGTAGCTCATACATTTTGACAACTGTTAACGCTCTAATCGTCTGTTAAGTGGTTAACATCGTATGATGAAATTGGTACTAAAAGCTCACTTATGTAACAAACACAGGGGATCTACTATTTGGTTGAATTATATTGCTATTGACATATTCTAGTATTGTTTTTATCTTGGCCGCCATTACTGTCAAGTAAATAAGAGCCATCGTATCATTGACAATACGATAACATGCCAAAAACAATATGTTTTATCGAGAAGAATAGAGGCCCAGACAGCAACACGACAGACTCATGGACATTTACAATCTCAAGCTGCAATTTTAAGACCGCCTGCTAAGCCAAATAGCAGTATCTCAAATAAAATACCTGTGGCAATCACAACCTTATAACTAAGAAAAGAGGATTGACTTTCTGACGACACCTTCACCTAGTTGGGAGTGACCCTGCCTCCGAAGTCAGCGATCCTGGGTTCAAATCCCGGTAAGGGCAGATATTTGTGTGATGAGCGTGAATATTTGTTCCTGAGACTTGGATGTTTTCCATATATTTAAGTATGTATTTCTCTATTTAAGTATGTTTATCGTTGCCTAGTACCCATAGTACAAGCCTAGAGCTTAGTTTGGGACTAGGTCAATATGTGTGAGATCATCCCCTGATATTAATATTATTATTACTTTGGCAATTGAATCTGACACACTATTTATTGGCTTAGAAGGCCAGAAATGGTTTAAATAGGCTAAGATGGAGTGCCGTATATTGAATGGTGGTAGCCGTTATACTTGGACTAGGGAGATGGCAATAGTATTGGACACTATAAGCTAACAGGTATCAATAATGGACACTTAACTCTTAATTCAATTATCATACGGTCCTTCATTGATTGTTGCAAAACAAATGAATAACCCTTATCTTCCGTAAAATATTAATCAAGTGCCAGTCATTGATCCTTGTCCATGTTCTATCACCCTACAATAAAACGAAAAAATAAATATTAGACACACGAACTTAGTCATTGATTGTTTCCTTAAAGCGAGCAAACAAAAATAAAAGGAAACAAAAGTCTACCGCAAACCTTTTCAAACTTCCCAAGTATCCTAAGTAGCATTTGTAAGATTGGTTCCGTAAACTTATGGCCTTTGTATTATGCATATAATATTATGATCTAATAAACTGTTCTTGTATTGAATTTACTTTGCCGTTCGGCGTGGCGTAGATAAATAATCAATTTAAAAATTGCGACTTGTTTAGAGGAAAATCTGAAATACCTATTTGATTGATGAAAGGTTGTAGCACAATAACTTAGAATAGAATAGAAGAATAGAATATAGTTTATTTGACACCAAAAACAAATAACATTTAGAAAAGAATATACAGTATGCACGTATTCTGGCGCCAAAAAGGTTCAACTTCAAACTGATGCTATGATGAATCGACCTTAGTCCATCGAACATAGTATTAAAAATATACAGAAGCTTTGAAAAGGTTAAGTATCAAACGTCAGTCTACAAGTATATTAGGGGTTATTTGCTACAGATACGTGATTCAATAGAAAAGCTAGAGCCACTAGTTTTTCTTGATATGAGGGTACCTTTTATCCTTAAGAACCATTGTCCCATTACGGAAACTAAGTGTCTGCAAGCACAATATAACAGTGGTTTGTCTTCAAAGAAAGGTATATCGCGCGTCTTGCATGTGTGCGTGCCTCGACCGTTCGCGCCGCGAGCCACCACAAACAAACTCAACTGGACGCATCAAGCCGGTAAGTCGGGGTCGCGCCGTCGTCGTCGCGTTCTGCTGCGTGCGTATTAAAGTTTCAAGTGATGCGCGCATTGACGAATTATTAGCGCCCAAAGGGCAATAGGTGACAGAAACTCTTAAAGGCCCGGAGACGAAATATTTTTCTGTTTATACTATGCTGCAAATCTAAGATAATAATAATAATAAATATCAGAAAACCATCTCACACAATTTGATATAGTCCCAAACTAAGCTCAGGCTTGTACTATGGGTACTAGATAACGATGAACTTACTTATATAGGTAAATACATCCAAGAATCAGGAACAAATATTCGCGCCCATCACACAAATATCTGCCCTTATGGGATTTGAACCCAGGACCGGGACATCAAAGCCTAACGTGTCGTCAAAAATTAAAGTTAGCTCGTGAAGGAGCGTCCTCACTAAGAGCATTCGGCGTCGAATATTCAAGTGGCGTGCACCACAGTAACGCTCGACTCAAATGCTCCTTTAGTAGAGCATGCTAGTGCTTTTACTTCAGGAAGTAAGTGACAGCTTAAGATGTTACCTCCTGGGTGATCTGCGACTCCTCCTCGTAGCTCAGCGCCACGACGGCCAGCATCAGGTTGATGAGGTAGAACGAGCCGAAGAACACTACTACAGTGAAGAACGACACCGACATCGGGCCACAGGATGACAGCACCTGTAGACAATTACGTAACGTAACTGCTTAAAATCCGGGCAAGAGCATGTGAGTCTAGGGAAGGGGCGTCTATCATTTCATCGAATGTATTATTTCATCAAATTTCATTTCATCGAAGGCTATTTTCTAAACCTATTTCTCTTCTAGTTTCAGTTTAAAATCGTACATCATGAAATATGAGATGCGAGGTTTTTTCAAAGTAGTGACGATATGTAACCAATCTCAAGCGATTCTATTCTTACAGACTTTAAACATCTATTGTAGATTCGAGACCCTATCTTTAAAATCGCCAAATATTTTTTAATAACAGGACTTATATACTACTTGGTAAAAACATATTGCTATTGACATGTTATCGTATGTATGTATATAAAATACTTTATTGTACAAGCATCAAAATAGACATAAACACAAAGACGATACGGGATCTCTTCCAGTTAGTTCCAATATTGTCAACGTTATAATAGGTTTTATTTACTTGACAGTAATGCCGACCGAGTAATCTATACGAAAACATGTCAATGTGGTGTTACCTAGCGGAATGAAGGCACAATAAAATCACACCCTAGAAACTTATCCCAGCTTTAAAATCCCCAAATAAGTTTAACGAATAGTTAATCCACAGTATATTAAAACTTCACTTGGAATTGAAAACAAAATGAATGAAAATACTGTATTTTAGTTTGGCACGCAAACGTGACTGTATTTTAAACATGACCACCACAAAAAGTTCGCAAACTAAATTCAAAATCGTTCTGCACGTGACAAAACTACGCTATTTCAACTGAATGAGAAATTTGCAACGAAAGTAAAAAACAGTTTCTAGAAAATATACTCATTAAAACAATAAAGGAACCGTTTTATAAGAGCACAGTAACAAATTGAGGGGCGGTTGAAATTACTGAATTAATTACTACAAAACGGCGGTAAAGCAAACGTTTCATTTAGTATAAAATGGTATTCTCCGGACGTGTCATTAAAAAAATCGATAGTCCGAACCTGGAGAATGTTCTCAATTAATTATTCGATTAGTAGTTAAGGTTTGGACGTTTTCGATTGCCGTGCGGTTTGTGCTGCCTAATAATGTTGATGCCAAAAGTTGACAGGTTTTGGTTTTTTGGTTTTTGGGATAGCCTATACCAACAGTGTGTTGGATTAATATAATAATATTTATAAACAAAAATAAATCAATATTATCACATGTAAATCTATACTTAATTAAATCAAATTAGGCTTAAATGTACTAAGGGTACAGACAACGATATAATAAATACTTAAACTAAACAGAAATAAATACTTAAATACGAGTACTCGTACATATAAAACATCCAAGACTCAGGAATAAACAAATAATGTGTATCAGTGTATCGTGACAATATCTCCTCGCAAATGATATAAATACCACACGCACGCAATGAGACAGGTTGGTTGTTATCGGGAAATGCACACTTTTTACTTTTAAATTTCGGCCACCGAATATTCGGTGCTTCGACAAAAAGCATAATGGAATATACGGTATTCGGTTCGGTTATTCGTGGCATCTCTAGTTAATAGTGGCTCAGCTATTAAAGTATTTGACCGTATGTCATAGCCAAAAGGTTTACCTGTATTTGACTATAATCTCTTTTCGCCAATCACTATGAATAATAGTTTTAATACCAATTCACTTTCAGCGTAAATGATCCAGCATTACCAACGGTCATTAATTTTACAGATTTAGTGGATTTTCATGGCTGCAGTAATAAATAATTGGGCGTGCGTGGTTTTTTATTATGTGATTTTAAAACCATAATGATAGCCATATTTTACTAGGTTTTTTTTTAATGACAGCGCGAATTTATTGACGAGTGTCAGCCAGTAGAGACGTAGTTTGTAGTCTTAGTTTATAAACAGAACGTCAGCAATATTTTTTTCGTAGTCTTAATTTCATTTTAATGATAAAGAAAAAAACTGATATAAATAAGTAGTTAAAATTAAAATGGTGGTCCCTACTTTCAGAGTTAATATCTCTCGAACGGAACAACCTGATCATAAAACCTAGCCAGGAACCGATTAAATAGAGAACCTGCATGAAAATCACAATTGAGTTTCATTGATACAATTTAGTAGAAAATGTAGAAAAATCATATAATTCGCAATACACTAAGTTTTGACCCGTTTATTAAGATTTTATAAAAAAACAAAACTTGTTAAAATTTTACAACTTTTTTTTTGTTTACATTGTTTTTTCCGGCATCCTCATTTTATTTACGTTCTATTTTAATTTAACGATATTGGCTTACTTACGAAAGAAATGCAAATTTCTTTACAAGGTCCTTATATTGAAAAATCGAAAAACAGCTGTGACGTCATTCCTGTCGTCGGTTTTGTATAGAGTGTTTTAGCGGGGGGTCTGCACTATGACTTTTTGAAGCTTCATATCTTATGAAAAAATTACACGACAATTATTTCGCGTATACTGTTATTCCTCTATTTCATAGCGCTTTCCAGAGAGCGTAAGAAAAATATAAAGCATGTTCCCTATTAGTTTACTTTTTAAAAAACCGCAGCCAAATCGGTCTATCCATTTGGGAGGTACGATACCACAGCCATACACGCATACAGAGATAGATACCCACCTTTTTTTTTGGGAGTTAACAGGCTTAAAATAAAGGGCAATTTCATTATAGCATGTTAAATGCTATAATGAAATTCGCCTTTGTACATTTGCCCAGGTGTTCTTTAATTTTACACAAAGCTCACAAACTGCAAAATGCACAAACGCGTTTATATTATAACACTAGTTATAAGTGAAATAAACAGTTATATGATAGGCGTTATTTTGGTGAAACTCAAGGTGGATAAGCAATTAATTAAATAACTCGACCCTAAATAAGCACCAAGCAAAAGCGTTCCCCGTTAACTATCCCCAGATTTAACTGTTCGCATAATAATTTTAACACGTTACTGTGCTGGCTTGGCTCCAGTTTCTACGAGAATTTTAACCTTGGCATTGGAGGTGGCTAGGGAACGTTGATGAAATGAAGGGCTGGCCACGTCCTGGAATGAACTTTAGGAGAGTATTCATAATGTAAAGGGCTGTTTTGCCGCGACCTTAATTAATTCTGCGAGAGTTGATATCTGCGGGCTGGATTTGAGCTACAGTAGGCTGACTTTACGCAGCGTGTAATAAAATAGGATTTGTTTTAAAATCATAATAATAAAGTTTCTAAGTGGCAAGTCTTAAAAATTTCAACCAATTAATGACAACAAATCTAACAAAAAGTAAGTTTTTAAAACCCGAATGCATGTTATATGTAAGCTACCCTTGATATCTTTATTGTGCCACTATATTGTTTTTGTTTTAATGTAAGTAGGTAACCAGTGAAACTTGCGACGTTAAGATGTATACTTCTACGAGGGAACATAGAGTCGGACATACATTCAGGGCAAACACATAACCCTCCTTTTGGGCTTTGACGCAGTCAAAAAAATGAACGCGCCAAATGAACTAACAAAAAATTTATAATTCAAAAATAAAAACGCACACACGTAAAGTCTCGATATAAAAGTCACTTAACGGTAAGATTGTTCATGTACATAGGTACACATACGAGTGTCAAGTGTCGCCTGGAGCCCGTATTATGTTCTTCTTTGTCGCGGTGGATAAAGCATCCGTCACTCTCGCACTTACTTACTGGTTAGAAAGCGACATGTTTTAAGCTCGTTTATCCTCATCAATAAACACGACTATAATAAACCCGTATACTTATCTTGAAGACTTGTATACTATATATAAGCTGTATCACGACTATCACACATAAAATAATTTAATAATAATTAATAAATGAATTATTGGCCCTATAGTCTCGTTACACTTACGGTAAAGAATGTTGGTTAAAAATCGAAGTCTTTTTGCAAGTTAAATCTTAAACGTTTATGAAGAGCTATTACAAGAACTGACGTAAAAATATGCAACCAATTACTTAAATTATGAGAGATGGGCGCCGATTATACAATTTATTAGTTTGTTGCAGCGTAATAGTTGTTGCGAAAAGTGTAGGAACATACTTATCTTGTTAAAAGCTTCTCCGAAGTATCTACACTTTAAATTATCATTTAAATGTCCCTCAAATCCAAATTAACCTTCGCACGGTCATGGTTACTTGAATAATAAAACTTTGTCGCAGAAAACACCTCATTGTGATGTTAATCTTGATCTTAATCGTAATCAATACATACATACATACATAAAGTCACGCCTTCATTCCCAGAGTGGGGTAGGCAGAGCTACAACAATACCATCAACTTGTTGATAATTCTGTAACCACATTTTGCACAGTCAGGCTTAGATGTTTACCAGTGTATTAGTGACAGGTTGCAAGCCCATCGCCTAACAGTACTACAAGCCTTTATTCCCTTAGTCGCCTCTCACGACATCCACGGGAAGACATGGAGTGGCACTATTCTATCCCGGCAACCACACTTAATCAATATTGGTTAGAAATATTGTCTAACAAATATCTTTCATCTATCTTTATACTTAAATAAACATATGTACCTATCTGTCGAATAATAAGTTGATCTTTATTATTAAGAAGTTCTATAGGTATCAGTTACGGTACCGCAATGAACATATGAGTACAACGTACTTCGGATTCGGGTAAAGTAGGTTTAACTAACATATAATGAGTTCATGAAAGCGAGTAAGAGAGAAATACAAAGAAGATCGTTTTAATAGGTATTGCGCTGTACGCTTTAGTCAATAACAATTAAACGAAGGATCGAATATGCTCAACAGTTTCATCCTGTTTGTACTGTGCCCCTCGTGAGGGCAGGTGTGCTGTTGCGGTAGGACCGTAAATGGCACGTGCCAGACAGGCGTCCGCACTAAAAACAATTTCGTCCGGGCTCAACTCGGGTAGCATGAAATGTTGTATAATATGACGAACATTCTGAGGAGCACTGCAATGTTGTATGTTGGCGTATACGTGTTCAAGTAAGATACGGGCGCCTGGTGTTTTTGTTTTGATTTATTTATATAATATAGCAAAAGCTTTGTTGAATACCTTCTAATAATTGTTATAACGACTTACTCATTTCCTGTTTATGGTTTCAATAGTTAAAGCTAATACCTACGTGGTTTTAAGTCAACTATTTAGTTACTTTGTAACACTGGAAAACAACGGACTGCCTACTAACAAACGAATGAAAAAAACCTCATAACTTTAGTAAGTAGAGGTGCTACAAAAATAATCTCGTAAATATGCTGAAATGGGTAAATTAGGAGAAAGTTGAAAGAACTTCAGGTGAACAATGTTGCGAAGTTTTAGGTGTTTTATATGATTTCAGAACGGCATTTTTTACCACTGAAAAGGGGAAAATTAAACCTTGTGTTACCTAACAGTGAGTAGGTATTACTTTCTACATCAAGTACAGACAAGATAAAACGCCGGCATTCGAGATTCCTTCCAGTAAAGCCGGGATTGCTTGAACCGTCATAACCGGTACAGTTTAACGGAACAACAGGTGGCGAGGTTACGACTCGAATGGAAGCATTACTCATTCCAAATCCTGCATTTTATACAGCAAACGTACGTTTTATCGTTAAAAGCAGCAATTTTATTAATGTTTGTTTGCAAGCAAAATTGAAATGAACTTTAAAAACTTACCTACGGTTTTTTTGGACATTCTATTGTTTGTACTTTGTACTTAATTTTTAATTTGACATTTGGACACTGTCATAGGCTGCTAGTTAATGGAGACTCACCGACATTGAACTTTAAACTCATTACGTGAGAAAGCAATACAGTCGGGAATTAATCCTTGTACCAAAAATATTGACAAAAAGTGTTTGTTTGTCAGAAATCCCAAGTGCTCTTTAGTGGTCCGATTTTTGTATCCATAATTCATTAATCTTTCCCAATCCCCTCTTTACACTTGTTATGCGGGTATAAATTCCCTCCCGATGGGAGGTAAATCATGCCTCTGACAAACGGACGCTATTTCGGCGTTAAATGAAAAATGTCGCTCTCATTCAGTAATAAAGTGATATTTATCAACACTCCTTTTACGTTATTTGCATAATTTGGACTTTTCGAGTTGCAGCGTATTTTAACAATTTATTTTTCATTTCGCTAGTGCCATGCCACGTGTACTGAAGTATTTTTTTCTGTATTATTTACCTTTGAGCTCCAAAATTACCTTACCTCCTACAGTATAAATGCCAAATGTGTTTGTATGTTTGGCAATGGCGTTAATTTCTTATAAGTAAACAGAATTAAGTTATGTAGTTAGCTGCATTCTCCCCGTCTCTCCTCACTTTATGGCTCTAACTTGGTCTTTGAGGGGATTCTAAAAAGTTTGAGGAGCGGAACATCTTATTGCGACTATAGACAGACTTACTTTCTATCAATTTCTTGTTGCAATTTCTTACTTGATTTAGTGCAACGGAATGTAATTTGTCTGACTGGCTAGATTGCAAGCGATAATGTTTGACTTTATTGCAGCAATAATATCTCTAGCAAGATTGCCTGCAAGATGCAATTCAGCTCGTTTTAAGGCGGCTTGAAAGTATTCAATTGCAAGACTGAGTCCCGGTAACGATTAATTACTGCAGAACAATGATCATCGATGTAAACCTCGTATCAGACAAGCTCAAATTACATCGGACTGGTATTGGTCCAAAATGTCCACATCGTGGAAACCAAGCCATAAAAGAACAAGGGGCAGACCACAAACTAGATCATAGAAAGAACTAGACCAGTTCTGCAAAGATGGCTTATGACGTGCTGGATGAAGAATTGTGGAGGCGCTCAAGGGAGACTTCCGCATAGTAAGGAGAGTAGGGTTCAGTAAGCCTTTCTTCCCCTTTGCTTAACTAAACTGCTCAACCAACTCAACTGCCCAATGTTTTTCGTATTAAAATTAGTTTTAACGGAGTCAACGGAGCTCTTATTCTTGAGTGTTTTGGGTCTTCGAGCCGGCTGAACATCTAACATAACCTACACCTACGTCATATTTATAATACAAATTTTGATCAGTTGAGCAATGGGGAACATCCCGTAGTAAGGAATATTAGATAACATATCTCACCATATTATATACATTCTCCCAGTAGTCCAGCGTGATGAGTTGGAAGGTGGTCAGCATGGACCATAGGAAGTTGTCGAAGTTGGTGTACCCATGGTTGGGGTTCGGCCCCACGCAGAGGCACGTGTGCGTGGAGGAGCAGTGGCGCGCGCCCGTCAGGTTGCCGCAGATGATGGGGACGCCCTCGTCGTCCACCAGCCAGTGCGAGGAGTTCTTTATCCATCTGGAAATTTTTTTATTATTGTTTTGGATGCCAATCACGGGACTACGGGAGTCCTGAACCTTTGGAAGGCGTAAGCGGACCCTTACCCTTAGACAACTTTAATTTAAGGAATGAGACACCGACCGGCAATTTTCCCTTAGTTCACACTATAGTATAAACACTGGTTAAGAGTTAGGACTATTTTAGAAGAATGATCAATTTATGAAGAATGAAGAATGATTATTTATAATAGGCAATATGAATAAAATGTAATGGATTGGTGAACTGGGCCATTGATGACACCATGGCGCCTGCCGGCCAATGCTAATTACTTCGGTAGGAATGGCAGAAGTTGACTATGTTATTTTGCTCTTTTGTGACTTTTTACAGTTTACCACAATGACACGGTACACTTGTTTCAAATTCATAACTTTATTTGACAAACACACTCTCTCTCACCATCTTTTTGCTCTTGCTAAAAAAATGCTGTGTTCAAAATAACGAAATACGGCTGTCGCACCAATCATTCTTAATTACGATGCATATCTTTCAAGGTTCAATCAACAAAACGGTATAAGTACAGTAAACTTTGTACATGTTTGCCTTTTGTTGTTCCAAGCTTAGTTAACTTTGTATCCATTTTAGCTAGAGCCACAGTGACTAAGGTATAATGTTTTAATGATATCAGTATCACCACAGCTAAAGCTGTGATAACAAAGCGTTTGTCGCCGGCTTGAAAGCAAATCTGGCTTTAACCTGCACTTTCTCTCCGCCACAGCAGGCGTTTACTTGAATACGTAAATCGACGCGTTAAAGCTGCATTATTATGCATTGCTGTTGCGGCAGATTTTGAGCGCATTTCAAGTGTCCTCTGCTGCAAGTGATATTCAAAGTTAAGTAGAGTATAATCCTGTGTTTGGCTTATGTTATTAGAAAATCAGAGAGATATGGGGCTATAGTTGTTCTTATTGTGGATTGTTATTTTTAGTACGATTTGTTTAGACCTAGGTACTTGAGTTTTTAATCCTCGACGCAGAGTATCTGGATGGACCGACTTGAAAGCAGTTTTTTTTTTTTAATAAATTTAATTTAATCGCGGTGGAGGGATTTACATAGGTTTGTTACAACACTTAAATTACGTAGCATCAAAAAATAAAGCTCACCACATAGATTAAGCTCTGTATGATAACGTTTCTCAACCTCTAAATCAAGTCGAATTTCCTCGATTTTTGAATATGTTGTGCTTAGTTATTAGAAATTTCAAAATCGGTCCAAGAGTTTTTGTTAATCCATTACAAACGCAAAAAAATCAAATATTTTGTTTTTATAATATTAGCGTACGTAGATAGATTTTTACTATGGACTTGTAATTATATTTATAACAATTAAATTCGCCAACTATTACGAGTACGTATTCGTAGCTTGCCTACGCTAAGAATAATGTGGGTTTGATTTGACCAACCCTTAGCTTGGCAGTGTTTTCGGTCTGACCAATTTAAGGTTTTTTTTAAATAATCGTCAATATTCGTCTATGTATATATAGTCAAAGTCAAAAGTATATTCGAACTTTTGAACCTTGTCGCTTTATAAGCAATGTCAAACAAGATTGTAAAATATGTTAATGCGATAAAGTACAAAAGTGATCAGCTACTTTTGATGCTGACTGTACCAACCTACAAATTTAACCAGCAGGAAATACATAATTTATTCATAATTCATCATTCGTTCATTAATTTTTTATTCATAATTTATTTAGATTTTATTTTGTACTGAATAGAACGTTATATGGATTGACATCTGAAATAAATGATTTGATTTGATTTTGATTTGATAATTTAGGTCGAGGGCACATCAATACAATTAAATTTTGGTTGTATGCTGGTATTATACGACTATTGTCGATTTTCGAAGACCTTAAAATACTTCCGAATGGATTCTCCTTTCGAGCTATGAAACTTTCTTCTACCGAAACTAGATCAGAACCTATAAAGCACTGTATCAGCCTATCTTGTATCATCCTATCAGCCTATTTTGTTCTTGCATATAGTGATCATCTTTTGACGAGATTCCAGTATTAAACTTGACGTTAATGATGTACAGGCAAGATGGGCATAAATAACTTAGAATATAGCGCTAGGCAGGATTATCAGCAGTACCAGCTTAAGGTCTTGTGTTAATTGGGTACATTATCTACTCACTCGGACCACAGCTCATCAGTGAAGTTCTCTCCCGGAGGCACCTCCAGGTTGACCACACACTTGTTCCTCAGCTCCCCCATGTAGACCTGCAGCGCGAACAGAGCGAACACCATCAGGCAGAAGATCGTTAGCGTCATGACCTCTGCCAGCTGTTTGAAGGAGTGCAGCAGTGCGTTGATGATGGTCTTCAGTCCTGGAGACAAAAGGCTCATCATTATTTTATGTCATACATTTTTATGAAACAACCACAGGATATGGACCGTTCATATTTAACGTAACAAGGGGCCCCAGGCAAGACGTATGGGATGAATTTTTCGTGCGATACGATAAACGACATGGGACCCTAGCCAAGATGCAAACGCTCCTAACGTTTTTCTTTTCTATCGCTCAAAATGTATGGGATGACAGTCGACCACGTGGTTTATCGAAACGCATGAGAATGTCACCCCATACATTTGGGGCGATAGAAAAGAAAAACGTCAGGAGCGTTTGCATCTTGGCTAGGGCCCCTGGTCAACAGTCATCCCATACAATACATTTTGAGTGATAGAAAAGAAAAACGTTAGCACCGTTTGCATCTTCGCTAGGGCCCAAGGACCTTATGCAGGCTCCTCCGTCCAGATCGCTACCACCATTATTACCGCTACTTCCACCGTTCAGTAGCAGTAGTAGTGTTTCGGCGTGGAGGATCCTTCAATATTCCAAAAATATTTTATTTTTGCTACTGTTAAGAGATTTTAACGAAGCTTTTGGCTGATGATCATTCTTATGTAAAACGACTTGACGAAGCCTGTTGCTGATACAATATAAATAAATAAATAACACGGGCAAACTCACACAAATTGACCTAGTCCCAAACTAAGCACTAGGCTTGTACAATGGGTACTAGACAACGATAAACATAGAGAAATACATATGTACTTAAATATATACAAAACATCCAGGACTCAGGAACAAATATTCGCGCTCATCACACAAATATCTGCCCTTACCGGGATTTGAACCCAGGACCGCCGGCTTCGGAGGCAGGGTCACTCCCAACTAGGCCAACTGGTCGTCGATGTGTTCTTGTTTACTGTGCTGTAATAGATAATTTTCTATTATATAGTCCCACTTAAGACTACAACTATTCGGGTATTCAGCTTTTTTTTCATCCGTTAAAAAGAAACAGGTCTTGGCAGATAGACGGACAACCGCGGATCGATCCTATACGGATTCCGATATTTAATGTTTAGAAAGAAAACCGCAGTGATTTCGCCAATGACAAGTGAGTGAGAGCAAATTTGTGAACAGAATAAATCAAAGTCAGATCCGGACGTCCTTCAATCAGCTAGCTTCCCTCCCCAAAGGTTACCGGGAGACCGAAAGAAAACTTAAAAACACTAAATAATATGGATATAATTGTTCGCGCCAATCTATTTGGCTAAGTGATGTGCTAATCAGCCAGCATTTCATGGAGGATGTCACTTTATATTAAAACCTTTTAAGGTAGACGACATAAAAAACCATTGACCAATAAAAAAACAATAAACCATATTTAAAAAAATGACTTTGATGTCAAAATTAAAAACCGTTGTTCTATAAGTTCACGAGTAAGCCTACAATTTGGTAAGATGAAGATTAAATATTTTTGCTATGTTGTCCAACTAGTAACTATTGTTTAAGTATTGGCTAGAATCTGCGTAATCGGAAACGCATCTATTGGTATTTGGTGGGATACCTAAGATAAAAAGTATTTGCTTCGGAAAAAAGTCATTTTCAACCCGAATCACGCTTGGTTTCCCACATTTGTCCTCACGCATAAAATTAAACGTTCGTTTTAGGGTTCTATACCAAACCGAAACGGCTGACAATTGGGATATTTCTAGTATACCTCATCATTACAAATTTGAAATTTAAGATTATTCGTTTTAGTACTTAGTAAAAAAAACCGGGCAAGTGCATGTCGGACCATGCTCAGTATAGGGTTCCGAAGCCGTTAAGTACTTACTAGAAACATAAAAATCAACAAGCAATAACTAATTTTCTATTTAAAGTTATTTGGTGCCGTCTCAGATTTTAGTAGGTATAAACACTTTAATCGCCTGTATCTCAAGAACCAATGATAGTCGTGATAGTTTTCCTTTTAAATTCGTTATATGCGCTTTCATTTAAGATTTTTAGTATTTGTAGTTTTGGCTGTGGGGGAGGGAACACTTGACTCTAACAAAAATTAGCATTCTAGTACTAAGAGTCTCTGCGCTAGGCTGCGGACGGACGGACGGACATGGCGAAACTATAAGGGTTTCTAGTTTGACTACGGAACCCTAAAAAGCCGGATCACGGTTTTTAGATCTTTAAAGTTGACGGTTTTTGAGATATTTGGATAATTAACGTGAAACGCTAACTAAAACGGGGGTGTTTTTGTTACCGGTTCACGTTAATTATCAATATATCTCAAAAACCGTTAACTCGCCGTTCCAACGTCCCCTTTAAGATTAAGAGATCCATTTATGAATTATGAAGCTTTAAAGCGCTAATTTTTGATAGAGTCAAGTGTAGAAAATTAGTTATTAGTTATTTTTTGTGTTTGTAGTATTTAATGGCTTCGAAACCCTACACTGAGCACGGTCCGATATGCTCTTGCCCGATTTTTTTAAACTGCTGGAGCATTTATTCCAAATTAATGTAAGAGCTAAGATCAATGGGGCGGGCGCATGAAAGCCGCGGGTGTTGCATCCAAGCGGGAGCTAAACGGGAAATAAAAGTTTACTGGTTAGTTTTATTGGTGGCCGGAAACGGAAGTGGAAATGGCCGGATTATTCGCTACATGCAAATGTCCGATGGCTATCTGTTCAATTCGCACTTAATCTTTTCACAAGCTTTACTCTACAAATTGCCAGTAAGTGAATTCATGGGAACCATTTTGGTGGCGTGAATTTTAGTTTCGTATACCTATAGTTATTAGAATTATAGATCGATGCACCTACTTTAAAAGTTATTTGTCAAATTGAGAACTTTTATTTACTAGGTACTTGTTTTGCCCGCGACTCTGTCGGCGTAAACTCATTTATTATCATTCCTCTCAGGAACTAATAATAATAATAATAATAACATCACAGGACAATGTCACACAAATTGACCTAGTCCCAAACTAAGCTTTAGGCTTGTACTATGGGTACTAGACAACGATAAACTTACTTATGTAGAGGAATATATACTTAAATACACAGAAAACATCCAAGACTCAGGAACAAATACTCGTGCTCATCACACAAATATCTGCCATTACCGGGTTTTTAACCCAGGACCCCTAGCTTCGAAGACAGGGTCACTACCAACGATGCTAGCGTGTCGTAACTGGGTCATTCTACTTTTTTACCAACAATACTTACATCGTCACTTTTCTATATTTTGCGTTTTTCAAGTATTGATAATTATGGTTTTAAGTTTTGATTTTTAAAATACGTTGCGTGAATTTTTATTTGGACTAATTAATGATTATTTCGGTGGCGATAATGTTTTTTTCTTTATTTTTAGAATATACTGTGACAGAGTGGCCGTTTTCAGAGGAGACTAAGGCCCGTATTAATAAACTCGTCTCGGTTTAAATGCCCATCTCAAGATACGTCAAAGTAAACGTCAAACCATAGAAAACTGTCATTTTGGACGTATCTTGAGACGGCATTTAAATCGAGATCAGTTTATTAATATAGGCCTAAATTTTGTATTACCACTCTGTCACGCGATCCTATGAAAAACAAACTTACCTAAAACTTGCCTAGTTCTACTGAAACATTTAATAAAAACATACACACGCTGTATTTTACAGGTGGGACTACGTACGAGTATAAATCCTTTCGGTTCAGACGGTGTCCCTGACAAGACAACGGACCCCGGGATTCTCTCTTCATCCATTTTTAGCCTTTATGATTTATTCATATGGACGTAGTCTATAGTATAGTGCCGGTGTCGGAGTGCCATCCTTTATAAATAAGAGGCTATCGCTTTGTTGCCTTTGGGATAAATATTTGTTTGTTTTTATAGTCAGGAATTTACAAAAGAACATTTTTGTAGAAAAAATTGTGTTAAACAAACACCAGCGAAGACCATGTCGGGGCATGCTCAGGACAGGGTTCCGTTGCCAATACTAAGAGCCCTTTCACACTAGCGTTTTTGTTGGCGGTTTCTCGGCGGAGCGGGAACGCGACCGGAACGCTGCGAGCGCGCGACGGAAACGCGGCGTGATTATGATAACAATTGCAATACGCGGCGTGCACGCGGCCGTGCCGCAGCGGATAAAAAATCGCGACGTGCATGACGCGTTGTGCAGTTCTTATAATAATCACGCCGCGTTTCGGTCGCGTGCTCGCAGCGTTCCGGTCACGTTCGCGCTCCGCCGAGAAACTGCCGACAAAAACGCTAGTGTGAAAGGGCTCTAAAAGCGTAAAAGACTGTCTCCAACAACCGGACCTAAGGATTAGTTATTAACATTGTTCTATATTTTTATATTGTAAGTTATCCGGCAACTACTATGAAGCAACTTAGTACTCGTATATAAATATAAGCCTCTGTTTGGGATATACAGCTTGCATAAAGATGTACTTAATAGCATAAAAAAATTACAAATACTTTTCACAATATCAGTTAAATTTTTCACGACATAAAGGGTGTCCGTCTGGCCGCGATTTCACTCAGAGATTATTGGTATTACAAAGCTGTAATTTGGTATAGTTATACATTTAAATTACGCCGATAAAGTTGTAAACTCAAGTCTTGAAGAATCTTTTTCTTCCGGAGATTTTCTTTATAAGTAAAGCAAAGGTAAATAAAAAAGATGAGGTATCCTCAAGAAGCTCTTAAAAATAATAAAAGCTCAAGTGTTTATAATAGAAAATTAATTATTTCATACTTTTTGTTATTTTCGAAATAGTTTTGTGAAGTAGTATCCACTTCAGAACCCTACACTGAGCGTGGTCCGACATGTTCTTGCCCGGTTTTTATACTTTGTATTTGAAATAGACTTCACGTGAAACTAGAGCGGGGGCATATTATACAATTTGCAGAGCGCTTATTAATTGACGTTACGTAGTTTAGTGCGGCAGAGCACATACGTCTTTACGGATCTATATCGTCTATCATGGGTAATTATTTTTAGTCATAGGGTGTTGTACCTAGGTCTTATTTATCGCAAGTCATAAAGGATTTTTATAAATCTACATGTCAACACCTAAATAAATTAAGATATTAAGGGATGAGATTCTACACGATAATAACGATATCGTCTTTGACGTGATTCCGTATTGTCAACGTTTTGATAACTCTTATGTCGTTCACAATAACGGCAACCGAGTCATAAACGGTTCTAAAACACGCCAAACGCTATATCGTTGTAACGCAGTAGAATAGAGACAGAGGCCCTGTAATGTTTACGGTTTCAGCGTTATAAAAATTATTATCAATAATTAAGTATGTTTTTTTTTATGGGAAACCACCGGCTCCCGTTTTTACACTATACCAAATTTGTGCGCTGACTTACCTAATTATTATAGTGCTCCGCAATTTGTATAATGTATAGCCCGCTTAAACAAATAGCAAATAAAAAATAAAACAGACTGGACTCCCTGTTGAAAAATACCTAAAGCAGTGGGTACGAGTCTTCGTTACGAGACCGCCTGGGAATAACGTGCGAGTGGGTAACCAAATCAAGTGAACGGGACAACGAATTTCACGAGCGAATGGAACGAACGAATGAAACGTCCATTTGTAGAGGAGCCGCGGCGACGAACGAACGGACTTCGCCACTAAACTTATAAAAAGATTATTTAAAATGGCGGGAAAACAATTTTAGTGCAGTTCGACATAATCTGCTTTGTTTTTTGTCAGTGAAAATGAGTTCTAGTGAAAGTGATGATGGAGTCCTGGGGAAACGACTGCCACCTAAGTCCAAGGAAAAATATTTAAGTGTATACGAGGCATTTATGAACTGGAAAAGAAAAAATAATGAAGAATCGTTTTCAGAAAATGTGTTTATGAACTATTTCACTATGTTATGCAAAGAACAGAAGCCGTCTAGTGTATGGTCAATTTATTCAATGCTCAAATTGACTTGTTTCGTAAAAAACAATATACATCTTCAGCATTATCCCAAAATAACCGGGTTTTTAAAAAGAAACAGCAATGGGTTCAAGAGCACTAAGTCAAAGACGTTCACCGAAGAAAACATTAGAAAATTTGTACACGAAGCTCCGGATGAAACATATTTAGCGCATAAGGTAAATAAAAATTCCCCTCTCATACAGACTCGCAAAAAACAATTGCCTACTTTCAACCCTCCGCAATAAAGTTACTACTTATAGCACGCCGGTTTGCGATCGATGTCTCCTGTCTTTTTCTAACGTCGCGCTGTGAATCTATCCATCTCAATAATAGAGATGCTGTTATAAGCGCGCAAACGGGTGAGAAAGAGGCAACAGAAATTACCATTGTGTGCGTGCGTGTCGTGTGGAAATAGATTGTTGCACCGAGTTGAAAGTGAATTATTATTGACGCCGTAACAGAAATAGCGAGTCCAAAGACCTATCGCGGGCGAGGTAAATCTCGCGTGTAATAAATAACCGCTTTATACTTCCGAGAGTCCTAACTTTATTTTCGGTCCCAATTAGATTTTTATAGAATAAAATTAGTTTTTTATCATTATGTAGTTTAACAATCTACATGCTACTGTATTATTTACTCATAACGTAAGTAAATGTGGTCATGTGAAATTTAGTAGCCAAAGCATGTCGGTATTTATTACAATAAAATGGAGTGAATAGAGATTCGCGGGATGAATGGAAATACAGTCTAAAATTAGGTTTATTTAACTAGCTATAACACTGAGATTTGAACGTAATTTTCCAATAGACTTGTCAATTTAACAATGGTTCGTACTAGTAACAAGATATGAGTTATTTTAGTTTGTATTTCTATTCACCCTGCGAATCTGTATTCACCCCATCTTAGGGTACTCTCTCATATGGGCATCGGCACAATAGGCCTTGTGCGTATAATACTCAGTTACTCATACGGTTTAAAATTAATCGTTTGTTTCAGGTGGGTCTTATATTCGGCGTCTGCGGCGGTTGCCGGACTGTCGAACTGGTTAGTCTGACCACCAAAGACATAAAAACCCAAGGAAACGTTAATTTAGTAGTCGTAAGTAATCCGAGTAACAAAACCAACCGAATGTTCGTCATCCGAGATGAATTCGTTGCACTAGTGCAAAAATACCTAGCATTACGACCCCCGAAAACACCAACGGATAGAATTTTCCTGAGCTACAAGAACGGTAAATGTATAAACTCGGCTATTGGTAAAAATAGATTGGCAGCGTTTGCTAGAGAAATCGCTGCTTACTTGAATTTGCCTAATCCGGAACGGTATACTGGACACTGTTTTCGGAGATCGGCCGCTTATTCAGGGTTAGGGTGGGCGACTGTCAAGAAACTCAAGAACAAGTCGGAGACAGAAACTGAACGCAGAAGCGGAAACCAAGTAATCGAAATGGACTCGTGCAAAAGTAATGAGTCAATGAACCCAACAGTTACTGAAGAGGAGTTCAATCAAGAGGTTGGCATTAAGATCGAGGAGGTTGAGACACCGGACGTATTTGTAACAACGTTAGCTTGTAACGATTCCCAATCTTCAATGTATTATCATGATTTACAAACGAAGCCAACGACATCGAGCGCCGATTTCCGAATTGAAGACTTACAACCGGAATCTGACGTTGATATAGAACCAGTCGGCATGATAGATGCTGTGCATATCAAGAGTGAAGAGATAGATGAAACTATACAATTGCGACCCGCTACAAGTGATTCACGAGGAAAATCTCAAACGTCTAATCAAAAAGCTCAAGTTTCGAATGACGACCAAGAAACAAATATAAGTGTGGCCGGCAATAACATAACTTTATCATTCTCTAATTGTACTCACGTGGGCAATGTAACAATACATATTCATAATAAGTGAATTTATCTTACAAAAGGTAGTAATGAAATAAGGTTTTTTATTTTCGATTTTAGGACCTAAATAGTTACCCTCTAATCAAATCCAGATAAGCAAAACCTGGTTCGTCCAGAGTCTAATAAATAATAATGATCTAATACTAGCTCTTCTCGCGACTCCGTTCGCGTAGAAATCGATTATGTCACTTAAATCCTTTGAAAACTGTTAGATTTTTTGGTATAGAGGTACCTTTATGTCTGTTTCTGGGCTATTTGAAGTATCCAAATTGATACAAATTTCATGTCGATCAGTTGAGGTTTTGCACAATGCGACAAAAGCCCGATCTAGCTGGACTAAAATGGTCACACCATTTCGTATATTGCCCTAGCTAAGTATAGCTAACATTCCCGAGGTAACGATCCTCGTATTGTTTTTGTGCCTTTACCCTCTTTTTTTTATTTCAACGTAAAGAGCGATTTAAAATGTTACCGATAGCGAAATCATTCACTATTTCGAGTTGCATTTGTCCCCCTATTAAAGTGAGTCATAAAACAATTGTGTTACTTTTAGTGATGGATCGTGAAGTAGATGGTCCTTCTTAGTACATTCGAAAATTGAAACTGTTTAAAATTCTTATTCCATAGGGTATATTATATGCACTCTAATGTGATAATTGTGATAAAATGTATTTTTCACACCACCTATTCAGAAAGGGGACTTTTCTACCCTGCTAGGAGGGATCAAACTGGCACGTTTCTGTTGCCTGTTAAATTTGATAATTTCAGCACTTTTAGAGAGTGTAAATAATAATATTTGTATCATCACTAAGATCTTTTATTTTCCTCATAGGTGATGTGAAAAGTAGTATGTGTCACACCACACCACACGAAAGCAACATTATTTCCACCTTGGGTTTTAACGTTTGAATCCATCACTACGCTCAGGATTCAATGTACTCCCACGCCGTAAACATGTCATTTTGCTCCCTTGTGACTCAATTAACTATTTTCGAGTGAACTTTCGATTTGATAGACAAATTAAAGAGATGTAAGTAAACACCTTCTTGTACCCAGACTGTTTTTTTAATAGTAGCTTCATTAATACGGTTTACATTAATATATAATTATAAACCTCGTGCTGATTCGTGTTTTTTGACTTTTTTAAAGAAAACTAAGTGTCGATACCGACGAGGGAGTTTTATGAATAATGATTAAAGTACAGCAAAAAAGATAAATTAACTGCTTTATTTAACTGTTTTCGACAAAAAAAAAATTGTCTTATCGCTCGGACTTAACACGGATGTACGTTTATAATATTATATTTAAAATATAAAACCACATAAATATAACTTCTTATAAAATTTACCCAGTCTTTTATTCAACTTAAAATAATATAAATTGGAAAATTAGAGTAAAAAAACAAGTAAATTACAATAATTAAAAAACATGGCTGCCATGCCTTAAAGTGAATTTAAAAAAGGAAATAAAAGCATTACAATCAATGTAATTATATTATGCCAAAGAAAAAAGGGAATCAAGAGATAATCAAATTTGTATCGCAGTCGGGGGACTTTCAAGATAATGTTCCACAAAACTGTCCCCCGACTAAAGTACAAATTTGGTTATCTCATCTTTTTTATTTGGCATATTAATATATTATCACCAAACCCTGCACATTTGGTGCCGCTGACGTAAAAGTGACGTCATTCTACCAGTAATTTAAGTTAACAAAAAGGGTTTTTTTAAACCTCCCAATGTATAAAAAAGTCACGTAAGTAAAAAAACATATTTTGTGTTGCATTTCAATATACCTAACCATTTTATTTTACATATTACGTACTTAGTTTGCTGCGTAGGTGAATGACAATTGGTCAAAGTCAATCAAAGATGTTTTGTATCTTATTCTTCGCTTATTTTTAGTCTGGATAAAGATTAACTAAAGAGGTTGACATGTAAAACTAATTTGGATCAGCCTATATGCAGCGTGACGTCGATTTTGTGTCAACGGCACCAAATGTACGGGGTCTAAAAACTTATCACATGATTCCGGTAACCTGCGGGGATGGAAGATGGCCGATTGAAAAATGCCCGGCTTTTACTTTTGATTTATTCTGTTTACTGATTTACTCTATTCACTTGACATTGGCGAAATCACTGTGTGGACCGCCATTAATTAAAAAAGAAGAAGAAGAACTTATCACATTCATTGCAATGTTTTTTTTTCTTTTTTAAATTAATTTTAAGGCATGACAGGCTTGTTTTTTAATTTGTTCTAATTATTTGGTTGTCATTTCACTCCTTTTAGTGATAGCTGATAATAATTATTAGACGACAATTAAAAAACAAAACATACAAATTCAATTTTATATTCAATACAAATACAATGACTGCTATCGCCATCTATTATCGAATAGTGGAACTATGCAACACAAAGTTTAAACGAGGGTTACTCGTAAACGACTCAAAATTGAAACACACAAACTTTAGGGACTAACTCTGTAGGTCATATCTCTTACCTACTCATCAACTTTTATGAAAAAAAACCAACTGTTCCTTACATTTCCGCTGTTTAGTTCTCAGAGTTTGTATGAAACAGTTTTCTTTTTTCGTTTACAGAGTTACTCCCTGAAGTTTGTACAACCCTAAAATGTGTACACGTGTACATGTGGCACGCGCTAAAATGTGTTTTGTACGCTCTGACGGGACTTCTTAAACTTGTCGGATAAAACTTCATCTATAAGATCGACGCAGCGCTGTGTTGAGAGAATCACCCCCAGGCCGAGAAGTTTACTAGTGTATTAATGACAGGTTGCAAACACATCGCCTAACATTAGTACTACAAGCCCTTATTCACTTAGTCTCCAACCACCCTCCCTCCCTTCCCATTAGTTACCTTTAATTAACCAAGGATAATTTGTATTCTCATATCATATGGCACTCTATTTTTGCCAAATAATTTTTACCAAGATAAACATCAGCGGATTTAAAGAAAAAAAGGTATTTCTGCGGCATGTTTGTCAATCATGGATACGTTATTATATTATCTATTCTGTGGTAGAACTTGGATTTAATGTTAAGTTGTTTATGTTGGTATACATGCCAAGCCGTCAATGCCGTAATGTCCAGAGCAGCGCAGTGAACGATATAAATAAACAAGTTTTGTTTTCATTTCTTCTAACAAGTACGGCAGAGTAAGTGCTGATTTTGACAAGTTTAAACCAGAAATTAAACTGGCTTAAGTACACTTATATACACTGAAAACTGGTAAGTTATAACATACAATTAGTTCCCGTTATTTTCGCGAGCGGGCTGGGGTTTTAAGGGGCTTGTTTAGGCTATGGTATATAACAATGTCGAGTCTTATTAATGCGTATTTATCTTAATTAGAGTGTGGGAATCTCCAGCGAACTATCTTCCTATAGTATTCCCATGATTTTCAAGATTTCCTACCATGCTTTGTCTAAATTAAACTTGCGCCGGCTACCTGCGGCACTGGGATTTAGGCGCTATCTTCACGAGCGTTATAGCCGTGCAGAGACGGTTGTTGTTGTTTAAGGAATTGTAGTAGAGCGATAGTATCGCCGCAATACACTAGCTCGTGAAGGTACCGCCTTAGTGAGTCAATTTTCATTTACAAGTAAGCTAATAATGTTCACTCACCGGCAGAAAAAACCGCCCACCCGTCTTTTGTTCATATAACTGCTTACAAATGTAACTTCGTAAACCAGAGAGTAACTTCGAAAATACTTAAACAATTTTGTTGTAAATTGAAATTTTATGTTGCTAATTGACTGAGGTCCAATATGGGCATTAAGTTTTTTTTTATGTTTGTATCTTTTTCAAAAATAACTTAAGAGAGCTATAAATTAGATGTCCTTAGTGAATTATTGTGTTTTGTATTGAGATAATGTGGAGCTTTTTCCTTTATCAAGATGCCATTTTGGCCCTAGGTAAATTAGCAACAAAATACTACAGTTTACAACAAAATTGGTTTAGTATTTTAAAGTTACCCTCTGATTTAAGAAGTTATATGGGTAAGGACTAAAAAGTTGGGCACGGTTTTCCATTGTGATACGAAAATTAGCCATTCATTTGTAGGGATAATTTTCGTGTCACAACTGAACTTTTTTCACTTTTCTTGTTTGTATGGTTAACTAAGCTTAACTATAGTGCAACTATTTGGTCCCTACCCATATTTGTTAGCAGTTGTATGAACAAAACATGGGTGGGCTAATTTTTTTTGGCATTGAGTATATTTTTGGTAGTCCATTGCTGTGGTTGTGTGGTTTACACTAGTAAACTTCTTGGCCCGATAGTGCAAAATGTGGTTACAGAAATATAGACAAGTCTTTTATTGTTGGTACTTCTGTTGCTCTGCCTACCCCGCTTTGGGAATGATGTTATGTATGTATGTAATTTGTGCTGTGATTGTATGCATTTATGTTTGTAATTGTATGCTGTTTTTTTTGTTGAAAAATATTTATCTATAATTAACCATACTTACATTGGTCTTTTTCTACCCGTCATAGTGAACATGTTAATGGCAAATGGAGTAATTTAAATGCTTGCAGAAAGATGCTGCTAAGTACTAAATCATTTTGCTTTGTATTGTAGTTGATGATGAATATGTCTTTGAAGATGGAAATAATCTGTCATATCACTTCATCGCACACATGCCAAAGTCGCGAATGTGCACTTCGATTTAAAATAAAAATAGCAGTTTCGTTGTTTTACCAAGTGGTGTTTCCGTCATTGTCTTTTGAAGTCAAATTGCAGTTTTGCGACTTTGGCATGGGTGCGACGACTTTGTGAAGCCTAATTTTCTTAAAAAAGCCTTCTTAACATCTGTGGGAAAGGTGTTGTAGTCGCACATTATCATATAAAAGCCTTTTATCCAATTACCAGATAAAAATACCTTCTTTTATTAACTTATTCATTAGTTTAAGTGGGGTGAACATGGTTTTGTCAAAAAGTTTTTCCCAATCTGATTAATTTACCAAACATATCATTTGACCAAATTGTTTTATTTCCAAAATTGAAAATATTTCACGATTTTTATAAAACTAACTTAACCTATAGGGTTTGATGCGATGGTCCTGAAATAAATGGGTAAGGACCAAATAGTTGAACCATAGTTAAGTATAGTTAACCATACAAACAACAAAAGTGAAAAATGTTCTGTTGTTCATTGAAAAGTATCCTTAAAATTGTATGGCTGACTGAAAAGTGACATAGAAAATTAAATTGAGTGAGTTAGCGTGCCCAGCTTTTTGGACCTTACCCAAATCATAAAATATTTTCAGTTTCGGAAAAAAACAGTTTGGTCAAATGATATGTTTGGGAAATGAACAAATAGTTTTTGACTAAGCAAAAGACTCTTGTTTAAGTAAAATAAATAATTTAATAAATAAGGTAAAACTTATCACTCCTCTTTTCTCAGTCATAATTATAAAACAAAAAGGTAGAGCTCAGATTTATCAACATCACAGGGCTGAAGGTTGTGGAGCCAATGCATCTTAATTATTAATCAAAACTGTTGCGCATCTGTACTGTGCTTGTGTTTGATTAAATTTTGGTTGTGATTGCAATCTATTAGTTCCAGCCTGCATATGCAAATGGTGATTTAGCTATTCCATATGTGGGTATCAGAATCTAATAAGGAATAAGGTTGGATTAATTTTGCTGCTTGGTGTACTATGTCATAGGAAACTGCACTTTCATATTAATGTTAGGTTTGTATTGGTATGCATTTTGTCAAATGGGTGTTAAGAGGTTAATAAATCACTAAATAAAGTTAATTATTAAGCTACATATTATTATTTATAAAAAATTTAAAAAGCAAAAAAATTGTAATCACAATTATGGCATCTTATCTCCTGTAATGCAAATTGTTGTTAATTAGAATTCATTTGGGGAAATAGGCCTTTTACACCCAATCACACATTTTTATGTATTAAGGAAAACAAGCATAACAATCGGGCCACTTAATGGTAAGGGGGCTATTTTAACTAATCACACTGGGAATACTGCTGGTAGATAGCAGGTAAGTAGGTAAGATAATATTTAAAAAAATCCAGATGAACCTTGGCCTTGTGCGGGACAAGGCCTTAAGGTCATACATATCATGGGACATTGTCACACAAAAAACTCTATGCTTGTACAGTCGACGTTATAAATATGTTTATATTTTAGTACCTTGTCACTTTCATTCACTGAGACAATTACATATATTATACATGAAATTGTCTCAGTGAATGAAAGTGACAAGGTAGTAAAGTGTAAACATATTTATGACGTCGACCGTACTATAGGCAATACACAGTGATAAACTTACTTATATAGAGAAATATGTACTTAAGTACCTACATATAAAACATCCAAGACTCAGAAACAAAGACTCATGCTCACACAAAGAGCATGGATGCTTTAGTGGTGGTAGGACCCTGTGCAGGGTCCGTCCGGATCGCTACCACCATCTTATCCATTAACCACCCGCCAAGCAACAGTTTTCGCATTTTTGTGTTCCGGTGTGGGGATAAGACAACCGGTGAAATTACTATCATAGAGGTATTCCATCTTAGTCCTCAGGGTTGGCAACGCATTTGAGGTCTTGGGATTATAGTCTTGAGAATTCAAATGTCCATGGGTCTCAGATTCCACTTACCATCAGGTGGCCTGAGTGCTCGTGTGCCTTCTCCTATACATAAAAAAAAAAAAAAAAAAAAACATCTGCCATTACCAGGATTTGAACCCGTGACCGCTAGCTACGTAGGTAGGGCCACTACCAACTAGGCCAATCTATCGTCATACATACGTATTTGGAGTGCTATACATAAATACCCAGTTACTCACTTCCTAACATTACATAATAATATCTGCCCTCATAAGCCAATAAGCTGTATCTCAAATTCAATACCCAAAGCAGATTCAATCCTATCACATTAGTAATAAGGTTGCATTTGCTACAGGGCTTTTGTCTGAGATACTGCCATTTCTCTTAGCAGGGCAGTTATCAAGTTTTGATTTTCCTAAAATGTAAAAAAAATACTATAATAATAGTAATAACGTTTATCATTCAGTGCATACCGTATTTTAAAGCTTAAATCAACGGAATTTAGTCATGTTTAAATTGAATTAGACCAAAAACCTGGCCAAGGCGTAATACCAGCCCCCTATTTCACCATCTTGACAATCATACGTGACAGGTGACAATTCGGTATTTATTGCAAAGTTAACAAGCTAATACATTACTGGGTTTCATATAAACTGCGTCATGTACACTGAAATGTCACCTGTCACCTGTCATTATCAGAATGGTGAAATAGCGGTGTTGAATACCTGGGACCTGAGGCATTCTTCGTACCACCTTAGGTATGTAATGTACTATTACTGGCTTCAAGATAGCACCATAATCTATAATCATTGAATAATTAATTCAATTGTTTACCCTAATGGATGAACTACCGATATTGAGTTTTTGAGCAAAAAGTCCTTCATTTGAATTTATAGGTATATGCGATGTAGAATAAAGTTAATAAAGTTAAAAACAATAATAAACTTTATAAATATATCAGAGGTCAATTTTCACATCAGTATGTAAAGAAATAAACACGTATATTATATTGACAACCATCCAAGACAACTTGCGCATAACACAAACGTTCACCTAACCGGGAATCGACCCCGCAGCGGAACCCCTGCCTAGTAAGGCAGGGACACTACCAACTAGGCCAAACGCGTCATCAAATGGTATTTTTTTTTTATTGGGTTTAGTTTTTTTGTATCAATGCAGGAAATTTGATATGATAACATTCGCATAGTTAATCCAATAGTGACACTATGCAAAAAGGAATTTTAACAAAAGTTAATTATTTGTAAGCGCAATAATGTCTCTATTCAAATATAGATTTTTGTAACTTTGTGTCACTGTTGATTCTATTTCGAAACCTTAAGAGTTAGTTATTTTGTTTTCTAATAAACTAAAGTATTATCTTAAAATCTAAGAGCGCTTTACTGTTGTACAAATGAATACGCAATATATAGCATACCTTTAACCTTCGTGTAGTCAACAGAAAAA
This sequence comes from Acleris holmiana, assembly GCA_949316455.1. Taxonomy (NCBI): domain Eukaryota; kingdom Metazoa; phylum Arthropoda; class Insecta; order Lepidoptera; family Tortricidae; genus Acleris; species Acleris holmiana. Next base: position 6,356,574 of record OX438779.1, read on the forward strand.
GGTGGCCATTTTTTCCGTTTAGTTTCTCACTTTTAGTTAAATTATTGTTAAGTTATGTCATATTCTCTATAAATTGTGTATTCATTTGTACAACAGTCAAATTCAAATTCCAATTCAAAATGTTTATTCAGTAAATAGGCCACAACAGGGCTCTTTTACACGTCGGTAATATGAAGTGAATCTACTAGCGCTTCGGACAAGACCATCGTTGCGGAGAAGAAGCGCCGCAACAAACTCCAGCAGAAGATCATTTTACAATCGTAAAGTACAATAATACTTGAAAGTAAGTTACATTACAAGTACTTGATAAAGTAATTAATAATAATAATTAAAACTAGAACAAGTAAAATCATTACAAATGTAAGGCTAATAACATTAAACTAAAAATAATGAGTCTAGGAGAACAACACGACGAGGTCTCTACGTCAAAAGCCATAACTAGAATATAATTGACTGATGAACCAGTCGTTGCTAACGTGAACAGACCGGACCCCACAAACAGCACCCGTTCACGAGTATGACGCGTATCTCAGCCATCACCTCTCTCAATCATGTGATCGGGAAAGTGGCGACCCGATCAACTACGCCGCCCTAAGCAAAGACCTTTAGCGAGCATGACATGTCATGCTCTTGCTGCCGGACAACATAGAAGTAATTTTGCGTGAAACAGCTGTCCGGCGAGAAACATCACAGCGTGTTATCATCATTTAACAAGCGTCTTGTACACACGAACAAATACAAGATAGTATACATAAAAAGTAGTGTTTGAAAAAGCACACAGCTTGCTTATGGGCATATTTAAAAAACAAATATTACACATATCCTAGTCTTACGAAATTACCTTACTTTAATAATGGCTTAGACACTACTTAAATACATCTTGGTCACCAATGAAGTCATTTATAGTATAATATGCCGCACCCAACAAGCAGCGCTTGAGTAAACCGGTCTTTGATTTTAAGATAATACCTTAGTTTATTAGAAAACACAATAAAAGTAATGAGGCGCCACTGGACGCGCGGTGCCCCTCCCTTTGCAATATGAATGCAGTAAAGCACGTGTTCTGGGCTGGGATTCTGCACGGTAATAACGATATCGTATTTGACGTGTTTCCGTATTGTCAGTTTTGATAGCTCTTATGCCATAATTACAATAATGGCGACTGTGACATAAACGATTTTTCACACCACCTGCTCGACAATGCCAAATTACATATCATGCAAACCTTACGCAAACCAACTCATTAAAGCCCTTGGCTTTAGCCGGGGTGTAATGTTGTACTGAATCTCATTATAACTCGCTGGGTTGTAATATTTTCACTTTTCATAGTTCTTATTACAATGGCCTTAAAGTCTAATTTCGTAATAAAAGATCAACTAATACTCGAAGGCCGGGCGCGGCGCCGCCGCCACCGCCGCGTCGAACCTAATTTGAAAATCGAACATTTTCTAAAATCGAGCTGGCCACGGCAAGCTGAATGGAACACATTTGAAATTAAACAAAAGCCGCGAGTATTGTAAGACGCTGCAATAAAATACATTGGTGATAACTGCAAAGTTTTAAATAAATATTGTCTTTCCACAACTGGACTAATGTCTCAAATATCAATTTTCACTTTTAATTTTAATTTACTATAATAAAACGCTGTTTTTAGTAGACTCGCTTTTTTATTGTCTCGCAAAAGGTGAGAAAAGTAGAGTACACTCCTCGGGGATAAAGCTGTTTTCGTCTTGGGCGCGCTTGAACCCCTCACTGCGCTCAGGACTCTTCTTAATTCGTAACACCCTCGCTGCGCTCGGGAGTTAAATCTGGAGTCCTTCGTTACGTTCAGGATTCAATATCGCGCCCGTGACATAAAACTGTGCTTTATCCCCTCGGTGTATAATCTACTATTAAAACATGTCAAACGCGATATCGTTGTAACGCTGTAGAATAGAGGCCCAGGGCCGGGATTCTACACGGTAATAATGATATTGTATTTGACGTGTTTCCGTATTGTCAACGTTTTCGTAACTCTTATGTCATTTACAATAATGGCGACCGTGACATTAACGATTCTAAAACACGTCAAACACAATATCGTTATATTATAACATTTATAACGCAGTTGAATAGAGGCCCAGCACAAACGCTGCGCCTTGATTAAGTAGCCCAGGCCAATTACGATTTTTTATGGCAGATAATTCGATATCAGGCTAAATGTTTTGTAAACAGTCATAAAGCGACTTTATTATTGAATTCACCAAAATATCATACCAGAAGTTGCTAGAAAAAAGTTGTGCTTACCCTAAAAAAAGGTGGAACTTTTAAGGAAATCTATTTTTATACTCAAATAAATAATAGAAATGGGCTAATTGTTATCATAGTTAAAATTATTTTCAATTATCCTGTTCATTTTCTGTTGGATTCAGTTCAATAAGTGTGACAAGAAGCGTGTTTTAAACATTAGCGTAGCAATACTGAACCGATATGATTTAATTGACTCGTAATGCAATTAATTTTAATTCAATATTGTTTTGTAACGCAGCAACAAAAAAAAAGTGGATTCTATATGTACATGAAAGAAAATGAGTTAATCTAGAATTTCCAAAGTAAATAATACTTAATATCATTTTTGCTCTATATTTACAAAATTAAAACACGTTACATTTTTTTTTTACAAAAATTCCGGACTATTTTTCCACATAATAAAAATGACTGTTATGAATATATTGTTGAGCCGCCATACAAAGAAATCTTAAAATTTCCTATAGCGCATTGTCTCACTGCAAGTATTATATAGCTACCTACTGACAAGTCAGGAAATTCCCTAGATCTCAAATTTTGAAAAGATGCACGCGGGATGCGGGCATCTTGAAAAAAAATTAGTTTTCTCCTGTTTTCTCTCTGAATACAATCCATATCTGCCACTGCCGTCTCCGTTTTTTTTTTTCCCCATTAATCAATTATTATTAAAAATAGCCGCCTTCCAAAATCATAAAACTGCCCAGTTTTTAGGCCATTTTAAAACATCCAGCAAACAATTTATCAAATAAAAATAAATACCTAAAAAAACATAGAGACAGCCAAAGCCTTTATGTTATTGTAAAAACAATTTATTAAATAAAATAAAATAAAACAAATTTGAAAAAAGATACCGAGAACGCAATTCCTCTTTACATATGACATGGCTTTTGCCGTCTTAAAGCCTTGCGAGTGAGTCAGAAAGTTGAATGAACGGAACGAATGGCGCAGACAGTACGGCCGAACGAGTGAACGATCATTTGAACCAGAGGAGCGGAGCGGGCCAGGCTTGCCGTCGCTGCGTATTTTCCGTTCAATACAAAATGGCGGGAAAGAAATGTGTTGTGACTGTGATTCTGTGTTGTGTTTAATATTATCGTTTTTGTTGTCAGTGAAAATGAGTTCCTGTGAGGAAATTGATGATCGCCTGCCAGACGTAGAGCTACAACTACCAACTAAGTCCAAAGAGATTTACTTAAACGCTTATGATAAATTCATGCATTGGAAAACGCAAAATAAAGAAGATTCCTTCTCTGAAAATGTGTTTATGGCGTATTTCAAAGATTTATCTAATAAGAAGAAGCCATCTAGTTTATGGGCGATTTATTCAATGCTCAAGTCAACGATGCGGGTAAAACATAAGGTTTATATCCAGAACTACCACAATTTGAATTGGTTTTTGAAAAAGAGAAGCCTTGGCTATCAAACCATTCGCTCGAGAATCCTAACCGAGGAAAATATCATGAAATTCATTAACGAAGCTCCAGACGACGTATATTTAGACGTAAAGGTAAGTTTGACTCTATATTATCGTTATCGTTTACATTAAATGGGAAATTTAGGTTTTGGTAAATACGAAACAAATTACAGGGCTCCGAGTTTTTGCTTTTGAATACGTAAAAAGTGTTTTGTCATTTTTATAAACCCTGTGTTCATAGAGTTCGATTCCTGCTTCGTTGTTTGATCATACTGTGGAAATGTCTTTCATGATAACGTACAGAGTTCAGAGCATCGTCTGCAATGTTTTCTTTGTCGTTAGCGTATTTCTCTATCCAAAGTGGTCTGGATTATATCTTATATCAGTATTTAGCGGTAAGACTGCCTTATTTGTTTGCCTTGCTAGATTATACGACACAAACAAAATAACCTAAAATAAATCCTATTTTATTAATTGTACAAAACTCTAAAATAGTAATATTATGAAATCCTTGGAATTCAATTTAATTTCTGGCTGTAGAGCTTTAGGGTCTCGGTCTTACAAGAAAAAACACCTTTCTATCACACTTGTTCGGAATGGGTATTATTACACGTAGGCGTATTGAGCAGTTATAGCCGATTTACGTCCCGCGTGAGTTATGGATTTTTATAACCCCCGAGCGAGTTATGAGTTTATTTTTTAAATATGGAGGTGTAAAAACAGCCAAGGTTTATTTTCTATTTTGAAAACTTGGCTACGGCTACAAACCAATTTTACTGTATATAAAATTTATACGGTACATTTAACTGCATTAGGTATATTTATAGTTTACTATTATTTCAGAGACATTTTCAATATTTTTATTAAATTTAATTTTGAAAATCGGTACAATCTGGCAGTATGGCCTGTTAAGTTTGAAAACTAATGGCAATCCTTAGCATTATCTGTGAAAGACTACATTGAAAAAGTTGACATGTTGACAATCTCTTTTAGCGAGTCTAGTGCCATTCATTTTTTGATTGTCGTTTTCTTTAATATTTTTTTTGTTTCCTCACATTATGAAAAACATTGTGTGTACCTACTACGGGCAGTATGGGGGTAATAAACTCGAGTCATTGAAAGCCCTCCGCCTACGGCGTCGGGTTTCTAATCCTCTCGTTAGTAAAATCCCCTTCTTCCCCTGATGCCAATGTACTGTGTGTTGGATGAATAAAGTTTTCTATATCTCTCTATCTATCTACTATTTTTGTATAAAGGTAACTTACTTAGAAAATGTATAAAGTCTACCGTAGTAGAAGGGCGCGAAAGCCATTCATGAAACATCAAACACTGGATAGTTTTATTGAATGGAATTTTATAATTGCCCTGTTATCAAGGTATTAATATCGTAACTTCTTTTGGCGCATAAAGTTTTCGGCGCTAAAATTAACAATTGATAAAAAAACTTCGTTGCTCATTGATGGTGCGCTCGTTCTTCATTTTTTTGTAACTTTTGTATTTTATTTCTTGGTAAGTGTAGTATAAAGCGGTATATATTACACGAAGGCAAGTTCAGATTACGAAACTCGTGTGGTTTACGACCCTCCGCTTCGCGACAGGCCGTAATTGTACATTCGATTAGTAAATCCGTGCCTTAGTCTGTGTCGATTGAACTTGCAAAAGATGTAAACAAATTAGTACTGTTTGGCACAGCACCTCAAATATTCACCAAGCGTGTTTTTAATAAAAATAAAACAACGTATAAATGAGTAATTTAATCTTAAACTTAATGTGAAAATAATGGTCTCGTGTATAAATCATTGCAAAGACCTCACTTGATGCGATTATCGAGTAGTCATTGTGAATTGGTTCACATCTTTTGCATGTTCAATTGACACGGACTCATCCCTTCGGTGAATAAACTACTATTATTGCCCAAAGATGGAAGGCTCATTGCAGTTTCAAACTTGAGTTGTACTATCAGCAATACAGTTAACTAACCATTTGTTAATTTTGTCACCTTACTATAAGGCTCATTAGGGGTCAGTTAACATTGTCGCTATGTAGTCATGGAATGTAAGGCACGGTTAAGAGTGTTCTTTCGGTATGATTTCGTCAATCTGCCTACTTCTTAAATAACTGTCTAATTAAAACTTATTTGTACGCAATTTTAAATATTTCGTAATTAATTAATTAATGATCTCTATTGCCTCGCTAAAATATAAATTGAGGTGTTTTTTAACGAGCTCTTTATTTGAAAAAATTGATGGTTATTTAAATGTTGCCAGCTTAAAATATTCAAACCGTATTAACACTCGGATTGTTACATGTTGTTATTTTTTTCTGGACTTAATTAGAAAAAGGTGATAAATAATGTTAATCTCTGAAAAGCTCAGAAAAGATGGAAAAAGTTATTAGTTGTAGGTCTTGTGAAACTTAAAAATGTTAGGCACGTATCATACAAGCTTGCTTCTGTTCATATAGCGATACAAAATTCGTCGGCATGCGCGTGTGAAGTACACGCTAATTTTGCTAGAAATATTTTTTGGCCGGCGTCCGCATTAAATGAAATAATTTTATTGCGGAAATAGGTTCCATAAAAAAAACAAAATACAAAAAACGGCACAATATAAACTAAAGTAAGAAACTCGAAAATGATCAGCCACTACATAGCCGGCGCCACGGGTCACCCGATCCAGCAATGACAGGCTTATGGAAGACTCTGCTGCTCGTGAAGCGGGCTCGCGTCCCTCTCCTTCACCGCCGAAAGCAAAGTGAGAAGAACCAAAGAAGTAATACTTACGCCGATCGCAACATTTTGAATAATTTAATTAGGATTTATTTCCAAGCCTTTAACAAAAAATATAAATAACCCCCCTGACTCGTGGAAAAGGACATGGGCATTTTGGTACCCGCTTAACAGTCATGGTGATGCCGTAGAATATGTCTTATAAATAGGAACAGCAAATGGAAATATGCGCCCTGGTTATCTTTTCTCTACATAAAAATACCCTTGGGTAAAATTGGGGCGGGTACCACGTTCCATACATTTTTGCCCAATATCTTTTCCATCGCATTCACGCTTGAAAAATGAACGATTTGCCATTGTTTGTTACAGGTTGCTCTTATTTTGGGTGTCTGCGGTGCGTGTAGGATTGGAGAGATAGCAGCTCTTACAATAAACAATATAAAGACACGTGGCGATGTAATGATTGTAGACATGCGGAACTCTCTGGTCAAGACTGAAAAGATGTTCGTTATCAGAGATGATTTCGTTCCTGTGGTACAAAAGTATCTAACATGTCGGCCAAAAAACGTTCCAACTCATAGATTTTTCCTAAACTACAACCAAGGCAAATGTACGAGGCAAGTTATCGGAAAAAACAAAATAGCATCTATGCCAAAACGTATTGCGAAGTATCTAAGGCTACCCAATCCAGAACGTTACACCGGACATTGCTTCCGCAGGTCATCGCCCAATTCTGGCGCGAATTTCACCACTAGCAAGATACGGAAGAATGATAAAAAAGACTTGGAAAATATGAGTGAGGAGCAAATGGTTCTATTGGCCAAGATGCGTAAGAAGTACGAAAACAGTATAGAATCTATAATTGATGATGATTTAAGCCATGAAGTTTATATCAAGAACGAAGAGGCTCATGAATCAAGAACATTAATCCCTAATAAAGATCGATCAGCCATGAAATCTCTGCAGGAGTTTAAACCGTCTAGCCCAGAATCAGAAATATTTGTGGATATACAACCAGAATCTGCTGTTGATATTGGACCAGACATAATTCAGAACTCTGTTCATATCAAAACTGAAGTGATAGATGAAACAATTCCTTTGCAATCTTCAAATGATTCAACAGCAAGATCTCACCCATCCAACTCCAACCCAGTTCAAGTGACATCGAATGAAAAACAAACTCATATAACTGTAAGCGGCAAAAATATAAGTATAACTTTCAACAACTGTGCTAGTGTAGGTAATGTGTCAATAAATATTATTAATAAGTAATAAACTTTTTAGTTTTGTGCATAAAAGTGTTTACTTCTTCTAAGACTAAGATCAATATGGCCCAACAGCCGGATACAATTAATCTCTTTCACTCTTGTTATTTTATTGCATTTAATTGTCTTTTTATATCTTACTAGAAATAAAAAAAATTGGGCAAGTGCATGTCGGACCATGCTCAGTGTAGGGTTGCAAAGCCGTTATGTATTTACTACAAAAATAAAAAACAACAAGTATTAAATAATTTTCTATTCGAAATTATTTGGTGCCGTCTTAGAAGATTTTAGTAGATATAAAGGTAAGGTAGTTTAATCGCTTGTATCTCAAGAACCAATGATTTCTTAGTAGTGATAGTTTTCCTTTTATATCCGTTATATGCGATTCCATTTAAGATTTTTCAGATTTTTAGTACCTATTTGTAGTTTTGACTTGACTAAAAAAATTAAATTAATTAAATTACAAAATGGAGCGCATCGAGCGCTGACGAAAATCTGATGACGTGATATGCCGTCTTTCGCGGTTAAAGGATTAAAGCTTAATATTTCACAAATTAATAACTAAATTAAGTATCGCATCAGAGCCAACGGGCGTTTGAGCATGTTTAAGCAATCGGCATCGTTTAGATATCCTCACTTAACTCCATTTAAAAACAATTTTGCAAAGCGTCAACATCAAAACGCCGTCGACCCGACCATTAGTCCGTAACATAAAGGGTTGCTTGGTAATTAGGCAGTATTTGATTGTTAAATGACTCGAACTCAGGCATTTAGTCCTATCTCTTTCAGAGTGTTGTGTGCCGACTGGTGAGCGAGGGGGATAGGGTTAATGATGTTTCGAAGTAAACCCCCAACGGGGGAACGGCGGTGGCGCTCGGAAGTCCGGTGCTGACGGGCAGTTTTTGGGTTAATGTCGATTGTGTCAGATAGCAGAACGAGCGTTATATGAATGCGAAGTGATTTTTATATATTGTACTTTTGTAAGTTAACAGCGACAATTTTGTCATCATTCATTCGTAAGAGCAGTACATATAATATTCAATTGTACTTGTAGGTATGTCAATAAGAACTTTATGAAACTTGTCTAATACTTCTAGAGTTCAACGCGCGAAAAGAAACAACTAAATGTTAAATAACACAAAAAAAAAAGGTTTATACTTAGGTTGCGGCACTCCAAAGTCCTTTCAGACAGAACTTAGTAATAATGTTGATATTGCTATAGGAGTTTTATTTGAGATACTTACTGCCTATTGGCTTAGGAGGGTAGGATATTGAATCTTATTGGATCTTCCTAGTTAATAGATAATAGGACTCGTATTGTTTTAATGAAGGTTCATTTTCATGACACTTACCCGCACGATCATATAATTCAGTGTTGTAAGAGATAGGTACTGACATGTGACAGAAGCTGCAAACATCAACGAGTGGCAAATATTTCAAGGGCTCTTAAAAACACTGAAGGAACAAAGGATTCTGAGCATTTTTTTCATTAACTGAATATTTTCGGACATAATCACTAGGAAAGTTGTACAAATTGTGTTCCCCTATTTATCTTTTAAATCGTATGTCCAAAATGTATGAAATTTTTCACGAAGGTACGCTTAAAAATAGTATCTACCAAAATTATTTTCAAGATGATTGGATGCACCGTTCTTGAGTTATTGCCGAAAAACTGCGGTTCTCAACAAAAGGACTTAAGTACCATGAAGATAAGCTCTTTTGTTGGTGCAGTTTTTTGTGTTTACTTGTACACTGAGTATGGTCCGACATCCTGGTATTCTATTTAGTGTACTAATATAGCATCATGTTGAAAACGGTAGGCATTTGTCCAAATTCTGTGATACAATTAATCGAAATCGCATTCTACAACGCCACAAACTGTACTAAAAACCAGTCTATATTTAATTTACCTATCCTACTTCTGAACGCACCACAGACTAGCATAATAAACGCAATTAGGTCGTAGTCGCACAGGCAACAAATAAACTACACCGCAAAGTAGCGGTAATGATTCCAATTATAGACGGATGCAAGTTGGATAAAGTAAAACCCCCGAAGCAAAATTTACTGAATTCACTCAGATTATCGGTTTTCGTGTTCTGGAGCTAAGTGGGAGCTTGTCAATTGCTAAGCGGCGGTTGTGGCTTTCATGCCGAGCTTTATTAAAGTCATGATAGCGAGCTTTTAAGTGTTACGTTGAGTGTTTAGGTGCAGAGGCTTTTACGTTATAGTTGGTAGATAGTAAAAGTTTGATGGAAATATGAGTAAGTTGCTCCATAAAAGCTCTTGGTTTTCGCTTTGTGTTTGCTAATTTCAATTTAAAGTTGATTCGCAACTTCTCAGGTTACTAGAAACGCAAATGTAAAAAACACAAAGAAGAGATACATTGATATTTATTTTGCCTATACAAACACCAGTGTTTATGACTGTTTATATACATCGCGCTGAATGGAGCCTGATAAGTTTTTGTTTACTCTTATCCTGGTAATGTGTCTCTGGTGACATGATTATTATATTACGACACACTCACTTCACGTGTGGTTTTTACTTTTGTCTTACAATATTGTGCACGACAGACGAAATGTAGGATTGAATTCATTCTTGTAACAATTTTTTGCAAATAAAACTATTTTCAACATAAAATTAACTAATTTCTCTGCACCTATGACAGTTTATCGAGCTGACAACTTCGCAAATTCGTTGCTCTTTCGATCAAGGGCCTGACACGCTTTGACAGAGAAAGATGACCTTATTGCGATTCCTGTAAGAGGAAAAAGAAAAACCTGTCATATTTGTCTCGATCACCGACCTGGCATTTTTTCATAGTCGGATTATAGGAACACTTCAAACTGTAAGCAACAAGTGTGCCAAATGTAAACCGGGCAACTTGTGTACCAACAAATGTACATATAAGGTAGGTATTATTTTCCTTTTCTTACTAAAGTTACAGTAGTGATGTTGTAAGTTTGTTTGTACATACATTTGTAGGAGGTGGATGTCTGGGGATTTTAAGTACTTACTGCGGCTCTAGAGAAGATGCATTCTGCCCGCGTTAACGACCACCGAAATCGAAAAAAAATATGTAAAGAATTGTTGTAGGTATGAGCTGGACGGTCGTTTCGGGCGCACATGTCAATCCATACATTTCACAGTTTTCGAAAATGGTTAGCTATTGTAGAATGTGCTTATGCAACGCCTAGGCCCCGATCCGATTCTAAAACATCCTAAAGTTATGCCTGGGCTACATCTTTTTCTTTTATTCTTGCTGTTTCAACTTTTGTAAAAAACTGTAAAACAAATCTCTGCTGGATTCTCGAAAGTCGCATTATTCTTAAATGTGAGGCGGTCACTCCGACGGTTTTATTCCAAATAAACGCGCAGGAAATTGCGGGATAAATTTTAAATAAAACGGAACTCACCCGGCATGATGGAGACAGTCTTGAGGGCCCTCAGCACCCTGAAGGTCCGCAGCCCGGCGAGGTTCCCGACCTCCATCCCGATGGTCGCGTACCCCGACGTGATCACCACGAAGTCCAGCCAGTTCCAAGGGTTCCGCAGATACGTGTACTTGTTCAGAATGAATCCCTTTGCTATGCACTTGATTAACATCTCCGCTGTGTAGATCGCGAGGAATATGTACCTGGGGAAGAAGAAAGTGGTCGTATTAGTTGGGAAGTTCCTGTTCTTAACCTAATTATTATTCGTACTAATATCTTAAATGCGTGAATCTGTTTGTTTATTCGTTCCATTTTCCAGAAATCGGCTAAAAGGGCTCGGCCATGAATCCAAAAATTTATCGATTTAGGTAGACCTAAATGAAATGAAGGTGCCTTCAATGAAATTCCAGAGCCACCATTGTCAGAGTATAAGAATTAGTGAGGATGTCTGCTAAAGAGTTGGATTGTTTATTATACAAGGCGTAGAGTGGCAATAGGTTCTCTATGATAGAGCTGTCAGCTAATAGTAGATATTTAAATAATAGGTGTCTCCATATCCTCGCTATTGCGATACATTGAGGTCTCGCTTCAAAACTATCTTTAACCACTTATCGTTAACTAACATAGTAGTTTAAGTACGGAATCGAATTTGGAGCGCCTGCTGTGGGAGCCTGTTGTATCCCATTACTATTTTTGGTCAATGTCTTTGTTGACATAAATATAGATAGTTATATATTCTTATTGCTGGAACCGTAAATGATTCACACGGCTAGGTTAGGTTATGTTTGGTTTTAAAACCTAAAACACTTTATGACTAAAAATTATGGCACACAATAAAGACCCGTTTCTGTACTTGTACTGTTACTCGTAGGTACATATACATTCTGTCTGTGTTTATGTTTAATTATATTAATATCATCCTCAAGCCGTCGAGTTTAAGATGGAGGCGAAAACCGCAACCCGGACTGGCTCGGCCAACGTTCGCATTAGTTTGGCTGGTACGCCAAGACAAGCCTTGGCATGTCTAATCTAGTATACCTACTCGTATTTGGGGCCGTCTAAACCAAAAGGGTCCTTATGACGTCAGGTGGTTACGTCCTTATTATAACTGTAATCTTATTATTTGTATAGCTACACGATTTAGGCCCATATTAGACTATCATATAAATATGATCATAGATATAGGAGTCGAATTTATGTGAAGAACCTGTGACGGTGTAATAACAACATATGATTCATATTGTCTATGATCTTAGAGATGGGATCACAGACATTGACAGCAGCGTACAATTATGATCATATTTTGACTCCTCAAAAATGGCGTCTTCTATGTGTATCTTGCTTGGAAATTAAGGGTTCCACCTTTGACAATAATAATATGTAGTTGAATACAGCTTAATCCATTCGGAGGTACATTTTGTATGACTTTATATCTTCCAATCTAAGTTCTTCGAGTACAGTGTTATGGATGACCGCTATCCATAATCTAACCCAAATACGCCTTTTTGTCTTTGGTTTTTTCGTAACAGTTTTTTTTAAAACAATTAATTTAATTGCACTCATAGCAACGGAAAACGCGGCTATAGCGGATTCTATCTTGATTAAATATGATTTTATATGACAGTAAATGTAATATGTAAAAATGAAGAATAGCATCATATACTTGCGATCCTAGAATTTGACAGATACTTATGAAATCATATTGATATGAGAAATAAATGATAGTCTAATATGGGCCTAGAACAGCGTTACCGTCAGCCGTAAAAAGGGCCGTATCGATTAGGCCACATTAAGTTATGGGAAAGAAGGGCTAACATAATCACAAATTGCTGCGACTTGTTTGTCGTGCTGTTTTTTACTTCCTAACCTAACTAGTATGTAACTCGGCCGCCATTACTGTCAAGTAAATAAGAGCTATATATGATTTTACCTAGTAGATAGAGCCCCTGAATAATATCACGGGACATTGTCACACAAATTGACCTAGTCCCAAACTAAACTCTAGGCTTGTACTATGGGTACTAGACAACGATAAACATACTTATACAGAGAAATACATACTTAAATACATAGAAAACATCCAAGACTCAGGAACAAATACTCATGCTCATCACACAAATTTGCTTTTACCGGGATTTGAACCCAGGACCTCTAACTTCGAAGGCCGTGTCACTACCAACGAGGCTAGCGTGTCGTTAGATTGTAGGTATATAGTTTTGTATGTGTCTCAAGTTTTTATCAAAAATACTAAATTGACAAGACAATCTTATTATGAAGGCGCGTTTTTCTTTACAAAGGATCTCTTACAGCTAACTGTTGCATGATAGGCAAGCAATTGACCTCGATCTCACCTGATAGAAAGTGACGATCATACCGAAGATAATGAATAGGTATTCACTCTCGACTTTAAAAAGGTCAAGTTATAGATTGGTCAGCTGGAAGAGAGTTCCACTCCTTAGCGGTCCTCATGAGAAACGTAGCGAAGCAATATAATAAAACGGTATTTTAATACTAAAAAATCATGTTTTCACTATAAACTGATGATGATTATATGAAAATGCAATTCCGCGAGTTTTAAAAGGTCGGGTCATTACTTATTCGTGTTCGCAGGCGCGTTCAAAGTAATTTCCGCCGTGTTTACCTACGAGAGTACGAGAGTATTCAGAAGTTGATTGAACAATAAGTACAATTAGTTAAAGTACTCCGTACTCTTGTGTTTACTCAGTGATAATAATATAGCACTCTACTAGTGGAAAAATATCAAAATTATCCATTGGTTTTGAGTTTTAATTTCAAAGAAAAATACAAATCTTTTCTCTTTGTAATATTATTGTAGATAAGGGCTGTGTTTAAATGATCATTTAAGCGATATTTTAAACCTCTAGATTCTTAACAAAACACTTATATTTAGACAAATATTTACCGCCATACATACCTACTACTATAATTTTACATACATTACCAAAATAATAAAGGCACAAATTGAACTACATCGAGTCGCAACCATAATAAAATATTATGTTGATTACATTTTATTAAAAAAGTGTTTGTGTTTAGCTGCTATTCAGCAACCTGACAGGTTTTTGGAACATGTTCCAATTACTATCAATAATTTAAATTAAATGACAAGACAACAGAGGAGCTCAACCCTGGCAACCAAAATTGTAATAAATATAAGGACAAATTTAGCAGCAAAGTATCTAATTATATCACTCTGGTTCACCAGAATATTCAATGTATAAGGAGTAAAGACCTGCAAGTCGAGTTATTTCTTAATAGTAATAGCATTGATATTTTATGTATAACGGAACACTGGCTAACTAGTAACGAAGCTATGTTTAATTTTATCAACCACCAGGTCGGCAGTTTATTTACTAGAAATAGCTCGATACATGGCGGGTCGTTAATCATATTAAACAATAAATTAAAATTTAAAGACCGTAAGGACATTGTGTCCTTATCTGTTGAACGAATATTAGAACTCGCTGCAATAGAGTTAGAGCAATTCATAGTTGTATGTGTATATAGGCCACCATTAGGCAATTTCGAAATTTTTGAGAAGATTATGGAAACTGTTCTAATAAAATTATCTTATTCGAGAAAAAAACAATTATATGTGGAGATTTTAATGTAAATATTTTAGAAAACAGTCCACTAACCAAAAGATTAATAAATCTTTTCAAATCTTTCGGCCTGACACATACTTTTATGGAGCCAACTAGAGTTACTGACACTAGTGCCACGTGTATTGATAATATTTTTACCGATATAATTCCTATTGGTAAGAGTGTGATCAGCAACCTGGAATCGGATCATTTGGGTCAATTAATTAAATTCAAATCCGTATCGAGTAATATTCCAAAAAAAGAAATTACTTTTGTGCCAATAACTGCAGACCGTGTGGAAAGAATGAGACATAACCTAGTGCATAATTTGCCCTTTCTAACAACTGATAAGGGACCCAATGACATGTACAACTCATTCTTTCACACATTCATAAAACAATTTAACGCAGTATTTACATCCAAATCGGTTGTGGTTGGTGGTGCAAAGGTTTTCAGTGACTGGGCTACTGCGGACTTACATAAGCGTAGAAGAATACTGTATCAACTATATGAGGAACGGAGGTATAACGCGAGTGAGGAGTTTAAGGAACATGTCAAACAGTATTCTAAGCAATTCAAGATAGACTGCCGTATAACTAAGCGAAATTTTAAGTAACAAAATCTTGAATAGTTCTGATGTTATTAAAACGACCTGGAAAATAATTAATGAAGAAACAGGTCGCCGAAAAAAGAACATTAACGACTATCGTTTAAAAGTAGATGGTAAAATAATAGATTGCAATCCAGATATCGCAATTGAATTTGAAAAGTTTTTTACCGATATACCAGTGTCCACGACTAAGTGCTTGAACTCTTCGCCTGCGTCTGCCATTGTACTTTTAGAAGATAACGTGCCTGAATGCAGTATATACTTTGAATTCAAGCGCGTTACTGCCTTGGATGTAATTAAGGCATTCAACTCAATCAATATAAAGAAAACCAGTGACCTTTGGGGAGTGTCGGTCCATGTACTCAAATCCTTAATTGAAGTCATAGCATCTGACTTAATGGTCGTATTTAATCACTGTGTTGATTGTGGTGAGTTTCCTGATCTTATGAAACATAGTAAGATAATTCCATTATTCAAAACGGGTAGTACTTTTGACCCCACAAATTTTAGACCAATATCCATACTACCCACTTTCAGTAAAATATTTGAGAAATTGATTTTGTCACAGTTAGCGGAACATTTTCGGTATAATAATTTATTACACAATAAACAATTTGGTTTTACTCGGGGTCGCTCGACAACCGAAGCTGGTGTTGAGTTGATTAAAAACATTTTTAATGCCTGGGAAGGGTCACAGGATGCTTTAGGTATTTTTTGTGATCTGTCCAAGGCCTTCGATTGCGTTAACCATGACACATTGATCAGGAAACTACACCACTATGGAGTTAGAGGTACTGCGCTAAACTTAATAAAAACGTACTTATACGGGAGAATACAAAGGGTAGACGTGAATGGAGTACGATCACCTGGGTCATTGGTCTCAATGGGCGTACCACAGGGCTCAATATTGGGTCCATTTTTATTCCTCATCTACATAAATGACTTACCTTACCTTATAAAGGACAACCATGATATAGTCTTGTTTGCTGATGATACGTCACTTGTGTTCAAAGTTAAACGACAACAGCAGTTTAATGTCAATGTAAACAATGCTATATCAAAAGTAGTCGATTGGTTTAGTGTTAATAATTTATTACTGAATGAGAAAAAGACGAAATGTATAAAGTTCATGACTACTAATGTGAAAAATAGTCAAACTACTGTAACTATTAAAAATGACAAACTAGACCTAGTTAATGATACAGTGTTTCTTGGTATAACGTTAGACTCCAAGCTCCAATGGGGTCCTCATCTTGCTGGATTGGCGGGTAGACTCAGTTCTGCAGTTTTCGCAGTTAATAAGATTCGGCAATTAATAGACTTAGATACCGCTCGATTAGTTTATTTTAGTTACTTCCATAGTATTATGTCATATGGTATTTTACTGTGGGGTAGTGCTGCTGATGTAAATAGCATCTTTGTTCTGCAGAAGAGGGCTATTCGTGCTGTCTACAAGATGGGCCAGAGAGACTCGCTTAGAGATAAGTTTAAAGAAATTAACATATTGACCATGCACAGTCAATACATTTATGAAAACATTATGTATGTTCATAAAAACATCGCTAAATTTAGAAAGAACTGTGACATACATAATGTTAATACCAGAAATAAATATAAGCTCGCAGTGCCCTTCACGCGGCTCCATAAAATAAAAAACTCTTTTATGGGTAATTGTATTAGGTTCTAAAATAAGCTCCCAAGTAATGTTACTGAACTATCAGTAAATAAATTTAAGAGTTACGTTAAGCGTAAACTAATTTCTAAAGCATATTATAGTATTAAAGACTATATTAATGATAACAATGCTTGGGACTGAATTGCTTGTAATAAAATGTTTAGTCCTTACGACAAAAGGTTGCGAACGTCGAAAAAAAAAGACATCCGACAGAGTTTCTTACAGGTTCTTCTCTGATCGGTCGCGATTTGAACCTGCAGTCAATTTAGGCTAAGTCGCTACTATGACGTTTCTAAAGAGTTTATTATTTGTAAACCTACTTGAATAAAGATTATTCTGATTCTGATTCTGATTCTAGCTTATTTTCACGGAAAGAGGTAAATATTATGATAGGTTTAAATCTACTCATACGTTTAAACAGTTTAAAAAAAAATTAAGTCAAGGTACTTTTCCACCAGCTAGGCAATGAGAGGATTTAAATTTGAATTTGAAAAAAAAAACATTCTTTCGCGCATCATCGGTGGAAATGTTTTTTTCATACAAATTATAAATTCTCTCGCGCCGCCTCGTGTCGCCTCACCTCGCCGGTGGAAAACACCTTAACACCATTAAAAACCACTCCGTCCGTCATAGATCCCGAAGCGGAAACTTGACCTATAGATAACAGTTTTCCAACTATCCCATCCCGAGTTTCAAGTCGGATGGATGTCATGCATAATTTGCAACCACCGTCTTTGCTCATCGGAATACGAACCCCAGCAAACCCGCCTGCTATGTTAATCTCTAAAGCTAACGCTGAGAGTTCGTCGATAAGCTCTGCGACTGATGCTTACTTCCTACATTCAAACCGTGGCGTGGATAGATTTGGTTAGTTGAGGTTAAAAGGTCACATTTTCCAAATATGACAAATTATCCAGTGCGGCTTTCGATAGACAAATGTATATGGAATTGAAGTATGCCACCGAGATAGTACCACGTGACTTACGTTAATTGTATACATTTTCAATCGAAACATAATCGCTAACGATTGTCGAATGTAACTTGTCTAACTCCACAGAACTTAATCAAAAATGTATTTTTTTGGGAAATCGGGTATAACTCGATCTCCAGACTCGCAATCCATCCAGGTGGCGTTGCTTCCGACTTTGCCTTTTTAGGGTTCCGTAGTCAAACTATACTGTAATTCTATGGAACTTGCTAACTATGTAAACAAACAATATATTGAAATTGACATCTAATGTCAATTTTAGTATGGCGGCTTGTTTACATAGTTAGCAAGTTCCATAGAATGACACTTTAGGAACCCTTATAGTTTCGCCATGTCCGTCCGTCTGTCCGCAGCCTAGCGCAGAGACTCTTAGTACTAGGAAGCTGTAATTTGACATGAATATACATATTGGTCACGCCAACAAAGTGGTACCTACAATAAAACATTTTTAGGGTTTCCCCTACACGTAACGTGGGGATGTATTTTTTTTTTCTCGTCTACCCTATAGTGTGGGGTATCGTTGGTTAGGTCTTTCAAAAATATTGTGGGTTTGTGAACACATTTTTTTTTGATCAAGGGATCCGTTTATGAAATATTAAGCTTTAAAGCGCAAATTTTTGTTAGAGTCAACCCCCGTTGTGTGTGCCGTGTTACCCCCACTACAGCGAAAACTACAAATACTAAAAATCGGAAAAAAATGTTCAATGAAAGCGCATATAACGAATTTAAAAGGAAAACTATCACAACTAAGTAGACATCATTGGTGCAGTTGGTGCTTGAGATACAGACGAATCAAGTGTTTATAACTACTAAAATCATCTAAAAATCATCTAAGACGGCACCAAATGACTTAATAGAAAATTAGTTAATTATTACTTGTTGATTTTTATGTTTGTAGTACATACTTAACGGCTTCGGAACCCTACACTGAGCTTGGTCCGACATGCTCTTGCCCGGTTTTTATGGCATGGAGAAGGCAAACGAGCACACAGGCCACCAGGTGGCCAGTGGGATCTGTGACCCATAGACATTTGCATTCTCAATAATACAATCTTAAGATTGCAATCGTAAGACCGCAAAGTCGTTGCCAATCCTGAGGACTAAGATGAAATGCCTCTATGCCAGTAATTTCACCAGTTGTCTTATCCCGACACCGGAACTCAACAATGTGAACACTAATGCTTGGCGCTAAGTTAAAAGATAAGAATGATAGTAGTAATCCTACTACCACCACTAAAACCCTTGTCAACAAACTCACCTCTGCCACGTAATCGTAAATAACGCAAGGGATCTCTCATGATCATAATTGCGGGCCTTTTATCATCGTGTTTATCAATGTGGATAAAACATCTGTCACTTTCTGACCAGTTAGTAAGTGCGAGAGTGACTAGTGTTTTATCCACTACGATAAAAGCGACCATGATGCGAACCCAGAGAAACGGAGAAGGTTATAACTACCGGCAGATGGCGAAGCAAGAAAGTAGACGACAATACCTCTGGAAAGGATGGTACAATAACAGCTGGAACTGGAGCGACACTTCAGGTTAGCATTCTCCGAGCCCAAGACCGAGCAGCCTCAGCTGTGGTGAAGCGAGCTTACAATAGTCCCGTCCCTCAGCCATGAGGAGACGATATGGAAGTAGAGGAATTGTTATTGTAGGTATTATAAATCTTTATTACTTGAAATAACCATTCATTATTTTACCAAAGAGGAATGTAGTCAATTGGCAATAGGTTTATGGCGACAATTGAGGTCACGTATGTACAAAGCGTCATGTCATGTAGCTTAGAATGTAACTTTACGTGTTTATGTTATTATGCCTACTTTTATTTAATTAAAATTATTAGGTCAATCTAAGTATACTCTGACAAATTTTAATTTTTTAGGCTTCAGTACACAAAGGGTAAAAACGGGACCCTATTACTAAGACTTTGCTGTCTGCCCGTCCGTCTGTCCGTCACCAGGCTGTATCTCAAGAACTGCGATTGCTAGACAGTTAAAATTTTCACAAATTATGCATTTCTGTTGCCGATATAAAAACAAATACTAAAAACAAAATAAAATAAATATTTAAGGGCCCCCCTTAAATATTTATCCCATACAACGAATGTGATTTTTTTGTCGATTTTTACTCGATATTAATAACGGTAACGGTAACGGTAATATGTTAGTAACGGCATATTCATAGAATATTTTGTTGTATATTCACTTTTAGAATAAATAATTAAATTAATATTTACGGGGGGCTCCCATACAACAAACGTGTTTTTTTCTGTTTTTTGCTCGATCTTAATACAGACACTGGTTGTATAAATAATGGTACGGATCCCTTCGTGCGGGAGTCCGACTCACACTTGGCCGGTTTTCTCACCTATAACGGGATGAAAATGCCATTTTAATTTCTAGAGCGGCTTTCAAGATCACTTGAAAGAAGAATTGGTATTAAACTAAGTAAGGACGACACGCTAGCCTAGTTGGGAGTGAACCTGCCTTCGAAGCTAGGGGTCCTGGGTTCAAATCCCGGTAAGGGCAGATATTTGTGTGATGAGCACGAGTATTTGTTCCTGAGTCTTGGATGTTTTCTATGTATTTAAGTATATATTTCCATATATAAGTAAGTTTATCGTTGTCTAGTACCCATAGTACAACAACTAGAGCTTAGTTTGGGACTTGGTCAATTTGTGTGACAATGTCCTGTGATTTATTTATTTATTTATTTAATTTCTTTACTAGAACTTAAAAGAATGTTATACCCACGAAATAACTTCGACTTTTTAACCAAATATTTTCATTATCTTTAAAGTACAACGAATTGCTTTAACTAATAGACCGTAAGCAGCCACAACAATGCTCTATAAATAATAAATCGTGCTCACAGTTAGATATATGCTCACTTCCCGCGGGGATTTTTGGGCTTCACTCAAAGCTATCCGATTTCGGATTATCCCGCCGTTTTGCGGATTGAGGCTTTACAAGTTTTTATGCATGCGAACTTCGGCGCCTATCGGAGAAAAATTATAATAGGGAACACGCACTTTTTTTTCTGACGCTCTCTGGAAAGTGCTATGAAAGAGAGGTATACGCGAAATAATTGTCATGTAATTTTTTCATACGAAGTCATTTCAAGTTCAGACCCTCTGCAAAAACACTATACAAAATCGATGACAGGAATGACGTCACAGCTGTTGTTCCATGTTTAAAATGTAAGGACCTTATAAAGAAATTTGCATTTATTTCGTAAATTACTATGTTTAAGCCAGTATCGTTGACTTAAAATATTACCTAAATAAAATGAGAATCCCGAAAAAAACAATCTAAACATTAAAAGAAGTTTTAAAGTTTTAACAAGGTTTGATTCTATATAAAATCTTAATAAACGGGTCAAAACTTAGTGTTATAAAAAAAACATTTCTCCTAAATCGTACCAATGAAACTTAATTCTGATTTTCATGCATGTTCTTAATTATAAACGATACCTAAGCTCGAGAAATACATTTAAGCAATCTTTATATTATTTCACGACACGATAAGCTAGCGGTCCCAGGCTCAAACATTTTGTTTGACGAACGCGAGTTTTTATTGCTAAGTCTTGGATATTATCTATGTCGGGTGTCCAAGATGCTGACGTATTTGCTGATAAGTGGTCTTTGTTACTTATTAATATTGAAAGGTTCTTGTATAGGTATGTGTTGTTAGTATTTAAGTAGTAAGGTTTTAGATTGCAATTAGCATAGGTGATTTGGTATGCACTGTAAGCCTGTTATTGTGTAATAAATAAGTAATTCAAATAAGTAAGCCCGTGTGGTTGCCGGGTTAGAATAGTACCTCTCCATTTATTCGCGTGGATGTCGTAAGAGGCGACTAAGGGAATAAGGGCTTGTAGTATTGTTAGGCGATGGGCTTGCAACCTATCACTTACACTAGTAAACTTCTTGGCCTGAATGTGAAAAATGTGGTAACAGAATTATCAACAAGTCTTTTTAAAGTTGTTGGTATTTCTGTAGCTCTGCCTACCCCACTCTGGGAGTGAAGGCGTGATGTTATGTATGTATGTAAAATAAGTATTATTCTTAATGTAGATATTTTTAACGTTGTCTAGTACCTACTCCTAGTTTGAGATTGTTCCCTTAATATTTACTTATTTAAAAAAGGCATAAGTATCAATACAATACAACAATACAAATACGCTTTAATGAATACCACATCAAGGAAAATAAACATGGAAAGAAAAACATGAAATTCTTACGCAGTTGACAACAGGCGGTCTTATCGCTATAAGCGATCTCTTCCAGGCAACCTTGGATAGAAGAGACGCAGCAACATAAACATTAAAACAAAGTAGGTGAAGCAAAGAAGGACATTTTAAAAATGAAAGAATAAAAATGTAATTAGAGATCGGACAAATGGGTGTCATTATTGTGGACATGATTCCATAGATTTTAATTAAACAAATTAATTTACATTCATTGATTACTTACCCTAACAATAATTTTATCCTTTGCAAGGCAGTAATATTTAAAAATAAATGATACAAAGTCTTATTATTGTGTATATTTATTAAAGCAAATAAACAGGTATTTTAATATTTTTTCCGTGGTGATGAAACGTGGTGAACTTATGAGGTGAAAGCTCCTTTCGCAGTCAACGGATGTTAATGGAGCAAACTTATGTACTTATATTAATATAGTATCAATGGCCACTCCTGTATTATTTATTTATAACTGCAGGATAGTTACAAAGGATTAAAGTTCAGGTAAGAAATAAATTAATGTAATTTAAATTGTTTAATTAAAATTGGAGTCATGTCCGCATTATTGCGAGTAATGACGCCCGTTTCTCCGGTCTCTGATTATAATATACAATAGTAGGTATAGGTAGTTGATGAAAAAAATAATGATTCCCGTAATTTGATAAACGAGGCCTACGCAGACGAAGTAATATTACGCTTCGCAATCAATGCTTCTACCCTCTTTGATACACTTTAATGTATCCCAGAAGCCTTTGCGTTCACCCATTAACCATACGGCGGATCCAATAAAGTTAAATATATTGAAAGATTACGGTGTTCTTGTTTTTACGTCCCCCACAGATAAGCGAGTTGTAAGCATGCAATAACACTATTAACGACCGGCCAAAACGACCTATGAAACGAGGAACTATATCTATACTGTATGGATATAGATGTTAAATATGTTTTACTCTATCAATTTCTGCGAAATATTTGTTATGGAATTTTTATTGATGTAATTATTTACAATAATGCTTTTTAGAGTAATAAGAGTTTTATTTCGTAAAAGGGGACGTTTTTACGTAAATAATAACAGTCAGAAAAGACGTTGCTTATAAAAACAAGCATACCTGAGTTTCCTACAACTTGTTTTTGTGTTCAAATATGTGTGTAACGTTCCGTGGTTTCACGTGATGGTTCCATCGGAAGACCAGCGCTAGCTTTAAATGAGATGGGACCATTTCCTAACTACATTCTTATTTGCGCGTATTTGTCTGTTTTTCACGAGTAAATGTTTTTCTTTCATTTTTTATTTTCTTATATTTTTTTTATTGTAGGTAGATACGGTGCTGTCCAATGAACATAAGCACAGGTTAACGTATTTACAAATTAAGTTGAAACCTATACTGCAGCCCCTAGTCACTATAAAATGTTTATTAAGACTGATGTAGATAAAAGAGCTCCTAGTTTGATCTCGGAAAACTAGAAATACATGAGAAGGAAGAGGTGAAGTAGATGAGAAAATGCCTTTTTTCCAGCGGATTCTTGAAATGGCAGATTACTTAAACGGCAGATTCTTAAAACGGCAGATTCTTAAAACGGCAGATATTGTACAGTTACCTACAAAATACATAATTGGAATTCACTTATTGATTTAGCTCCGGGCCTGCTGCAAAAATAACATACCTAAACCTACCTACGTATTATTATAGCTTTGAAAGTAAGAAAGCAATTAAATACATTTATTTTCAGCTTAACGGTACTTTGTTAAAAGAACTAAGTTGAGTTCGTTGTAAGTTTGTACTTAGTTATATTCATTTATTTATTCAAAATAAAGTATTTTTTATTTAATTATTCAATTATTATATTACTTAACTCTATATCTGCCGTTTTATGAATCTGCTATTACCAGAAAATGGCGTTAAAAGAAATTGGCATTTCAAGAATCTCCCACTCAGGGAATGGGAGGGAAAGTTATCACGTTAATACTATGTACGGTATATTAAGTTTAGTGAAGACGTTTGGATGTAAATTACTCAAAGTGCATTCATACGGTTAGGCTACACTGATGGACAATGTACGGATTTATTTAAAGTATCCTTCTGATATTATATATACGATAACGCTGCAACGGCTCAACGGATTTGGATGAAATTTGAAATGTAGATACCTTATACACTTTCATCCTGGAAAACAAAAAAAATGAAACCCATGCAGACGAAGTCGCGGGCAAAAGCTAGTACTTTATATCTCGCAAAATAAGATAGTTCTCGACGTATTGCGTCTTAAAAACTACAAACAAAAACCAACTAGAAACGATACATAAATCTGACAAAGAATTCAAGTGATCATATTTTCAGTGAGCTACTTACGACAGAAATCTGGAAGAAGGCACTAAAGCCGTATCGCTGGCGTGCCTGCCACTAAAGTGGAAGGGGGTTGAGATTTCCCGTCCAAAAGTGCACTAGTCTCCGGATTAAGCTAAGAATCCCGCTTAAGCGAAGCTTCTCACGTAGCTATTTTCTCATTAATTAAATATATCGCTACTTTTGAAATACAATGTGGTAGTTTTCATAACACCCTACTCGTATGCTTAGACAGCATAGCGCTGAATACTGCTTTAAACTAAACGTTTGAAATGCGGTTATTTTTTGTAAACGTGGTGTGCAGAGTATGTTTGTCAACTTTAGCTTAGCCTAGGGCGTAGAGACCCTGCTTACGAAGCAAGCAGTCCTAGGTTTGATTTCGTTTCGCGTTTACCGCAAGGTATATATGACGGACAAGCTCGAGTATTTGCCGTTTCGTAATTTGATTCTTGGATATTTACTTAATCTATATAGATTAACAGCTTGAAACCGCGAACCTGGGGACTAGAAATTTGGGGGAATATTCCTTGGATATCCTAGGGGTGCACTAAGACCGGTGAGGGTGGTAGTCGAATGCGCTATCAGACCCTGCGCCCCTTGCCAACAAGAAAAGAAAGAAAGAAGTGGAGGGAGAATCCCTGGGTTTTTAGTGGGTATTCCTACCACTCTGTTGGTGAGTCCCACATAACCACATCGGCCCCCCTCCCCGAGCTTAGGTGGTATGCATAAAACAATTTTCCCGGCGTATTAGAAAGTGGTGCACAAAGAAGGGATTACTATAAATTGATACCCTAAGGGGTTAAATAAGAGGAAAAGCGAGAATCTAATTCTATACGTGCGAAGTCGCGGGCATCCTCTAGTTTCTTTATCCTAAATTTGACGTTATTTAGTAGCAATGTCTATTAAGCTAGAGCTGAGTTTGAGACTAGTCATTTGTGTTGAATTGCAACCTAGAAAAATGCTTTTATTAATATGATTCCCCTTTTCTCCTGTATTTCAAAGTGTCAGCTTGAGTGTAATCAAATTACATTGAATATCAAAGTGCCTCGAAGCAGAGCCTTCTCGCAATTAGCCTCGCTGAGTCCAGGCAGTTGGTCCTAACTAACCTTATTAGCAGAGACGTGCGTAATTACTTTATGAAGGGTGATCAGTTTAATACGACAGTTGAGCTTTTGATAAGGTTTTGATTTACATTAGCAAGCTAGTTTCAATGTTGAAGACGCAGTTAGCCTAGTTTGTAGAGACCCTACGGTCTCGGGTTCAATTCCCTGTCAGGGCAAATATTTATGTAATGAGCGCAAGTACCTATTCGTTTCTAAGTCTTGGGTGTTTTCTATGTATATTTGTTTTCTAATGGGTACTATTAGTACAACTCTTAGAATTAAGTTTGGGACTAGGTCAACATATATTGTGTGAGATTGCCTTTTGATATTTATTTCATTTAAATTTTATGTAGATAACGCTCTTAAAGGGATAAGTTCGCCTTTGTGTTTCTGTTTCGTTTTTTTGAAAATAAAGAGTTTAAATACATACATAACCAAAGGCAACTTGAAGTTAACGTGCTAATTTTCCGTTTTAGGTTGGTATGTAATTGAGAAACACGATTAACATGATTTCAATAAATTATAAACAAGTTTTTTATTTAATATACGTCGTATAGTCTGAGTCTAAGTCTAAGCTTCAGCATTGTCGTGGGTCACCAATTGTGGGAGCTCGAAGTATTTAGGGTGATGATAGGGAGTGAAGAGTATCAAAGCTCGGTGTCTAGAAGCAATTAACATTTTTTTTTTGTGGTTTGGACCAATACTGTTGTTGCGAAGCACCGTCACAGCTTCGCCTTGTAGTGGGTGCATCGGCTCTCTCTTATTTCCACGACGACGATGGGCCACTCGAGCGAAGCGAGGGTGGCTAAGTCTGATAGAATACCTATAACAGGATCAGGATCTGTGTGAAAAAACCTTGTCTTGGCAGAATTTATTTATTTGATCTGGGCCTCTATTCCACTGAACCAAACCATATTGCCTTTGACATGTTGTGGTATTATTTTTAACTCGACCGCCATTACTGTCCAGTATATAAGAGCTATCATAATGTTGACAATATGATAACATATTATTGTCAAAGGCAATGTGGTTTTAGCCAGTAAAAATAGAGCCTTGCCTGGCTACTCGATTGCTACGCCGTAGCTTGTAGCAACAATTATTCGTTAGAAATCAAAAGTCCGCTACAGGCAGTTGAGTGCAGGGCCTCTATTACAATACAATACAATACAAATATTCTTTATTGAACACCACATACAAATACAGCATGAAAAGTAAAATACAAATAAAACTTACTAAGTGAGTCAATAGGTGGTCTATACGTGTTATTCGCGGTATTTTTAGGCGGTATTCTATTGCGTTATAACGATATCGCGTTTGACGTGTTTTAGAATCGTTTATGTCATAGTCGCCATTGTTGTTAATGACATAAGAGTTATGTGGAAACACCTCAAAGACGATATCGTTATTACCGTGTAGAATCCCAGCCCAGTGTTCTCAAACACATCGAATTTAACGGATTTGCTGTCACGTACGCGAACCTATTCCGCTTTGTAGCGAAAACTCCCTACGAAAAGAGAATCGCCTAGCGGGTTGCTGGCATTAGATATGTTAAAAAATATTGTTTTTTTTTGTTTAGAAATCAATTAACCTGGCGTTTAGTGAATGTGCGCTTTAATTGGAAGAAAATTACCCGTTGTTCATATCGAGAGAAATAAGCTACAAAAAAACTAGCTCTAAGTTCAGCAAATTAATTAAACTATGTTTTGCCAAGCAGATTCAAATTTAAAATGAAACATAAAGAAAACGAATACTTTAAGCATACTTCATGCACTTATAGCGAGTTTATAAATACGAGTGAAGGTATTGAATGAATGATGTGAATTGTATTGCTTTTTTTTTGTTATTTACTTTAATTTTGCTCGTTCGTTCGAATAAACCCCCGTATTCATAAACGCACTATAAACCTATTTTATTTAAAGAATCCTTTTCACTTTCTGTCTGATGCAAATGTCACAATGACATATAAGGACAAAGCATAGTTCAAGCTACTTTAGCTATTTGTGCGTTTATGAATAACAGGGATTGTTTGTAGAAATACTCGTATACTTACTAATTATAGGTACCTACATGTTCAAGGCTTCTATTACTCTAAAAAAATCGCTTTAAACTATCATGTTAATAAACCGCCATAACGTTAACCGGGCAAGAGCATGTCGGACCGTGCTCAGTGTAGGGTTCCGAAGCCGTTAAGAACTTACTACAAACATAAAAATCACCTGCAATCGCCTGTATCTCAAGAAACAATGACGTCTACTTAGTCGTGATAGTTATTCTTTTAAATGCGTTATATGCGCTTTCATTTAAGTTTATTTTCTGATTTTTAGTATTTGTAGTTTTGGCTGTTCGGGACACTTTACTCTAATAAAAATTAGCGCTTTAAAGCTTAATATTTAATAAACAGATCCTTTAATCGAAAAACTGTTTAAACAAACCCGTAATATTTTTAAAAGACCTATCCAACGATAACCCACTCTATAGGGTGGAAGAGTAAAAAAAACACATCCCCACGTTACGTTCAGGGACTAGAGGAGGCACACAAATAAAATAATCAAGATTTTATTTTACCACTTTGTTGGCGTGACTACGAGACTACGAGTAAATATATTCATGCCAAATTACAGCTTTCTAGTACTAAGAGTCTTGAGCTAGGCTGCGGATGTACGGACGGACATGGCGAAATTATAGGTTTCTAGTTTGACTACTGAACCCTAAAAAGTGGTATATTCTAGTAAATATATGAATCGGGTACGGTATTAATCATGTATTCACTAACAGAGACGTTGGGCTTAACCCCGTTGTACACTATAGAAATGCAGACTGCCACCACAATTTAACAAACGTCAACTCTACTGCCTTGCATTAAAGCACATTTACTGACGACGTGGCGCTTCAGAGCGATCCGTTCCAGGGCTGCCTTCCGTTCGGGTCACCCCGGAATTATCACACGAATATTATTAATGCGAAAGTTTGTATGTGAGTTAGTTTGTTTAAAAAAATAACCTAAATTAACATTGAAGTTACGTTTAGTCTTGTGGGTATTGATCCTGGTTACGAAGCTAGCGGTGCCGGATTTAAATATTGCCCTGCTAAGAGAAATGGCAGTATCTCAAACAAAAGCCCTGTAACAAATGCAACCTTATTACTAACGGGATAGGATTTCATCTTCTTTGGCTATTGAATTTGAGATACTGCTTATTGGCTTAGGACGGTAGAAAAATCGTGTGACGAGCGCGAATATTTATTTGGTCCAGTGTGTTGGATATTTTCTATGTATTAAAATAAGTATTTATCTATATAAGTACGTTTATCGTTATCTAGTAGGTACTCATAGAACACGCCTAAAGCCTAAGCCCTAGACTTAGCACACTTATGGTATTAATGCAAAAATTGGCGTCTGTTTTGTAATGTTTCTTCTCCACGAAATAATGTAAAAAGGAAACAGTTTATAACCTGTAGGACAGTACAATACAGAGATCTCTCTGCATGCGTGTGTTATTTCAGGACCGAAGTCCATTTAAATGAAGTTAAATTAATTACGTTAGCTGACTCGAGAAACCTCGCTAGCGCAATGTAGCGCACTGTCAGATTTAGTTGCGCTGTCTGACGCCGGTGGCGCTGTCGAGTTGTTTGTTAAAAGTTGCTACATGTTGTCGCTAGATATTGCTATGCCGCCACAAACCTGAATTACCCTGTTTCCGTGGTATGGTCAACGCGACGAAATCGCAGGCAGAAATTATTTGTTGCATTTCGGATGGACCTTTCGTGCATGGTAAGACGTACAGAATCCGTCCGGATCGCTAATACTATCTTTCCCTCTGACCTGCGGCTAAGCAGCCGGGTTCTCATTGTGTTAGTTTAGGGCGTGGGGTTAGGACAGCAGCTAATTAACAGAATTGAGGCATTCCATTTGAGGCTTCGGGGTTGGTACCTAACAGAAAATCTTGTGACTACAAAGAGATGTGTTCTTATTGCATATAGGTAGTAATAAGGTCTAAAAATTGAGATATATTTTTATAGTCGATTGTTCATGAGCTTCAGAGTCCACTTGCCAGATGGTCGTTAAAATCTATTTCTTTATCTTCTTTTTGGCAAGAATCATTGAATCCGGGACAAGATCCGACTGTAGTAGAAAATTACAAATTTTAACTTGAAGTCACCAAATCGATCCGCAATCTTACCGCCCTGACATCAAGGGTCACGGTTAAATAAATTTTTGATTAAAAAAATGATAAATGAATCTCGTATTTTTGTAAACGCGATCAAAAAAAATCTCCAGGGTTTTAGGGTGACTTTGATCCGCGTCAGCGCTAGTTGGCAGCCCTACATAGATGATGTGTTGAGACAAACCGTTCTCGAGCGGGATTTGATCACAAGCCCGTGTCGGAGACCGCGGGCTTAAGTTATTCACCGCCACCGATGCGGATTGTCTGTAGTTTGAACATGCCAGCTATGTTATTATCTTTAAAAAACCGCTCATTTCGCTATTTGACCTTCGAGCGCGTCATTATGGGACGTTTGGCAGATCTGCCAAATAAGGGGTATATGATATGACCTTTAGTTAAGTTTTTTAGTTTTTTTGTGATAGTCCTTCTACACGCTGTCGATAATAGGGAGTAAGTAATTCAGTAACCTACCGCTATTGCTGAGAAATAAATAAATATCAGAGGATGAAAACAAATGACGTAATCCCAAACTGAGGTATAGGCTTGTACTGTGGGTACTAGACAACGATAAACTTACTTATGTGGAGCATTACATGCTTAAATAGATAGAAAACATTCAAGACTCTGGAACAAACATTCGCTATCATCACACAAATATCTGCCCGGGATGTGAACCCATTTTTTTTTTTTAAGAAATCCGTAGTAGCTTTGTATTCAAGAAAACTTTGTCCCTATTTTGCCTGAAGTGAAATAAAAGTTATTCTAAAAACCAGTTTCTGACAAATGGTAATTCCGACCATTCTTAATGTTTAGGACGCATATAACTAAGACTAATTATGAAAATCCAGTTCGTTACGCTATAAAAGTTACTAAATAATAGGGAGTAATCTTACACGAATTGACCTAGTCCCAAAGTAAGCTCTAGGTTTGTACCCATATTATGGGTACTAACTAGATAACGATAAACTTACTTATATAGAGAAATTCATTACTTATAAACGTGGAATAACCATGGGATAGCTTATGCCATGCTATGTCACTTTCTGTCTCATGCAAATGTCACAATTACAGATAAGGACAAAGCATGGCATAAGCTACCCCACGGTTATTCCACGTGTATAAGTAAGTGGGTTAGAAAACATCCAAGACTTGGGAATTGGGCAAAACTCACGCTCATCACACAAATTTGACCTCACCCGAACCTGAAACCGCAAGCTTCGAAGGCAAATGGGCTAAAGGCGTCGTGGCTACGGTTTTCTGGAGGCCTTTCGTGGCCCAGCGACATCCTGATGTCAGGCGTCTTGCACCCGAATTTCTGCGTTTTCTTGCGTGTCTATGTTAGCATGTTTCACGTGCTTTTTGAACAGAATGAAACTCAAACTAATGGCCGTTATCCATAACTAAAACTGTGATTGTAAAAAAAAAACAAAAATCACCATTTGGGTAAGGACCAAAAAGTTGGCCACGCTCACGCACTCAATAAAATTTTCTATGAAACTTTTCCGTTGTGACACGAAAATTAGCCATACAGGGATAATTTTCGTGTCACAGCAGAACTTTTTTCTCTTTTGTTTTTTGTATGGTTAACTACGCTTAACTATGGTCCAACTATTTGGTCCTGATCCATCTGGCGGACGGCGCTCATTTTAACAAAGTCCCTGGGTTTCAGCACTTGCTGAACTGCAAAATTCCTGGGCATTGAAAGGTTAAGATATAACTAACGCTAAGAAAACGATAGTTGTTATGAATCTTAAGTTTTGCAAATATTCATTGGTTGCCAGAACTGGGATTACTCAGACCCGGTCTTATTGCTGATGGAAGATACCCTGAAGATAATTAATTTTATGTAAAGCGGTCATTGGGTAATTTCATATTGGTGAAATTATTCTGATTGTTTTAGGAGTAGGCACGGTCTACTCGGTTTTATTTTGTTCGCAACTTTAAATATTTGTTTTGTACGTTTTAATAGCTCATTTTCTTGTCAGTTTCTTTATTAATTGGTCTGTTCGGTACAAATTTAGCAATCAAAAAACCGGGCCAGAGCATGTCGGACCATGCTTAGTGTAGGGTTCCGAAGCCGTTTAGTACTACAAACATAAAATCAACAAGTAATCAATTATTTTTCCATTTAAAGTCAATTGGTACCGTCTTAGATGATTAGTAGGTATAAACACTTTAATCGCCTGTATCTCAAGAACCAATAATGTCTACTTAGTCGTGATATTTTTTCTTTAAAATTCGTTATATTATGTTCTTTCATTTAAGATTGTTTTCTACATAAATACATAAATACATTTGATTTTTAGTATTTGTAGTTTTGGCTGTAGGGGGGGGGGGGGGGGGACGACGACGACACTTGAGTCTAACAAAATTAGCGTTTTAAGGCTTAATATTTCATAAACAGATTACTTAATCGAAAAACTGTTTTCACAAACCTGTAATGTTTTTGAAATACCTATCCAACGACGCCCCACACTATAGGGCAGACGAGATAAAAAAAACACATCCCCAGTTACGTGTAGTACCCGAAAATATTTTTTTTTTACTTTTTATTGTATGTACCACTTTGTTGACGTGATTAAAATGCATTCAGGCCAAATTACAGCTTTCGAGTGCTAAAAGTCTCTGCGCTAGGCTGCGGATGGACATTGCGAAACTATAAAGGTTCCTAGTTTGACTACGGAATCCCAAAAATCATGTAATCGTTAAATATTCGTGTATGCCTTAATGTGACAGTGTTCATCACAGTTAACTAAAAAGGGTTAGAATTCACGACGTTTTTGTCAAATAAAAGGTTAACACTTGGTTATAAATATGATCCAAATTATTATTTTTATATTTCCAACACAAAGTGTGTCACTAATTATATCAACGACTAATATTATTATTAAAGCTGAACTCTCTGTTAAACAGATAGTAGGTGACAGAAATATGGCTACTATCTTTATCATTTACTGTCAAATCTTATAATTACTGATTACAATAGGCTTCTTTTAATATAATATATTTTGGTTAAGCTTTTGTTACCAACTGTCCGTTTTAGTCATTATTTGCAAATCGAGAAAAAATTATCGAATCCAAACTCAGTACGTCTACGTTAAGTACAGAAAACATCCCTATTACTACTCAGCTAACTCCCAGACAGCATAAGATTGAATTATCATCGGTTTTTATAAATGAATGAATGAAGATTTATTTGAAACACAACCCAACAATGTTACAACATGCTTAAAACTAGAAAAAAAATAGGTAAGTAATACAGTTAAGGTAAGGTTTTACATTTGTATTCCAAACTGTCTATTCCATTCGCGAGGACCGCCGGTTCAAAATTACCTTGCAAGATTTGAACGAAACATCCTGAAAACAAGTAAAGTTAAAAATAACACCTTGTAAGTACCAACGAGAGTTCCAAAACTCGTAAATATTATCAGGCACGATGGTTCTAAAGCTGCAAATAAATGAAGCCGTAACAAGACGGCTCCGCGAAGTTGTTTACGATACAATTCATTCAGTTTATCGTCTTATAATTATTTCGGAGGACTCCAGGGCAAACTTTTTAATTTGCCTCCATTATATTTGCAGGAAAATGGCCGCCGTCACCGTTAATCATCTTTTCGGTATTGTTTTTGATTCGGTTTTATGTTTTTATGTTAAAAGAAAATCTAAATATTGTTTGTTGTTTTAGCCAACCAACTGGCTATACAATATCAACTTCTGCGTTGGTGTTTCTCACCGGCCTCACCGCCCCGCACTCGGAGACATTTTAAAGACAATTCGTTAGTTTTTTCAAACTTGTGTAAATATCAAACATTGTCACTATGAAGCAACTACTGCAACGACCGTTAGCCGTTAGGAGTGCGCATTTTTCATTCCACTTTGATCCTACTCATTATCATATTTTGACTATTCCAAAAATGAATCTAAAACAAACATGATACTCAGCATCACCATCATAAACATATCAGCCGCAGGGCGTCCTCTGCCGGACGTAGGCCTTTCCCAATAATCTCCACGAAGACCGGTTTCATGCTACTCTTGTCTATTGGCAAAATATATACGAGTATGTATATAAATACGTAAACTTGCCTACTCGACAACCTTTCACTTGTAAATTTTTAAAGATTTAGCTGGAAGAGATCCTATAAAGGGATAAGTTCGCCTTTGCGCATTCTTTTTTTATCTTCACTATATTGATATTATTTTTCTTTTTGTTCAATAAAGTGTTTACACACATACATACTTGAAAGAAGGTAAATCAATGGCTGAATCCGCCTCAGCTATAAATTGCACATGCGTCCTTTTTCCTCGGGTAGCCGAGCACTAGTTGAACGATCCAGGCTGCCTCACATCCGGCGGGCTGCCAACAACTCACCGACACTGGAACTCGAAGTGGTCTTGATAACTAGCCTAGTTCGGTTAGTCGAAATGTTTCTTGTTGAGGCGAAATATGTGGCATTTTCAGAGTACAAACTTCGTCGATATTAGCTACTTAACGTAGTAAAGCCACAGAATACTGCAGGTACAGAAGGCGCTCTTCTAAAAAATGATATCGTTTAGAATATACTCTGAGCTTATCTTTCTATAGCATAATAAATAGAAATAAATATCACAGGACAATGTCACACAAATTGACCTAGTTCCAAACTAAGCTCTAGGCTTTTACTATGGGTACTAAACAACGATAAACTTACTTATATAGAGATATATGCTTAAATACATGGAAAACTATCTAAGATTCAGGAATAAATACTCGTGCTCATGACACAAATATCTGCCCTTACCGGAATTTGAACCCCTAGCTTCGAAGGCACCACCAACTCGGCTGCCCTAAGCTAAATTCAAGTATCTCAATTTTATTCGATTTTTTTATTTTATACCATTGGGTTTCTTATCAACTCGGCGTATATGTTTCTACATTAAAAAAACTTTATATTTCCTTTTAGTTTTAGAGCCATAGTCAAAAGAAGTATTCAAGTATCTTAAATTTGACAAAGAAACCAAGCTAAAAAAATGAAGTTTCTTGGGATTCTGTTATATTATGATATATCAAAGAGCTTTATTTTCTATAAGATGTCAAAAAATTACATCATACGGCCTATCACTATTGGAGATAATCGACTTTAAAGTAAAAAACGTTTTTTCGTTCTCCTGTAAAATTTGCCAAAATAGACTTACTTGAATTAAGCTTAAGGCAGCCGACTTGGCTAGCGTGTCGTAATGCGTATTCATTCCCATTGCCACTCAGCCTGTACAAAAGTTCCCCTGGAGATGCAAGCCGATGCTTTTTTAGCTTCGCGCCGGGCCTCGAAAAGTCAGTCATGGTCGTTTTTTGTTGACAACGATGATGAATTTTCTTCGTATGAGTTTGATTAGGACTATGCAGGCAAATGCAGCAATAGTGATCAAAAGAGCTATTTGTTTTCGCCGAAACAGTGGGCCTACACGCTGCCACGGGACAAGGTTTTGACATAGGTACGTTCGGGACTTTAATTCGTTTATTCTATATAAAGCGCGGTTTTTGTGACTTGAGTCCTTTTATTACTAAGCAATTTTAGCCCTATTATTTTCATGATTTCATTATAATATTTGACACCAGTTCCCGTTTGACGTATTTGACACTAGTTCCCGTGGCCGCATGATAGGTCCACTGCTAGCATCGATTTGTATCAACTGCAGCTCTGGGGCATGCTTCAAGAAATATTGTAACTTGTATCACAAACAGAAATCTCATTGCAATAAAATTAATTGAAACGACCTACAAGCTTAAAACGAGCAACTAGAATCGGGTTAGTAATTGCAGAAAAGCAAAGTTTAGAAGTGAGCAATTTTTACGGACTGACCACATGCTGCGACAATAAGCATTGCCAAAACGGTAACGTTTCCTATCGTTTTCTTTATCGCTATCGCAGAGGGAAGGAATAACGGTACTATTTAAACTAAGTATTATGTTCTTCTTGCAAAAGTAAAGATTCAAGTGCTCTAAATCGTTTATTTTAACGCGGTTGTGTATGGAAGACGTGCCCCCCACTAGTAACGTAGACACATACATAACATCACGCCTACATTCCCAGAGTGGGGCAGGCAGAGCCACAGAAATAACAACAACTCCAAAAAGACTTGTTTAGAATTCCGTAACCACACTTTGCACAATCACGCCAAGAAGTCTACCAATGTGACAGGTAGCAAGCCCATCGCCTAACAGTACTACAAGCCCTTATTCCCTTAGTCGCTTCTTACTACATCCATGGGAAGACATGGATTGGCACTATTCTAACCCGGCAACCACATGGGGGAACCTGTAAACCTAGGTTAATCCTAATTTAACCGCAGGACTTCAACTTTCAATGGGATAGGTTAAATGACCACAAATCTTCACAAGTCGCCATGTGCGTCATCATATTTGGATAAATGGCAGGCAATCAAGTAAACGCTCAGAACCCCTATTAACCCTTCAATGAAACGGAGGAGCCAGTTCAGTGAGACGTCCGCTTTATCTCGTTATCGCAGCTAATCGTGACCTGACAGCACAGCGATAATATTCATAGCGCTTATCAGACGTGAGTGGGAGGCTTTAGATGCTTGAGTGGGCAGTTGAAAAGATATGGAAAAAGTCTAAAGTAGAAGATCCAAGCAAAATTAAGATTTAGTGGTGGTAGGACCTTGTGCAGGGTCTGTCCGGATCGCTACCACCATCTTATCCATTAACCACCCGCCAAGCAACAGTGTTCGCATTGTTGTGTTCCGGTTTGGGGATAAGACAATCGGTGAAATCACTAGCATAGAGGCATTCCATCTTAGTCCTCAGCGTTGGCAACGCATTTGAAGTCCTAGGATTGTAGTGTTGAGAATTCAAATGTCTATGGGTCTCGGATTCCACTTACCATCAGGTGGCCTGAGTGCTCGTGTGCCTTCTCCTTAACATAAAAAAATATATTTTTATGGTTTTTAGTTGTAGCAAGCAAGCTGACATAAAACTTGAGACACAGGCAAAAGAAAAGAGGCTTAATTTTTAAAGCAATTACACTGTACAATTTTACGTCAATATCCTTATATTGTTAGGGTGCCTCTTTTCCCAGCTAAGTCTAGACTTACTACTTCATAATACGTACAAAAATATACTTCTTTTCTCCCAGACTACCGACTAAAATTATAGCGCACGACTTAACTCCAATATTTTTAAACGCAGGCGCTCGTTAAACTAAATATCACATACATAGCTTTAAACGTTTAGTACCTACAAACTAAGCTCTTTGCAACCTGCCATTGTATCAGAAATCTTGAACAATGTAAAATCAAATGCCATCTATAAAACCGCTAAGCAAAAGCTTTTAGGTCGAGACTTCAAACAAAGGACGGCGAGTTCATTATGCTTGCCAACTGAACCGAACCTCTATTACCGCTGGAGAAGGCCCCGAGCCAAGATGTTTGTCGCGTAGAAATACAAGTTGCTAGTACACTGGGGTCGAAGGATGTTCAATCTTATTGCGATGAAGTTAGGTTGTTTTAAATGGTAAAGTTTGTTGGCCGTGTTGTTAATATGGCTGTCGGTGCGATATGGCATCCGACGGCTGTAAAGTTTAAATCAATAACCTGTTGATCGAACAGCCGATAAAACAGTCACATTAGCCGATAATGGCTGTGTGGGAGTGTTGGTAATGTTGGTATTGAGTTATTGGTAGTGGATTCATTTGTTTTCTACTAAGTAACTAAACAAGTGAAAAGTTGTCCCTAATAACAATGCAACGAGTTCGGAAATATCTATAGTTTGTTAAAAAGATTTTGATGGAGTGGCACAATCGACGGATCGAGGAATGTACAACTATATGTATATTTTATTAAGCCAAATTATCATAACCTACAATAATTCCGCTAAAACCTTCGGGCACGTCATGATATTTTGTATAAAAAGTGAAAGCAACGAACTGGAAAAATTTAAGAGACATTACGAATGTATAATGCGAATGGAAAACGCGCTGAGCACCATGAAAACATCCACCTGCTAAAAATTATCTCATGTTTTTTTGACGATCTTTGATTTGTGGATGTATTGGTGAATTACTCTGGCAATTATTGATTTATGGTACAGGACTGTTTGATCCTAAAACACAATATATCTAGCAGGATTTACTCAGGTGTTGAATCGATCATCCACTAGCTAGTTTTGCTCTCTGATTTTTTGTGTGTCAAGATATACAAGCTCGCATACCATCTAGGACTCTATTCTTTTTAGTAAAACCCTTACACTTTTGATATATAATGATATTTTTTAGTTTTAAACTCGTCTTTAATATCACGTAAATAAGAACCAAAGTTAAGAAGAAGTTACCATAAAGTTGACAACATGATAACATTTCAACAGCAATTATTATCTTAGCTAGTTATTTCACCGCTCTAGCTATCCAGTAATCATAACTAACCAACGGAGCGGACCAATAACTGTTTTATCCTCTATTCCTTCTTACCCTGTTATCCCTAACAAACCTCTCAAGCCTCTGGTATTATTATTTAACGCACTAGTGTTCAGCTTTACGTAGCCATAATATTTTCAATTCTTTGTTGTAAAATAGAACCTCTGCTGATTGTAATTTCCGATTTCAAAGATACTAAGCTACGGTTTTGATTAAGTTTCTTCTATATTTTTCATAAGACCAGCATTTTTTTTGCACGGTCATCATGCGTCTGCTTATTGAGAGCAAATTAACGAGTGAAACTTCGTTTAGTACAGCGGAGATCTGGTCACCTTCCAACTCCGTCATCAGATCAGCTCTGAGGCACCATATTATTGAATCGCTCATATTTCAGGACATTCCAGTAACAGGAACATAAGATGTCCCTACCCAAGATCCAAACGCTACGAACGTTTTTCTTTTCTTTCACTCAAAACGTATGGGATGACATTCTCGTTCGTTACGATAAACCACGTCGCCAACTGTTATTCCATTGGATACATTTTGAACGACAGAAAAGAAAAACGTTAGGAGAGTTTGCATCTTGACTAGGGCCTCTGATTCAAAATTGCCTAACATGATTTAAACGAAATAACTGAGGAACGAATAAAATCAATTGAAATTAAATAGTCAAGTTTTAAAGTTAGTCGACGTCGACTTCCACAAGTTAGAGAATAACACCGCAATATCAGTAATCCTCTTAGCGAAGGATCTTTGTGTACGCCACGCTTTGTCGATTGACGACTAACTAATGCTGTTAGAATATTCTTTATACACCGCCGCGTCGGCTGGCGGGAGGATTTAATATCTCAAATGTAATGCGCTTTGGATGAGCTAGCTTGCAGGAAAATTGCAAGATTCTCATTTTGTGCTGAATCGTAATGTGGGGTAGGTCGTAGGATATTTTAGAATTTTATGAGGACAGCTATTTTTATGTTAATATAGCTACTTTCAGAAGAATAGTAATAAAATATAAATATAAAATTACATAATGTTTTATTTAGCGTCTTTCACATTATTCTGCTGTCAAAAATCAAAAGACAATTTGGGTCTTTAGAGCTCGGACTAGCCTTCTTAATTTGGAAAACGACAAGTCATTATGAAATTCTTAATTTATTCTTATTGGGTTATCATTTGTTGTGCACAAGCAAGGCTTCTAAAAGAGTACTTACCAAAGTATTATTTAGATAGTTTTACTTTTATTCGTACTCTTATTTCATTACACTGATCCCTCAATCAAGAGGGACAGGGAAAATGACCGAAGCAACGACAGACCGCCCGCCTGCTCCGGCTGGGCGTCCCGACCCATCATCATTCATCATTTTACCGATACCTTTATGTGATGCAATAAAAGACATAAAAGACCCACCTATTCTGTAGCGCATACTCAATTGTAGACTCTATTCGTATTGAGTAACAAAACACACAGGCAATTTGAACGAGACAGCTGGAAAAACAAATCCTAGCTACAGGAAAAAGATAGCAAAATATCTGAACAACTGTATTTTGGAAAAAAGCAATTAGAAACGCACAGCAAAAGTGTTCAGTCATACTGTAGGGGCAAAAATTCAGTGAATGAGGTTGTTTAAACTCACTTATCTTAGTAATATCAGGGGAGGTGTCAGGAACATTACATGCACTTTTATCTGTGTCATGAACTTAACGGGAAATAACTTTCTGTACCAAGTAATATATTGGAGTGATTACTAAGTTCCGTGACAAAATGTAGCTTGCAAGTTATGTATGAACGTTGTTAATAATTCGTGGGCACAATGTCGTCGTCTTACTTACTGAAACTCATATCTGGAAATTATTTTTGCCGTTGGTAAACTTATTGCCTCTAAGTATTACTGAATGAAAATTAAATTACCACCAGCAAAAAAAAATAAAGATACGAGTTGGAATAAGTAAGACGACGATATAATACTTTACTACCAAGATTATTATGCCGCCTAAACGTTGCATAAAATTGAAAAGGGCGAGCGTTGACAGTACTCTATGCAGCTATTTATGCTAAGTATATTTATAATTTAAGTACGTGTACGCGAAATGCAAAATAGATGTCGTGCCACATTTCATCCGACCAAATATAGAGTGAGGCACAATTCGTGTTACAAATTCAAAGTATTCGTCGCTTGTTTTGTTGCAAGATTCATGGTAAAAAAATAAAAAACAAAAAGTAGGTTTAAAAAACCCAACTGCATGTTTTGAATAAGTCGTCAATATATGTTAGTTACCTATGTTTTAATCCGCCATACTTACTGCTTTTTTTTTAAATTAAATTATTTAGTGACACTCGCGATGTTAAGACGAATCTAGTGACGCATCACTCTTCAAAATTGGTCGGGTCGTTTAGGCTACAGGAAGTCACAATGGAAAGGACATACAAACATACCCACATACCTACTTACGCGTGAAAAACATTACTCCTTCTGGATCACTCGGGTAAAACACAAGTATTTTGCTGTTTGTAAAATATTGCACCGTCTCAAACTCGCACGAACCATAACCAATAAATTCACCTCCAACCCCGCAGCCATAATGCTACTTTTCCACCCCCAATAAACAACTAGAAACTACGTAACCCCTTCAATATGCTCGCGGCCTATTAATTCCAATCTCCAATCAATTTAGAAGCGCGAATTGATATTCAATATGTAAATCGCTAATTCGAGTGTGTGGGGAATTAACCCAGTAGTTTCAGGTAAGAACAAGTTGAACTGCACATCTTGACTTAGAAACGACGTGGTTGGAATTTGGAGTTAAACCTGTGAAATAGGAACGTGAAGCACGATGCTATTAGGTAAATGGTTCTGCGGTATTAGGGTTAAACTCCTGCGCGTGTCTGTGCTTTGTAACCATTCGTTCTGGGTTCTTATTTTACATGCATTAACTCAGGAATTGTAAAACCGGTTTTATTTAATACCTGTATTTACATTGTCAAATTATTACCGCTAAAAAATAATACCTATATTCGAATTAGAGGTATTGTTGTCATTCCGCTTTTGTTTTTATCGCTGTGTATTCACTATTAACAGTATTAAATACCTGTATTCAATACCGCTATTCATTGTACCTGATAAGTGACATGTCAATTAGACTTTAATGAACTGTAATTTCAGACTTGTCTAAGGCGAGTCTAAGTTTTTTGTAAGAGCACCGAAAATATTTACATATACAAATAAACGAGAATATTGACATTGACAGGTATTACTGGTTATGGTTTTTAGGGGTAAAGTATCAAAAAGGGGTATTGTTGTCAATTGTCTAAACCGATAATAAACTTGAATACCGGTATTCATTATACCGCTAATCAGAGCTTTAGCGGTATAAATAGTGAAAATCAATTATAACCGGTAATACCTCATTTAAAACCGGTAGTCAGAATACCGGTAACGATCCCTGCATTAATTTATAGGTTTTTAGTATTGGACTTAAACATGGTCCCCTTTTCTAATAATCGTTGAATAACGGTGGTATAGCTATACAAGTTATGTCCTTATCTGTCTTTGTTTTTTTTTAATTTGACAGATAAGGACAAAACATTGTATAGCTATACCACCGTTATTCAACGATTATTAGTAAGGAGGAGTATGCATATGTTTTAAATGATAATTTAGTATGTTCATGACGCCAATTCGGATGTACCTATTCTCTTATCTTAAATCACTACATAGTATAAAACAAAGTCGCATTTTCTGTCCCTATATCCCTATGTATGCTTAAATCTTTAAAACTACGCAACGGATTTTGATGCGGTTTTTTTAATAGATAGAGTGATTGAAGAGGAAGGTTTATATGTATAATACTTTAATCCGGAGCGAAGCGAGGGCGGGTCGCTAGTATATGTATAAAACAGTACCATGACTAAGTGACTGGTAGACAATGCACGGCTGAAATCGCTGGACGTCGGAATGAGTTTTTTTTTTGAAATTTGGAGTGATATTGAATATCCTAGGGGTGCACAAATCATCCCCTAATAGGGGGAGTAGCGGGAGACTTATTCTTCACATCTTCGTAGTTTTTAAAACTTTTAACTCTATTCTAGACTAAGTTTACCCGGGTCATAACCGTCAAGTAAAGCATATCTGTCAAATAAATCAAGCTCTTTCCATTTTCTACGCTTGAAAATAGACAAAGAGAGGCCTATTTTCATTT
Organism: Acleris holmiana; assembly: GCA_949316455.1. NCBI lineage: Eukaryota > Metazoa > Arthropoda > Insecta > Lepidoptera > Tortricidae > Acleris > Acleris holmiana. The sequence continues at coordinate 6,399,048 of OX438779.1, forward strand.
GACAGTTGAAATACTTGACGATTGTAAAACGGAACCTAAATATTTTTAAATTAGAGGCCACTGATCCGAATTGGCCAGTACTGTATACAGTATTTTAACAAATATGCTTATCTCAAAAAATATACAACTCTTTCAAACTGTTCTTATTTTCAAAGATATCGCACTTTTAGAATTTTAGTGACCTAATTCAAACATTTTCAGCTTTCGATTTCGAGTCATAAATTTAGTATTATAGAGACCTAAGTCGAAACTCAAAATATGTGGATTAGGTCACTATAATACTAAAGATGCGTATATAATAATTCTTCAAACTATAAAATCTGAATCGTCTTGCATGTAAACTGTTGTTCGCTCCATCCAATTTGAAGCAGAATCCAGGGTCTAAGCCGCAGTCCCTGACAGGAAATGTCTTGTTTTAAATTGTAAATTTTCCTCTCGCTTATTGGACGAATGACGGACTAACTCGAGTTCTAACATTGCGACAATTAACTGATGCAATTACGGTTTGTTTTTTCGAATCGTATAAATGGATGGCGCTATTCGGATACACCATTATCCTTTTGTTTAAATTTCACTTTGATTTCGCTTATCTTATATTTGTATCGTAAGTAATCGTATTGTCAACGTTATGGTACAACTTTTTTACTTGGCAGTAAAAGGTTCTATAACGTCAACAATACACAAATGTTTTAATACAAATATACAAATATATTTATTTACCGAAAAACACAGTTAATGCAGGTTTTACAGGATAGCAATGACTTACACTAGGACCTGGCCTGGTGGCCTGATGCCCTGTATCGTGGGAATCAAAAACATGAATTAAGTGTTTTATTTTTTATTTTTAATGATAATGATAATGTTTATATAATTATTTTAATTTGTATTATTTCTCAATGTATTTGACGCTATTTGGTATATAATTTTGAAATATTAATTTTAATAAAATAATGGTAGGCAATAAGTAATATTAATTATGTAAAATCATTATATTCGTAGCTACTGATTGGTTGTTAAATAACTAATACAAATACTATAATTAGATCTAAGTTTATAATATTGTACGCCTCTATGAGGTAGGATGTTGAGAACTCTAATCTATTTATAAGAACAACTGTAATACCCATAACCACGCGATATTTTTTTTTAATTTGAATTTGAATACACGAGAGTACCGAGAAAAGTGCGGCAAATAAGAGAAAAATGCAGAAGACATTATTACAAAAAACTTAAGTAGGTATTCGTGTTTAGAAACTACATAAACAGAAATAATTCAATTTGAAAACAAATTGGAAAAGAGGTCCTGCCATGCTTGCATGATAAAATTTCACTTTAGCAATATTTTTCAGTCCGTGATACGCACTGCCCTTACCAGCATTAGTAAGTAATTCATAAATGAAAGAGCAGTCTTACATAAGCTGTGCTGACAACGTTGCACATTCGGATTTTTTGTGATTATACATGAATATTTGTTTCCTAACTTTTAACACTATTTATTTAGTGCTAAAATACAATAGACGCACAGGAGAATTTAATTTAGTTAAGTTTAGTTTACATGTTCATCAATGTAATACTAATACTACAATACGAATATCGTTGCATGTCAATGTAGGCCTTTAAACTAAACTAATTAAAACTCGTTTGAAGCAAAAATCTTTTATAAAATAAATTAAAACTACAAAATTATGCGAAAATCGCGAAAACTTTACTTATAATTTTACGAAACACAGTTTTAACTCTTTAACCCTACGCTTAAGCTGTCAATAATTTTATTGACCTACTTCGCCAAATTGTAATTAGTGCTGAGTTACGGCAGTACGACCGCGTCCTTTAAAAGCCTTATTTAAATAAATGACGCCGGATTAATCTACGACCGAGCAATTTGCGGATGCTTTTCATAAATACATTTTGAATAATTTGAAGAGATATAATTAAGATTTATTTCCCCAGCGCGGCCGAACAAAAGCTCAAGAAGTGGCGATGAGAAGAGACGCATATTTATCGAGAAAACAAAATACATTTTGTATTATTTAATCGCTTACAGTCACCTCTGTTAGATCTTACCAGAGTATGGGACTTGCATAGTAGTATGGTGTTTATTACAGCAACGAAATTCATTTTGAAACCATCAAATGCATTTTTTTGTATACTATTTTTGAAAACCGCTGGTAGACCCAGATAGTCTTGTAAAAGTGCCTACAGAAGCCAAAAGGAATAGAGCTATAGGTATCATATCATATCATATCTCTATCCCTTTCGCAGCTTGGAACTTGACAGGTTTTGTTACAATACGGACTTAGTGCTTGACTCATATTACGCATAATCTTTTCGAAAAACTAGGTTCAATGTTTGGGTTAATTATATGTGTAATGGGATTAAGCTTTAATAATGCTGAGCTTTAATAATGTGTCACAGGGCTAATTAAAATTAGGAAAGCTAATACTGACTCAAAACCACGTGCCTCCCTAGAGTGCCCGAATTTAGGGGCAACATCAACAAACATACAGGACAGATGTGTCACTGTCAGACCTCTACCCTCGGGGAGGCCAGTTTTATCTTACTTAATATACTTTAATAGGGATATTCCTTTGATTCTCATAAGGCTTCGAGTAAAGTTTGTTGAGACTGAATGAACTTTTAACTGATGAGCAGTTTAGGAGGGTCTAGCTTGTTGGCATTGAGATTATTTTCTTCAATTTTGTTTAAATATTCATCCTCTTTGAAGGTGTCCGTCGTGCCAAGAATGACACTGTTGGCCATGATGAAATAGTAATATAATTGTCAAACATGTGACTTCTAAGGTGGTCCAAAATACGCCGAGACAGACCAATAATAGAGTTTTAGTCCTGAAAAAGGGTGTCTTGCTTAGGAGGAAGGAATCTCATCTTATCTTATCTTACAGATGTGCCCTATTGGATACACTTGGACCACTAGAAATTTTTGTACAATTCTTACACACTCAGCTGTTCGAATGTGCAGGTTTCCACAGATATTTTCCATCACCGTAAGAGAATCGGGTAATGTACTTAAGTTACAAAAACTCCTTGGTACGACCACGAGTTGCCCCCTAAGCCACCTAGGCCACCGACGCTCTTAGAAGGAAGGGGTACATGATGGAAGGAGCATTGCCAAGTTGATCTACAGATGTTAATCTATAACTTAATACTTACCAAAAAAGTGTCCAGTCCAACACAAAAAAGTGATACTCGTAACTAAGTGAGAAATATCAAGTGGATAGTGAGATGGTACTCACTCAGCTTCTTCGACGGTCTCCGACATGGCGAGGAAGACACAGTTGAGCAGAATGGTGGCCATGACGAAGTAGTCGAAGTACTGGTTTGTGGAGAGGTAGACGCAGGCGCGGCGCCAACGGGACCACGGCGACCACCAGAACAGGGAGCGCGTGGCGGTGAACCGGTGGATGTAGTTCTTGCGGAAGCGTTTGGAAACCACGCAGAATGTCTGGAACAAGAGGAGGTTGGTTAAAGTAAGAAGTTGGTGTTTCCAGGTAGCTGATTATCAAATCAAATGAAATGAAAGGGTGGTTTTATGAATTACTTATTAAAGTTTATAATATTATAATCATAACATTTAATTCTGCCAAAAAACAGACGAACAACACCTCAACGGAAATGTGCTTATCATAATAAGCTTACAACCACGAGCTTGACAATGATAATCACAATCACAATGACAGGGTTCTAAGTATGAGTAACATTTTGATTGGGTTTATTATTATTATTTATTATTTAGTAGCTTAAATTATTATTTAAGATTTAATTTACTGTTAAATCATTATGATCATCTTATCTGCGGAAACAATTCCACCAGTGACCATGAGCATGTTAGCTTCACTGTGTAAGATCGGGATAACAATACAAAACGTGGTCATAGTGCAACACCGGCTAACTAAAGAAAGTAAGATAGAGTTTTGTAATTGAATTTAGAAAAGTTCTAATTCTTGCGTCGAGTTGAATTTGCTAGTTACTCGGCATGCTCTGTATTCCACGAAATCATACCCAAGAGAGAAACAGGGTTTCTATTCAACTCGTTAAAAACACGCCTTTGGAATGTATCGTATTACTTTTAACTCGGCCGCCATTACTGCCAAGTAAATAAGAGCTATCCTACTTCCTAAGTAACATTGAATGTTTGGATGGATGGATGTTTGTTCTTTAAACACAACTGTTTGTTATTTGGCTCACAGATAGATTAGGAATTCTAAAATAGGACATAGGCTAAGTATTTTGAAAAAAATAATAGTTCCCGATGGAATAGCGATAAACGATTTCTACGCGAACGAAGGCACGCGCAAAATCTGGTACTTATAATATTGCAAATAAGCAACATGTTTATGCTGGTATTGACCTAACTTTACCCGACATTTGCATGATTATGTACGAAAATACCGCGAGAAAAAAAACACATATTTCACCGTCCCGGTCTCTAAAGCAAATTGAGACTTCAAAGCGATGCCAATAACAATTAGAAGGCATCATCATCATCCATTATCTCGCGGATCTCGCGTCGAAAACATACACGCTGTATGCACGCCCTGCCCGTAATTACCCTGCAGGATTAATATCGTTGCAAATTGTTTTCGTTTTGTTCACGGTATTACTTTCAGTTATTGGATTATAGCTGAATGGAATTGCGTACAAATTGCAGTTTAGCTGCATCCTGTTGCATAGGATATTCCAATAGGATATTACCGTATACGGTAACACTCATTTGTGTTTGTAGATGCACCACCTTATTCATAAACGGGCTATAAACCTGTTCCTCTGTTTTACTAGGTTAAATCGATATATTGCCTTTGACGTGTTTTAGTATTGTTTTTAACACGGTTGCCATTACTGTCAAGTACAAAGAATTATCAAAACGTTGACAATACGGAAATATGTCAAAGATAATATCGTTATATAACCCAGTGGAATAGAGGCCCAGATTAAAAGGTTTTGACCTTTATAATACATACGAGTATCATAGTTTGCTTCTAAATGCTAACTTACTAAAGAACGTAATAAAATGTTAGCCTGTAAATATTATATTGGTAGTGCTGTTAAAAAAAAAAGGTTTAAGGACATTTATTCTCATATAAGATATACATAACCTCCATGAGAACATGGTTATTACACTAAAAACATGTATTTAACTTGGTTGTTGTCACCGTAAGAATGCAAAATCATATTTAAGGTAGACAACACATACAGTAAAGATAACATACATACATAACATCACGCCTTCATTCCCAGAGTGGGGTGGGCTACAGAGATACCTACAACTCTAAAAAGACTTGTATATAATTCTGTAACTAGATTTTGCACAATCAGGCCAAGAAGTTAAAGATAACATAATGAAATAAAATAAGAGTTACGACTTGCAGATATAGGTAGGTTAGGTAGTACAGATAGGTTACTATTATTATTTACGGGTGAACCCATTCATGTTAATTTATTTACATATTACGACCAGAATACCAATTTTAGTAGTTTGTTGAAAACTGTTGTATTTTCTCGTATTTCATAAGAATTTCCGATCTCCTTGTGATTAGTTGTATTTACTATTTGTAGTTTTTTGGATCAGTCTTAACTATTTTCGGCGTTCCGTTAAATCTCATGTTTTTTAATCAAAATCAACATTTAGATTGTCAACATCTAATAGTTGTACAATACAATACAATACAGTACAAATATTCTTAATGGAACACCACATACAAATACAGAATGAAAAGTAAAATACAAATAAAAACTTACTAAGTGAGTCAATAGGCGGCGGTCGGTTATACTAAAGTAAGTGTAATATATCTACTTGTAACTGCGAAGTGTATCTTATTTTCATGTTCATCACCCAAACTTTTTTTTTTTCTTGGCTGACCAGAGATTGACCTCTATTTCACATAATAAATAATAATGAATTCTGAATCAAGCTCACTTTCGATTTAAAGATACTCCAAAATGTCAACGGTGCAAGAAAAATAAACAATCATTGTAAATTATAGTCGCTATGTAATTTATAAACGCTAACCGACACTGCCCATCCCATAGGATAAGTAGCCGAGAGCATTATCTGTTTCCCATTAGAGAAGCTATGTGGGGAACACGGAGACCATCTGTTCCGGTTTTGGCAAACCTCCCTGGCTCCGAACTACTATCGATTTTCAGTATGTCACTGACAATATTAAAATTCCACAAGACCGCGCTTACGTCCGCAGTGTCTGTCTTCATTTGTCTTTCAACCCGCAGTGAACGAGGTGTTGTTTAAGAAGCTTTTTTAAAATTACTAACGGTACACCAGGCAAATTTGAACGGCACTGTAGCCAGTTACAATTACTGTTTTACACTATTTTTTAACCCCCGAAGCAAAAAGAGGGGTGTTATAAGTTTGACGTGTAAATGTGTGTGTGTGTCTGTGGCACCGTAGCTCTTAAATGGATGAACCGATTTGAATGCGGTTTTTTTTTTAATGAAAGCAGGTTTTTAAAGCCCCCCCAAAATAACGGTGACACCTACTTTCAGAGCTATTATCTCTTGAACGGCTGAACCAATTTTCATGATGTCTTGCTAAGAACGGTCCTGATTAATGTAGCTTTATTTAAAAAAAAAACCTGCATCCAAATCCGTTCATCCGTTTGGGAATTACGATGCCACAAACAGACACTCAGATAGAGAAGAGTGTAATATGAAAAATTAAAAACATTCGACTAAATAGTTTGTAGAAAAACCTCTAAAAAGTTGTTCAGTTAACTACTTATAAAACAATCAGCCCTTAGGGCCACTACTTATTATTTTTTTACTTTTTAGGGGTTTTTCTATAGACTATTTAGTCGGGGGTTTTTTTTTTTTTTTTTTTTTTATTTTATGTTATTTCATTTACTTAGCGGTCCCCCGCCATGTCAGTTTAGTTAGTATCAGTGTTCAGTTAACTATATTTTTATCAAAAAAGCCCTTCAGCTCTTATGTGTAATAAGAATGGAACGTCCGCGCTTTTGATGGGGAATTATTTCTCCAAAAAATATTCGTGTAAGTGCACCTTAACAATACAAGGAATAAAATATAGTCAATCATATGAAGCATGAAATCGGCGTAATCCTATTGTTATTGTTAACGGTTTATCAAAAAAAATAAGTAAGTATGTATTATTGTTATGATTTTGCAAAAACAATAAGAATTCGATAATATTCAAAAGAAAAACGTAATTATTTTCAAATTTATTCAAGGAACCCTACAAATGATTGTTTTCTTGCTTACATGAATTATTATATGAATTCTATCCATAAATGGCTCCAACATTACGTCCTGTTTTATTCTTGGCTCTGAATTGTTATCGCCGGATCCCCCGGAATCTTAATGAGCGTTTTATAATTAAAACACTGCCGTGAAATCGTATTATTAATTACGCAAACGTGGATACTTTATTGAAACTGGACGTCAATTAAATACTTGATTATTGTAATTATTTACTTTATTAGCAAATCCAGCATTTTCTACGTTAGGTTAATACTTACCTTATTTATTATTTTCTCTAATGCAGTACATTTATACAATACACTCCACGCCACTGTTGACTTTGTACGTACTTATATTAATTTAAATGAAAAAAAACAAAACGTACCTATGATTAGGTGATTTTATTAGACAAGGCAGGCTAATGCGACCCATTCATTTTCTACGTTAGTCTACCCACTCCTATCAAACACATTTTAACCTTATATTTAAACGTATTCTTGCTCCTGCAATGACTCCTCACCCAAAGGTTAGCTCGAAGAGATCCCTAATGGGGATGTTTGCTTTGTACGTTCCAAACCATGAATATTTTATTTGAATTTCCGTGTTTAGTACAATAAAGTATTTACATACATACTCTTAAGGATGAGTTGGTTTTATATGCGTGGTATAAGGAAATTCCTAGACCTTTGTCCATAATAGTAGTTTGATCTCGGTTCTTTCTCTCTGGTCGTGTTTTCATGGCTAAAGAATAGTCGTGATTACTGGACGCCCTAAGGTTAGGAAAGAAACGCGTCGTTACTAAGTTGGTATGTTCTACATATTTTAAATTGTTGGTACTTATAAAAATAGTCTATACATCCGTAGTTGTATCTCAGGCAAATAATGAAACAACGCAGTTACTTTACGCACTGTCTTATCGGTTTTGGCATTTTGAAGAATGCTGGGGGCTATAATGCCGGTAATATTCACTTAACCAACTAAATAAAAGTATTTGTATTGTATTGTATTGTAAATACGTTTTTATTACTTTAACGAAATTACAAGGTACGAGGGTCAAACTGAAAGTTCTTAGAAAATCAAAAACTGAGTAAACTAGCAAGTTATTAGTTATATTAAATCTTCTCAAAATAGTGTCCATTCATGTCAATACTCGCGTTAAATTCATGCTTACGTGACACAGACAATTTTCAATTTGCCGCCAAATCGTAAAACAAATGACAAATGAATAAAATTCATACTCAATAACATTGGCAGAGTTCCATTTTCAAAATTTAAACTTATTTTTTTATTATTTTGTTTACAAGTGGCCAGTTCTAAAAAACTTCAGTGTCACACTCGTACTAATTTGAAATGAAATAGAAGTACGTTTTTTATATAGGCAAGATTTTTATTAAGAGCCTTGCCAAAAGTTAAGCTCAATTCATTAAACATCCTCTCCACATATTGACAGTAAAATTGGCTCCAGCGAGCCGCGGCGTCGCGCCTTCCAGCCTCAATATTAGTTATTCACGACCGTACTTCATCTAACGCTATCGGAATCGGAATGCTAAGAGAATTACTTAATTGTGACCATTTTACTATTTTTTGTATAACCAGATTTTTAAATGTTTATTGAATACATATAGTATTTTAAAAGAATGGTTATGGAAATAACCTTCTCCCATTATCTGGAAAAAAGGGCGAGCGTTGGTGGCCTAGAAGCTTAGGAGTTCGACTCGTGATCGTAAGGTACCAAGTTCGAACCCTCGCGGCCACCATGTACCAACGATTTTTATCTAATTTAAGTACATTATTCTATGCTCTTACGGTGAAGGAAAAAGATCGCCAGGAAACACGCACATTTGAACAGTTGAGTGTGTAAGAGATTGCACAGAAGATTTCTAATTCGGTCAAAATGTATCCGAAAGGGCCTGTCTATTAATTTCAAAGATACGTTCACATAGTAGCTTCTACCTTCAATATTTATTATTTATTACTTTATTAAGTACTTGTTAACTCTTTTTGTAGTTGTCGGCATTTCTGTAGCTCTGCCTACCCCACTTTGGGAATGAAGGCGTGATGTTATGTATGTATGTAAGTATTTGTATTGTAACTTACTTTTAAGTATCATTGTACTTTATGACTGAAAAAATTACCTAATGCTGTCTCTAGTGGTGGTAGGACCCTGTGCAGGGTCCGTCCGGATCGCTACCACCATCTTATCCATTAACCACCCGCCAAGCAATAGTGTTCGCATTGTTGTGGGGATAAGACAACCGGTGAAATTACTAGCATAGAGGCATTCCATCTTAGTCCTCAGGGTTGGCAACACATTTGAGGTGTTAGGATTATAGTCTTGAGAATTCAAATGTCTATAGGTCTCAGATTCCACTTACCATCAGGTGGCCTGAGTGCTCGTGTGCCTTCTCCTTAACATAAAAAAAAATGCTGGAGTTACTTGCGGCGCTTCTTCTCCGCAACGATGGTCTTGTCCGAAGCGCTAGTAGATTCACTTCATATGACCGACGTGTAAAAGAGCCCTGTTGTGGCCTATTTACTGCATAAACATTTTGATTTTGATAATAAAAAGTGTATTTCAGTGTTATAAGTATTTACCCTACATAGTATAAAACAAAGTCGCATTCCGCGACTGTCTGTCTTCTCCTCTCCTCCTAAACGCAACCATCAGTTAGATAATTCTTCGCAGTAGGTTTATATGTACAATTCTGGTTCATGTACGGGGGTTTAAGAAAACTCACTTAAACCGGGACACTAGTACCAAAATAACACGACAGTTATCTACAAGTAATAATATTATAATAATAAAAAAACATTAACCCTTGGTGAGCACTGGCATGTATATTTGCATTGCAATATTAATTACAATGCCCCTCTAGGAAACAGGCGTGATTTAATGTATGTATGTATGCAATATCAATCATAATTCGAACCACTCAGATTTCTAAATTCAAATATTGTTATGAACACACGGTGTCCATAGGACGCTCCACGGGTTAATTAATAACATGTAAGTATGTTTATCGTTGTCTAGTACCCATAGTACTAGCCTAGAGCTTAGTTTGGGACTAGGTCAATTTGTGTGAGATTGGCCCCTGATATTTATTTATCTATTTATTTATTCATATATTACATAAGATTTTATAATCTAAAAAAAATACTAACATTAGGCAATTTACTGCCCTCCGAGATATGTTTCTACTGCAGGAATAATTTCAAACTCGCCAGCGAACGCACGAGGGCGGGAAAACACATTTCCTTCCTAATTGGCTTTGATACCAATTAACCGTCGCATTTACATACTTGAGTTTACGCTTGTTTATGTGATTTACTCAATGCTAATGAAGGTTTTATAAGCAAATATACTTATTTATTATAAGCTGAGGATATCCCATTACAAATATAAATGTTTATGCACCATTTTGTCATGTAATTATAATTTAGTGTATTCTAGGAATATAAGGATAACAATAATACGCATAATTTAGATGTACTAACTGAGGTGACAGGTAAAAAGAAAACACTATAAATAAAATAAATAAATATCAGGGGACAATCTCACACGAATTGACCTAGTCCCAAACTAAGCTCTAGGCTTGTACTATGGGTACTAGACAACGATAAACATACATATATAGAGAAATAAATACTTAAATAAATAGAAAACATCCAAGACTCAGGGACAAATATTCACGCTCATCACACAAACATCTGCCCTTACTGGAATTTGAACCCAGGACCGCTGACTTCGAAGGTAGGGTTACTCCCAACTATGCCAATGTGTAGTGTGTATAAAATTTAAAGATAGTCATATCCTAAACCAAAATCTTAATATCTAAGTTTGTAGTACTATACAAACTAAACATCATTTAAAATACTTATATACAAAAAATAACCAATATGGATCCATAAAAATCACCTGAGACTCAGAAACACCCGTGCTCGTGTCACAGGCAATTTATTTCTAATAAATAGACTAACAAAATATATACGTAATAAGCATGTAAATAGATAGTCTTAAAATCTTTTAAATATACAGTTTATTGACATACCAATTCTGCCCTGCTAAGCCAAATAGCAGTATGTCAAATAAGTCTCCTGTAGCAATCAAAACCTTATTACTAACAAGAGAAGATTGAATCTACTTTGGCAATTGAATCTGACATACTGTGTTTTAGCTTAGGAGGGCAGAATAAGACTACTGTGATAATTTGTGAAACATAAGTTACCTCATTTGCCAACAAACCATAAAGTTGTAACTCTAGTTCTTGCCTTAAAACAAAACTGAAAAGATAATCCAGCACGTAATAAAGAGAATAGTGGTGAATTAATCGTTCCCACGCGATCTGTCACCGAGACAATGAGTTTTAATTTCCTTCTCATCGGAAGCCCGGTTTGTAAGGTTGCGGTTGGAATGGCGCCGCACTGCGTCACTCGCTATATAAAGAACGCAAGGGCCGCGTTCCGTTGCCTTGTTTAGGGCTAGAACGTACTTTTTAGGGTTCCGTAGCCAAATGGCAAAAAACGGAACCCTTATAGATTCGTCATGTCTGTCTGTCTGTCTGTCCGTCCGTATGTCACAGTCACTTTTTTCCGAAACTATAAGAACTACACTGTTGAAACTTGGTAAGTAGATGTATTCTGTGAACCGCATTAAGATTTTCACACAAAAATAAAAAAAACCATACATTTTGGGGGTTCCCCATACTTAGAACTGAAACTCAATTTTTTTTTTCATCAAACCCGTACGTGTGGGGTATCAAAATGATATTGAGGTTACTAACATATTTTTTTTCTAAACTGAACAGTTTGCGCGAGAGACACTTCCAAAGTGTTGAAATGTGTGCCCCCCCCCTGTAACTTCTAAAATAAGAGAATGATAGAACTAAAAAAAATATATGATGTACATTACCATGCAAACTTCCACCGAAAATTGGTTTGAACGAGATCTAGTAAGTAGTTTTTTTTTTAATACGTCATAAAAACATTGATCAAAGCTACAACGAACTTTTATATTATGTTACTTGCTGCTACGGAACCCTTCATGGGCGAGTCCGACTCGCACTTGGCCGCTTTTTTTTAATAGTGGCACGTCGTTTGGTAGTGGTATTTTTCAAATAGTGCTCTTTTATGTCTCACTTTTGATATACTGAATAAAACAGATTCAACGAAAATATTTGACAAGTAACAGCTAAGTGTGGTGAGCCAAAAGATGATTTAAGTGAGTTAAAGTCTCTGGAACGTGTATAATACAATATTTGGCGTGGCGTTTTTTTTACCAGTATCTTTAAAACCTTACATAACATAACATAATGTCACGCCTTTATTCCCAGAGTGGGGTAGGCAGAGCAACAGAATACCAACAACTCTAAACTTGTTGATAATTCTGTAACCACATTTTGCACAGTCAGGCTAAGATGTTTACCAGTGTATTAGTGACAGGTTGCAAGCCCATCGCCTAACAGTACTACAAGCCCTTATTCCCTTAGTCGCCTCTCACGACATCCACGGGAAGACATGGAGTGGCACAATTCTAACCCGGCAACCACACGGCAAAACCTTAATAACTCATAATATTAACTAATTAACATACTGAAAACTTAAACCTATAGCCTGGACCGGCAAAGAAGGGGCTTTCTTATTGTTTAATATTGATTTTTAGTTCTAAGCTTCCCCCCTCCCTCCCTCTTCCCCAACCTCCACAACTTTATGTTCATACATTGAGACGTCAAAATACTATTTGTTTTCCTAGCACTTAACTTGGAACATACATCGAGTCATGCATGGACGTCGGCTTCGGGTACTTAAGATTCGGCCCTTATCCAGAATTTTTCCGATTTGATTAATAAAAGTACGGCCCCTTTCGACCCTTCCACTCACTTTCGCACTATATATCTCTTTCGTCAATCTTCTTACATCCATTCTTTCTAAATGACCAAACCACCGAAGCATGCCCTTTTCAATTTTAGTCAGTCGACATTCCTCTCTAATCTCTTCATTCCTTACTCTATCAATCAGTTTCACACCAATCATACTACGCAAAGAGTGCATTGCAACTGCTTTGCTTTGTTTATTTATCCTATACATCCGTGAATGTATGTCCGCCCGGAATGGCGTCCACGGACCGGGAGACGAGCTGTTGGTAGGCCTCCAACAAGATGGAGCGACGACCTCGTAAGGATCGCGGGATCGCGATGGATGCGGAAGGCACAAGACCGGTCTAAGTGGAGAGCCTTGGGGGAGGCCTATGTCCAGCAGTGGACGTCTTTCGGCTGATATGATGATGATGATGATGATACAAAAATACATGTTTATACGTATTTGATTGCGGTTTTTATTTGTATTTTTGTCTTTTTAATTGTTTTACAGTACAAAGGTTAACTGGAAGAGATCCATTAAAGGGATAAGTTCGCCATTGTAACTTTTTACCTTATTATCTTCTGTTTGTGAAATAAAGAGTTTATCTACATACACACAAAATACTAATGACATTATAATGGAATGTAATACATTTTATATTTTGTAAGGTTGTTTTGTTGTAAACGAATTCCGAGTTCTGCATATCACTGTTGTCTCGTCTCAAAGGGAGGGTGATTCGTGTTTTTACTTTCACAAATGGAAATCATGATTTCTGAAGTAGTTAAGTAAAGTAGGGATGGAATGTTGTTTTTGTCAATTCATTTGTTGCCGTTCCTTAAACTTCAGGCATGGTGCCAGTCTTGCAGTTTTAACTCCTCGTATGCCGGAGGTCAAAAAAATACCAAGTTCTAGTCACTTCTGATTAGAAAATACATCCAAATTTTGAGCACCGACCCGTGCCTAAGCATACAAGGGTTTAATTGTATTTTAGCCTTATTATTGTAATATATATTTAGATCCTTCATAATTAGGTATTAATATTGTGATATCATGAGCTAAATTTATTTGCACAAACCACAAATTAAAGTTCATGTAAAACGACTAAAATTCTAAGACCAGTGGTGCTAGACAAGTTAAATTCGACAATCGTTAGCGATTATGTTTCGATTGATAAATGTATGGAATTGACGTAAGCCACCGAGATAGTAACGTGATACTTACGTCAATTTCATATATTTTTCAATCGAAACATTTCACCGCTAACGATTGTCGAATGCAACTTGTCTAGCACCACAGGGCTGGGATTCTACACGGTAATAAGGATATCGTTTTTGACGTGCTTCCGTATTGTCAATGTTTTGATATCCCTAATGTCATTTACAATAATGGCGACTGTGACATAAACGATACCAAAACACGTCAAACGCGATATCGTTACAACGCAGTTGAATAGAGCCCTGATCTAGCCGATTGCGAATAACAGTAGAAAAATATTGCTACGCGCTACGGCGTAGCACTCGTACTTCGTAGCGTTACTTAACCGGTACAATGTTTTTAAATCCGTTTCATATAGTTTTAACGTCATCAAATAGAGGACTTGTTAATTCTATGTTTAATATAAATTTGGCAAATGTAAAATGTTATTTTTTATGAAGGGCATTATTGTTTTCATCAGGAATGGCGATAAAGCCCGTAGTTACCTGCGTATACACAGGCGTCCTCGAAGAACAACACGTGACTGTCATATTATTGCCGCGTCTAACCACAACGCCGCCTTTTCGAAAGTTACACACATATTTTTTTTCCTCATATATTTTGCAATGTAGGTATGCACTGCGTTGTAATACATTGGGAAAAATCAAAAAAACCTAAAAAAAAACAGTTGTTACTGTTTGCACTTAGTAGCTGTTTGTGTCAGTAAATGAATGCGTTTCTTTCTTAATTTTATGCATGTACATATATTAAGAAAAAAACGAATACAAATTGCCCTAGCCTCACACTAAGCTATAAAAGCTATGTTTAATAAATCCAGCGTTGTAAGTATTTAACCTAGTTAAAAAGCGCAATTTTAATTTCCGAGTCTAGCTAACGTTAACCGAAAAGATGCGGTTTTGTACCCATTAGTCCAAATTAAAAACAGCTTATTACTATGCAACTGTGTTTTTCCGACAGGGCTATAATGCGCGAACTTCGGGAACTTGCGACCCTCTGCGAGGCATTACGCGGCGTTAATTAGAGATAATATAGATTAATTGTGCATTGGAGCCTTTTGGTTTTGGACTAAAGGCTTTTGATTCCCTTGCCGAGCTTGATATTTTCGAGTTACCGAAAATTGCTTGAATCAAGTGCTTTAAATGCAGATTTACCGGAGGGGTCTATTATGGCGGCAGGGGTGAAAGAGATAACCACTTTGTCAGTAAGTTGTAATCTAATTTAATAACGTTAAGACTTTAGGCTACCCCGTGTGGTTGCCGGGTTAGAATAGTGCCACTCCATGTCTTCCCGTGGATACCGTAAGAGGCTATTAAGGGAATAAGGGCTTGTAGTACTGTTAGGCGAATTTCTTGGCCTGATTGTACAAAATGTGGTTACAGAATAAAAACCAACTCTTTTTAGAGGTTGTTGGTATTTCTGTAGCTCTGCCTACCCCACTCTGGGAATGAAGGCGTGATGTTTTATATGTATGTAAGACATATCTATGTCCAAGATTAACTTAACTAATACGCCTATTTGTGTAAAATGTGGTTACAGAATTATCAAATAGTATTTTTAGAGTTGAATGAATGAATGAATGAATAGTTTATTTGCATAAAAACAAGCGTATATAAAAGGTGTCACAATAGTTATAGATCGTCGTATCTTGTTTTGCCAAGGCTGGCGTATAAATATTTCGTTTTAAAGCTATATTACAATTTGCATTCACTTAAGCACTCATTGACGGAATAATAACAATGTTCAATTAAATAATTAGATAACAATTTTTTAAATAAATTGAAAGGCTACTCTCTAAACGTATTAGAGAGAATATTCAATATTTTGTCAGCCGTATAGCATGAGTTTTTCGAGATAGCGCTAAATTAGTTTTTGGTAAAACTATTTTATTTCTTCGTCCCTCTTTTGGACTTGGTGGATCTTTCATATCTTTCAGATCTTTCCTCCGAAGCCAGCGGTCCTGGGTTGAAATTCCAGTAAGGGCAGATATTTGTGTGATGAGCGCGAATATTTGTTCCTGAGTCTTGGATGTTTTCTATGTATTTCTCTATGTAAGTATGTTTATCGTTGTCTAGTACCCATAGTACAAGCCTAGAGCTTAGTTTGGGACTAGGACAATTTGTGTGAGATTGTCCCTTGATATTTATTTATTTATTATTTTCATTTCATTAAATAGTTCTGTTTTTTTTTACAAAGATACATATTTCAAAACATACAGACATGGAAGGGATAATATGTGTTTGGATTGGAAAAGTGGTTTACGACTACATTGCCCCAAAAAATCAGTTGTTGCTAGTTCTGTCTGTAGCTCTGCCTACCCCATTCTGGGAATGTAGGCGTGATGTTATGTATGTATACGCAGTTTAAAATACGTACGTATTCCTAATTAATTCCTTATCTAAACGATATTCATCAAAACGTGCACCAGTTTATGAAACGGGACGAATGGCACGCATATATTAATAATAATAATAAAAAATATATAACGGGACAATGTCACACAAATTGAGCTAGTCCCAAACTAAGCTCCAGGCTTGTACTATGGGTACTAGACAACGATAAATATACTTAAATATAGAAATACATACTTAAATGTATAGAAAACATCCAAGATTCAGGAACAAATATTCACGCTCATCACACAAATATCTGCCCTTACCGGGATTTGAACCCAGGACCGCTGGCTTCGGAGGCAGGGTCACTCCCAACTAGGCCAACGTGTCGTGTCGTGTCGTATTGACGATTTAGTTTAGTTATATTCAATTGAGTGATTTTAAAGCTGTGTTAATGTATGATTTACTTTATGGCATAGAGTAGACAAGCAAGCAAACAGGCTTAGCTATTGACCACAGGAGAGACAACTTTTGTTTTTAAGAGTGTGTATGACCCTTATATCAATTCTATTCTCTTATTTCTTGGCCACAGGCTGGTGCAACGAAGATCTCTTCAAGCTCTGCGGCAAAGTCCGTAAATAAAACAGCAGTTAGCGTATCTAGTTAGTGCCCGAACATACGCGGCGCGGAGGTGACAGCTGCTGAATAATTAAAATATGCTAATTGTAGTGCTTGTGACGTACAAACAGCAATAACCCAAATTAATTTGTATGTTGGCTGCCTTTGTGGTTGTCGTGGCGTGGATTTAATACAATAAAGAACAAAATAAATGTCTCATCGTATCAAAGGTTGAAGAGGTTGGTGTTCATTTTCCAAAGGGTAAAACGGGAGCCCTATTAATAAGACTTCGCTGTGTGTCTGTCTGTATGTCCGTTTGTCACCAGGCTGTATCTCATAAAACGTGATAGCTAGACAGTTTAAATTTTCACCCATTATGTATTTCTGTTGCCGCTGTAAGAGTTTTTATTTAGGGTTTTTGGGTTCCGTAGTCAAACTAGGAACCCTTATAGTTTCGCCATGTCTGTCCATCCGCACCCTAGCGCTAAAACTCTTAGTAGGTACTAGAAAGCTATAATTTGGCATGAATATGCATATAAGTCACGCCAACAAAGAGGTAGACCAAATAATAAAAAAAAAATTAGCGTACTTCCCCTATACGTAACGTTGGGATCTATTTTTTTTCTCGTCTACCCTATTGTGTGGGACGTTGTTGGATAGTACTTTCAGAAGTAATCTGTTTATGAAATATTAGGGTTGAAAGCGCAAATTTTTGTTAGACTCAAGTGTCCCGCTCCCCCCCCTACAGCCAAAACTACAAATACTAAAAATCTGAAAAAACTTAAATGAAAGAACATAATTAACGAATTTTAAAGGAAAACTATCACGACTAGACATCAGACAGACATCACATGATACATCATTGGTTCTTGAGACACAGGTGATTAAAGTGTTTATACCTACTAAAATCATCTAGACGGCACCAACTGACTTTAACCTTTTCAACGCTATGTCAAATACAAAACCAGAGCGAATGTCAACTTTGCATCATAGATAATCAGGCCTATCTTGCGCTGTAAACCATGACTGAAATATCCGTCAATGGAGTTGAAAAGGTTAAATAGAAAATTAGTTATTACTTGTTGATTTTTATGTTTGTAGTACTTGACGGCTTCGGAACCCTACACTGAGCATGGTCCGACATGCTCTTGCCCGGTTTTTGCTCGATATTAATAACAGCAACAAGTAGACTTTTGAAGTATTCACAGAATATTTAATTTGTATATTCACTTTAAAAATAAAGAATTAATATAAAATAAAATAAATATTGGAGGGGTGCTCCCATACAATAAACGTGATTTTTTTGCCATGTTTTTGCTAGACCTTAATACGGACACCCTGGGTGCGCGAGTCCGACTCGCACTTGGCTGTTTTTTTATGTTGTACAATCGAGGTGATACACGTACATGATAAATTATGTGAGATCAAATAGTTAAACGCACTAAAGAGACAAAGTAGCGGGCAAAGTTCGTTGTAAGTAGGTATAGAATTAACCTTTTCAACGCTATGTCAAATACAAAAGACGTCACTCACACGCCAATGACATCTTAAAACTAGAGCTAATGTCAACCTTGTCTCATAAACACTCGGGTCGAATTTACGCTGTCAACCGTGACAGCAATATCCGTCGTTGGTGTTAAACCAATGGCGTTAAAAAGGTTAAAATTAAATAATTATGAGTATTTTGTCCGCTCCGCTTGTTGTAAAGGTGTTTTAAAGCATTTAAATATACAAATAATCATAACGTTGACAATACGAATTAAAGGTCCAGTTTGAGTGAATTCAAACTAAGTCAAACTGCAACACTTCAGCGATCCAAGTCAACCGGAATATTGATTCCGACCGACCGCCGTCAATCTCGTCGTTCGAATGTAACCGGATTAATGCCCCGAAACTATTAATATTATGGGTTATTAAATTTTGCCGGTGCTCTAGCAGAGGTATTTCACAGAACAAGTTAAAGAATTTCTCGGTTAAGTGAGCTGTATGTGTTTAGGAGTAACTGGATGAAAAAAAAATCATTGTTGTGTTCCGGTGTCGGGATAAGACAACCGGTGAAATTACTAGCATAGAGGCATTCCATCTTGGTCCTCAGGGGTGGCAACACATTTGAGGTCTTAGGTTTATAGTCTTGAGAATTTAAATGTCTATGGGTCTCAGATTCCACTTACCATCAGGTGGCCTGAGTGCTCGTGTGCCTTCTCCTTATCATAAAAAAAACCTGTTGAGGTGTATTTCGCCAATGTCAAGTTATTCATAGGCACTCCCACGGACTAATTAGAGAATTAAGTTTATGGGTATCACACGCGAGGACAATAAAATTGTTCGATAAATAAAAAGAGTATTTTCTTTTGTGGACTATACAGAGCATAAGGGGCTAACTCCACGCGATTCTGACTATCCCAAAATATAACCTTAAACACGCCTTAAACACATATTTTGTACTGAGTTGACAGCTGCCAAATCGGGCCTCTAAGAACGGCGCAAGTATAATTCCATTTTATATATTTTATGGTAAGAGAAAGACGAGCAAGCTCAATGGCTGCCATAAATGTATTTATTGGTATGAAAAGAGGACTAAGCATAACGTATTTTATGCATCAAAACAAATCTATAAAATGTTTATAGAAGTACATACCGAGTCCGTTCTAGATTGTTTTCTTGTTAAAGTTACAGTGTGGTACAGATATTTAAAATTAGGGAACACAAACCAAATTAGCTCCAATGTTTATGTAAATGGGTTAATTCATATTTTACAGTGTCATTTGTTTGCATGTAACTAAGTGCTTCTTTATAACTTTTGGAGATCATTTAATGACTAAATTACCTTTTTGGTTAAAAATATAGTGGGGCGCCGACTCAGTTGGACTGAATCTGAATGTTATATTAAATATCATTTTAAAAGAAGTTACTTCTTGCTTTTTGAAGACGGCTTTGAGTTTTTAAACATTTATTTTATTTCATGCCTTTTAGTGATCAATGTGATCATAATAACACTGTTATGTCATCCACGTATATTTCTTCGTAAAATATTTGAGGAGTTACTTCGAGTTCTCCATGATCCCATCATCAGATCTTGACGTGCTCGAAATGGGACCAATCAGAAAGTATACCCAATTGAACAAAAAAAAAGTTTCATATCCCGACTATACTAATATGCATTAAAAAAATATCCCGACGAATTGAATGAGAACATTTTTTTTTGTTAAGGAGAAGGCACACGAGCACTCAGGTCACCTGATGGTAGGTGGAATTTGAGATCCATAGACATTTGAATTCTCAAGACTATAATCCTAAGATCTCAAATGCGTTGCCAACCCTGAGGACTAAGATGGAATGCCTCTATGCTAGTAATTTCACCGGTTGTGAACACTGTGATCACTGTTGCTTGGCGGGTGGTTAATGGATAAGATGGTGGTAGCGATCCGGACGGACCCTGCACACTGCACAGGATCCTACCACCAGTCACTCTAACTAACTCCCTCTTTTTTTTCAAGTGCATAAACTAGCATTCTTGATGAAGGGCGCCATAAGTTGCTCACGTGTTAGAGTCAGGTAAGTTTGCTCGTAGACCTCATTGACTAATTCTCAAATGTAATAGAGTTTAACAAGTCCAAATAGCACCCAACTTGGCAAATACTTCATTACGTGCTTGCAGATTAGATGGTTTATCCCAAATTGTGGCCACTTGCGCCCGGCGAGCATTTGCAGGGCAAACATGTGCCTTTGGTCTCAGCGGTTGTTGATCTTTACCCTCACAGCGTTTACCTTAACATCCAATACACGACCTTTGACATAACCTAAACAATATTTTTATTCTGTACCACTGGGCCAGCCACCTATGTTGTCTTTGACATGATATCGTATTGTTCTTAACTCGGCCGCCATTACTGTCATGTAAATAAGAGCTAACGTTGATAATACCATGACATATCAAAGGCAATATGCATTTACGAATATAACTACTGATTAGCATTGTACTTACCTACGAAGAACTTCTCAAATTGCAAATTTCTAATAAATTTTAAGAATATTCTTAATTTTTGTAACGAAAGAAATCACTCTCAAAGCTCTTAAATGTTTCCAAGAATCTTTTAAGTAATAATTTCTTGACAAGATTTCCAAACATCTAGGACAATGCACATTGCAACTCTGAACTCGTTATTAAAAGATATCACACATTGTAGAATGCAATAAACGTCTGAGTATTTGAGTATTGAGTATTCGACATAATATTGTCAGCATTCTCGCGCTGGACCGAAGCTTGGTAGCAATAAACGTTCTTGGAACCTATGTAAGAGATTATAGAATGTTAAAAACGTAAGTTAACTTGTTATTTTAAATTCCCGGTGCTCTCAGTGGGGCTTATATGTAATCTGTGGTGGGGCGCTTTCTCTCTCTGGTCATTTCTTCATGACTAAAGATCGTAATTATTGGAGGTCCTAAGTTTTGGAAAGCGTGGTGCTTCTATCACAAAATTTACTGCTCTTGTCTTTAATTGGTTAGACCATCTTGTTCAAGATCTGCCACACGCTCTTGCCTTCTATGTTTTCCACTATACATACTGCTATCTCCGCATCTAGCGATGACCGATGTACGACAGAATACAGCGCTGGCACACTGTAGAAAGGCGGGCTCTGACGCGTACCTAGTTGTATTCCGTACCTACAGGGTGACAATAGGACCCGTATGCAAAACCCATGCCACCGTCCATCTGTGTCTTACCTTTTAATGGATGTATTTATTTATGTTTATTATGATGTTATGTAGTCTTTGATTGTAAATAAAATATCGGAGGACAATGTCACACAAACTGACCTAGTCCAAAACTAAGCTCTGTTCTTGTTAGACATAGAAAACATCTAAGACTTAGGAACAAATACTGTCCTTTACGGGATTTGAGCCCAGGGCAGGCGTAGGCAGAGTCACTACCAACTAGGCTAACGCGTCGTCAAATGGCAGGGTATCCTAACAAATAATGATAACAGTGAAAAGTTATACGACGTTTCCATACAACAATCCTCGATGACATTCCTATTTTAAAGGCTGTATTCCAAAATAGAGGCGTACTGCAATCAGCCATAGACTAGGTGCTATTTACAGTACTGGCAGCTTATACCCAATTAACGCTTATGTTGGCAGGCGTGTCACGTCGGGCAGTGAATACCCGCAATATTGGATGCAAATAAGCCGGCGGCACCGCTATCCGGTGCACTCATTGTTAATGCCCGGCAACCAGCCGGAATCAACGAGACACTTCAGATTAATTCGCCGAATGTAACCCCTAAATTGGCAACATTCATCACATGTTAGAATAGTATCAAAATAGTTTTATAAAGCATTATTTGAAAAAAAAATAGAATATGAGTATATAACAAAACTGTGTAAGTATAGTAAATAGATACTGTTGAGTTTGATGAATATTTTAAGGCACGTCATAATCACAAATGTTTTTTTTATTTTTCCATCTAGGTATAATCATGTCAATCAAAACGAAAAGGCAGTATACTAAAATGAAAAGCCGCATTTATGAATAATAATCACCCTAGGTATTTAAATTAAATACTTCATTCTAAAACCAGCATGATCGCCACTGATAACTATTATCACAGTGCCATTTCTTTTTAAAAAGTTGATAGGGTGACGGCACCAGTGTTGGACACTTTAAGCTGACAGGCATCAATAATGGACACTTTACTCTTAATTCAAAGATCATAACGTTATAAATTGATTGTTGCAAAACAATTGAATAACCTTTATCTTCTGTAAAATAAGAGTCAAGTGTCCGTCATTGGACCTTGTTCATTACTGGTTCGACAACCCTAATGACAATGTTCGTAAATGTTAAACTAATCTATTTGTTTCCTTAACCTGCCGTCCAAAAGAGTAACGGTATAAGAGTAATAAGTCGATACGTAATAATAGCATACTTACACACAAGAGCAACTTAACTCTTTCAGTATCTTAATACTTAGTGTAGAATTATGCTTTGTTTTCAAAGGTAAGCAGTTAAGAAAGAAAATTATGTGGTCCATTTTTAATAAGTTTTAACTAAGCACATACTATGGGTGTATTTTATTAAACTCTGATCAACTATTCCAAGCACTCCAGACATCCCCTTCATGTACTTCATTAGAATATACATGTAGGAATAACAGAACTGTAAACGAGGAAAAGGTGTGTAAGCACGCACTCAGCCCGTCAAACTAGGTACATCGAGCCAGGTATTAAGCAAACAGCACAAAGTTTGAATGTAATGCCAAACCCCTTATGGTACACGGGCACAGAACAAGCGGAAACACAGAAGGTTTATGTTTAAAAAGCAGGATTTAACAGCAAAATAGGCTTTAAAGCTTTCACATCTATTGTAGGAACATATGAAAGAAAAAGCTTTGTCAGGATCGTGGCAGGTGGAAAGAAGTGGTCTCTGCCTACCCCTCTGGGAAACAGGCGTGATTTATGTATGTATGTACCTATGTAGGAAGATATGATCAATGAGAACTTGACATTAGATACGCTATAAAAATATTCGGTGGACAAATTTTGCCTTATCGTGGGAGGTTGGCCTCTATTCAGTTTGGTAAAACCGTATTGCCTTTGACGTGTTATTGCCACCAATACTGTTAAATAAATGAGAGCTATCAAAACTTTGACAATATGGAAACACGACAAAAACATACATGCATAAATACCATCACGTTTTAATTCCCAGAGTGGGGTAGCCAGGGCTACATAAATAACCACAACTCTAAAATGACTTAATGATAATTCTGTAACCACATTTTGCACAGTCAGGCTAAGATGTTTATCTGTGTATTAGTGACAGGTTGCAAGCCCATCTTGTGCAAAATGTGGTTCTAGAATTATTAACAAGTATTTTTAAGAGTTGTTGGTATTTCAGTAGCTCTGCCTACTCCTCGGTGGAAATGAAGGCGTGACGTTATGTATGTGTATGTATGTAATTTTCATATTTTTGTCACCCCAAAAATAATAACAGCGCGCCTGAATTAAAAATCATACGATGGATTTATAGCCTATTTCGATTTCAGTAGTACAGACAGTTTTAATTGTTCACTATAGAACCCTGTCACAGAAACTCAATGATTAATTTTGACGTATTTTTTTCCTTTAGTGGCTGGATGATGTAGTTATAACAGTGTTCAATGGTGTCTAAACAATTAAAGGTGTTGACTGTGCGATATAATGTTTGACTATTCCCTGCTGTAGTTTGTTTGGCTGCTCCACACCTGAACAGAGCTTAGTACTCTGAACAAATAGGTTCCCAACTGAAACACAAATCACCGAGCGTCGAGTTAATTAATTGTTCTCGGAATTGCTAAAAGTTTCGTTGCCAGTGGCTTGGTTAAAATATTTAAAATTAACCTGCGAGGTTCATGCATAATGTTGATCTAATGACTTTGTTACGTAATAATAATCACATAATTTTAGATCTTGTTTAAATCTATGGCAAGTCAGACCATGCTCAGAATGGGGTTACTAAGCCGTTACTACAATCACAAAAAAAATCTCAAGGTAAAACATGTATGAACTTATTTTCTATTTAAAATGATTTAGATGATTTTTAGTGGGTATAAACACTTTAGCAGCCTGTACGAGGGGCGGCTGAAAAGTTCTAAGCCTAAGGTATGTTGAGGTTGCATATGCGTTAGCGATACTGGCCACTAAAAAGACCATTTAAAAAGTTAATAAATAAAAGAAAAAAATGTCGTCTTTTGTTTATTACATCTCGAGATATCCGACGCTAAAGGTCATCATGTGTGAATTATCAACGCATATCACGAAAATTGAGCACCGTGCAGTCATTAAGTTCCTCACAAAAAGTGACAAATCGCCGAAAATAATTTTTGAAGAAATGTCTAGTATTTACGGTGAATCTGGCCCTTCTCATGCCACTGTTAAAAAATGGAGTCGACTTTTTAAACTTGGACGGGAGTCGATCGAAGACGATCCTCGCTCAGGAAGGCCAATATCGGTTGGGACTGAAGAAAATACTGAAAAAGTCAAAAAGTTAGTATTAGAGGATCGGAGAATTAAGGTTTGGCAAATAGCTGAAGCCTTAGGTATTAGTAAGGAAAGAGTTGGAGAGATTTTGCATCAACATTTGCATATGACAAAAGTAAGTGCTCGTTGGGTGCCGAAAATGCTCACAGCTTTCGATAGAGAACGTCGTGTTCAAACTTCTCAGGCATTTTTAGAATTATGTGAAGAAGGTTTAGATGAAGTTTGTTCCCGCATAGTAACTGTTGATGAAACATGGATCAGACAGTATGATCCAGAGTCGAAGTCTGAATCTATGCAGTGGATCGAAAAGGGTGAAAGGCCGCCAAAGAAATTCAAGGTTCAAAGATCGGCGTCTAAGCTAATGGCCACCGTGTTCTGGGATTGCGATGGCATTCTTTTAATAGACTATTTGGCGAAAGGCTCTACAATAAATGCAGTTTATTATGCTGAGCTATTAAGAAAAGTGCGACAAGCCATAGTCGAGAAACGAAGGGGCAAACTGAGCAAAGGCATTTTGTTTTTGCAAGACAACGCCCCCGTTCACACCGCTCGTGTTGCCAAGCTTGCTCTGAAGGAAACTGGCTTCGAGGAAATTGATCATCCACCTTACAGTCCAGATCTGGCCCCTAGTGATTATTTTCTATTCAGCAATTTAAAGAAAGATTTAAGGGGAAAGCGATTTGGCAGTGATGAAGAGATGAAGGCGGCTGTACAGGAACATTTCGACAGCCAAAATAAAACTTATTTTTTTAACGGTCTAAAAGCATTATTTAAAAAATGTAATAAATGCATTGAATTAGAGGGAGATTATATTGAAAAATAAAAATAGTAAAAAAAATCTGAACCTTTTTTTTCTACCTTAGGCTTAGAACTTTTCAGCCGCCCCTCGTATCTCAGGATCCAATCAAGTCTACTTACTCGTGATAGTTTTCCTTTTAAGTTCGTTATATGGGCTTTCATTTAAGATGTTTTTAGTTTTTTAGGCTTTAGCTGTAGTAGGGGAGTAATTCTAGCAATAATTTCAGTTGTAAAAAATAAGTAAAGAGCTTTCCAATAAAGTTTAAAGTCACTCAAGGTCGCTCAAAGGGCGAAGGAAAGAGCTATGCTGGGTGTCTCCTTGCGAGATCGAATAAGGAATGAGGAGATCCGCAGGAGAACTAAAGTAACCGACATAGCTCATCGAATTGCAAACCTTAAGTGGCAGTGGGCGGGGCACATTGCTCGTAGAACCGATGGCTGTTGGAGCGGAAAGGTTCTAGAGTGGTGAACCGGGAGACGACGTGGCAGGCCTCCCACAAGGGAGTGAGTCCCATTTGTTCCATAGAACATGACGTCATCGGACAAAATGAGACTTATTTTTCCCACTATGTTCTATGGAACTTACATACTAGCATTTCACCCGACTTTTCAAACTATCAAAATTTACGTTAATTTCCATTACGATTAGCAAAGATCCAATATAATCATTGTAAACAAACAACAATAAAGAAGTGAGTACCCTGTGACTGCTGCTCTCTCAAAATCCATTATGGTGCGTTTCGGCATTCTAATTTCTGTCGTTGAGTAACAATCTAATCATCAATGTCACTAAGATAAGTGCTAGCAAATCACTCTCGAGTGGCCAGTTTACATCAAGAAGTTTACATACATAGTTTGTTCTATGGAACAATTTGAGACCAAAAAGTACAAATAGGGATAATATTTTCTCAAATTGTTCTATTACGTCATGTTCTATGGAACAAATGGGACTCATCGCCACAAGGTGGACCGATGATCTGGTAAAGGTCGCGTGAAACTGCTGGATGACAGCAGCAGAGGACCGATCGTTGTGGAAAACATTGGGGAAGGCCTTTGTCCAGCAGTGGACGTCTTGCGGCTGATAATGATCAATGATGATCCAATAAAACCTCATTCGATATCATAATGTAAAAAAGATAATTTTAGGAAATAGAGGTGTTAAAATTTGTAAATATTAAGTATCTTGCATTCAAAGAATTTTCTTCAGTCACCAAGAAACATTTGCACTGAAGCAAAACGGTTGTAACAGAGATGTCTGAAACACCCACGGTGTCGCATGCCGACACCGAAATCCATTCCAGACATATTACCGTAGCATCCGCTTGCAATTCGGTCTGCATTCATTACGCCTACATCGCCGAGGCGAGTTTAACTGGGGAGTAGGAAATTATATCTTAGACCTATCGGTAATCTTATTAATTAAAAAACCATCGAATACAGTAATTGTGGTATAAATCCCGGTAAGGGCGAATATTTTAGGGCGAGTCTTGGACGTTTTCTATGTAGTTAAGTATGTATTTCTCTATGTAAGTATGTTTATCGTTACCTACATAGTTCCCGTAGGTACAAAAATCTAGAGCTTAGTTTGGGTTTTGTTCAATTTGTGTGAGATTATCCCCTGATATTTAATTTTATTTTTATAAGTCAGTTTGGTTAAGCGAAATCTGGCAAGTGACATAGGTATTCGTATAGTCCATTCGCATAGATAGTGTCGCTACACCCGCACGCACTTGTCATTTCATTAAAATAAAATCATCATTTTAATAAAATACGAATTTAATTCGATGTAAACTGCCAAATTCACTGGCGGGTACGCCGCTCGCATTCTTTGTTTACGCGGCAGTGTCCTTTGACAAAAGGAGGCACGTGCCAAGCGGGGCGATACAAAGGCGACGACACTATCTAAGCGAACGAGCTATACAATAATAAAAAATAACCATCAGAATGTGTCACGTGGTACCAGCATTGCAGCGTTAATACGATTACCTCTTATCTCTTACCTAAATTCGACGTATGGCAAGGTTCCGCCTATGCACACCAACTTTTTAAATATAACTTGTTTTTTTCTCTCCATACTGCGTTCTTTAGGTACACTATCATTTTATCCTGGAGAGGTTATTGGGAAGAACATGCAGCAAGTGCAGAACCAGACAGCTTGGCGTGACAGGTCTATGGCCTGCACTGGGACGAGTGGATGTATCCATAAGTGGATGGCTGTATGATACTTTATAAGCTTTTTGACGACACGCTAGCCTAGTTGGTAGTGACCCTGCCTTCGAAGCTAAGGGGTCCTGGGTTCAAATCCCAGTAAGAGCAGATATTTGTGTGATGAACACGAGTATTTGTTCCTGAGTCTTGGATGTTTTCTATGTATTTAAGTATATATTCCCATAGTACAAGCCTAGAGCTTAGTTTAGGACTAGGTCAATTTGTGTGACATTGACCTGTTTTTTTTTGTTGGGGCAAGCTAGTAGACGAATGCTGAAATTACGAGAATAGGACATCAATACATGCCTTTAAATTGTCAACGCCGTTCACTTCATTTAAAGCGTTACTTAAGTCGATTTTGCCCTTGTAGATTTATGCATTTGCAGAATTCATCTTAGCCAAGCGCGCTGTTATGTGTGTACTTTTTTATTTAATTGTTATGTAAAGTATGACACTGAAGTGCTGAAGATAAAACAGTTTAAAACAGCTCAAAACATCGAATTTAATGAAATTTGTGTATTTTACATGTATTTTATTTTAATACTATTATTTATTTACATTGTATACTGAAGAACAATAATATGCCCTCGATCCAACGCTAATACCTAACAATGAGAATTGTAAATTATATATTAGACCGTTTCGCTTCAATGGTTTTCCGTTTGACTGCACTCTACAAAATACCGACCGGCCGTTTGGGATATCACTGACATTGTTTGTATTTGTATACCACAACCACGTTAAATTTAGGAGTTACAATAGTGTTAACTCTGTCCATTATGTTTTTACACAAAGCAAGACTTTTCTCTTAAGTGAGTAAGATATAAGGTCATATTGTGAATAAACATACGAGATTGTTTATGGTTGAAAAATCTATAAATCTATGGATAAGCAAATTAAGAAATCAAGACAAATCAAACTTACCGACCAAATTCAATGTCATATGATTATGCACTACATCTACCTATACCTGACAAAAAGATAACGAGTGAGAAAAAGAGAGAAAACGAGTGGAAATAAGGCATTGTCTTCCTCCTCAGGAGATTGGTATGATCACATGTATCCATAATCAATTTTAAATCTAAATCTAATGCAGTTAGAACTTTAACTTAAGCAAAGTTGCGTTTATTTACGGCAACCCATAAATCATACAAATATCACATGAAGTACGGCTTAATGCATATTGTTAAAAATACCAGTTTATCTCCGACTTACAAAGACAACCTTTTGACCGCCACGGCCGTCTGCTACTTTTTTTGCCCTTACGCCCACGACGTAGGTATATGCCGCCACCGCGCCAATGCAAAATGTATGGAGAGAACCGAGCGCCTGGCGTGTCAAGTACGAGAATCTGATGACGTGATTTGCCAGCTCTGGTGGTTAAACGGTTAAGGGTGTCAATTAGTTGGCATGAGCTGTACTTTGAAGTTACTGTTAAATAAATAAATATTAGGCGGCAATCTTACGCAAAATGATCTAGGGCCCATTAATCAAAAACTCATAACTTGTATTACAAGCGGAAATCTCTTTCCAACAATGTGTATTAAAAGAGATTTCAACTTGTATTACAGGATACAAGCTTGATGTCAGAGTGTGGCAGCGATAGACAGCCGAGTACTATTAATAACTATCTTATTATATAGTTAACTACTATTACTTATCTTATAAATACTATCGGTATTAATACCGGATACCCAATCTTTTCTAAGGCAAAATGTATAATTTTACCAGGTGAAAAACGATCTTATTATAACAACGTTCAAGTACTTATATCCGCACGTGAAAATGTTTAACCCCAAGGGAAGTGAAGGTAGTTGTCGTCTGTCCCTCTTCACTGCGTGTAGGCGTCTTGACCTACTTAACAAATATGTGGCCGACTAAATTAAATGGGACCTTACAGCGACTGGCGGTTAGGCTTTTTTATTGTTAGTATAATACAAATAACAGCTTAAACGCTGGCAACTAGATACCAGTTTAACCTAGAAAAGTTTGTGTTGGCAGGCGTAAGGAAGGCGCAGGATTTCGATATTAAAAAGTTTCAAGTCTTCTTTTTATGCGCCAATATAACAAGATAATTTTCAAGCGTGGATTTATCACACCGTTCCCAGTGAATGGAAGTTTATACATTTATAACGCTAAAGTACGTATGATAAATAGCATTCAATAATTGAAATAATTATATGGAAATATGTAATTGATTTCCAACCAATTCTAATCCAACGCAGGATACAAGATGCCTCCTCTTTAAAAGCGCGTTTTACCATCGAAAGGCGTTTACCAAACTAATCGCTTCCCTTGAAAGAACAACCTAAATTCTTAAGCTATCAGTCCTCTATTCTCGAGAATAAAGACACGTATACTTACTTCTATAATTATTCAAGAGTCTTTTTAGAGTTGTTGGTAATTCTGTAGCTATGCCAACTCCACTCTGAGAATGAATGCGTGATGTTATGTATGTATGTATACTTACTTCTTGACGCAACGACCTTAAAATGTTGATCTCCTTTGCGGGATCTAACTAAATACACACTCGGCGTAAACATTTTTGATGACTCAACTTTTATTTCTTTTTAAGAGCAAAGCACACTGCTGCTGTATTCGAGAAATCCTTATTCAAATATCACTCAGTCCGTGGAAATAAAACTTGTTCGTCCCTTCCTTTGCTTACCCTTCAAAACGATTCTGCTACAATATATCCCTTCGTCGAGTGAACCGAGTGATTGTGGGCCAATAGGCGAATAGGTTATTGATATAAGGGGACGATTTATAGGCTTGGGTTCAGTTAGATTTCTACCGGTGTTGTTTGTTTATAAAAGAGCGTCCGTGACCTAATGGTTGGTGTCGATTTGATCTTGACTTACTTAAATTTTTATTTTTTTAAATCTTATATTATCTTATCTTATCCCATCTTTGTACTTAGTTAGATCCCTATCACCATTCACTAATAAATTTTCCTACCTTAAGAGGATTGTGAACCTAAAAATTCAAAATGCGATTACGTTTCTGTCACTTAGACTTTTTAAATTTGGAATTTGTTCTATTTGTGATATTATCAGAAACTAAATCTGTACGTTTTCCTTTCTGATAAAGGAACCGAAACGTAAAATCTTGGAATTTCTTGATTTATAGATTTAGAAACGTTACCTGGAGCTAAATTTAGTTGTTTTTTTGTCAGCTGGGCTATTTAAGCGTCGGTTCACAATTAGTTTAAGTAAATTAGCTGAGTGCTGAAAAAAACGGTATTACGGTATCTATGAACAATGTCGGAAAGAGCTTTTATATTGAAATAATTCAATGTGTAACCCATATTCAATTGATCGAGTGTAACTTATGTTAAACTCGATCAATTGAACCAGGGGTAGGATGCAATCAAGCAGATTTTTTTGAAGTTATGCTCCGTTTTTCTCAGTTGACATACCTATAGACATAGAAACTGCTGACTTACAGCGCGGTCTGATTACAATTCGGCGTTCAGTTCAATAAACATATTAATATTTAGAAATAAAAGATTCGAAAACTGATCGCTCATTGATTTCCTGCACACGTCACGACTCGTAGTAGAGTCCACTATAAAGACGTGTATCCACTTTTGCACCTTATCCCATTGAAATATAGCACAAAAGTGGATACATGTCGTGTTGTCGACCGTACCTATTAGACTATATTATTATAAGAATATTTACGTATATAGATAATGTAATACATATTAAAAACCGTTGTCTTATTTGGTTACTATTCGCCTTCATCACGTCAAGCTCACCCCTAACGTAATTCGAAACCCATGGCTGGAACCAGTGGGCCATGAAGTCAGTTATATTAACGGTGTCTTACTGTGTTCGGGCTCCGAATTTGCATAGGTATTTGGTTATTTGTACTACTCGTTTGGAGGATAACCGATGCCTGTGTCGTATATCTCTGCGCACATATTCAAATAGCAGAAAAGAGGAAATAAGATACCAAACAGGGATTCTTGTGGATTCGAGATTGATTTTACTGGCTTCCAAAAACTTAAATTAAAAGAAAGAAACGAGAAGAAAAATACATTTATTCACTAAACACAACAAGACACACAAAAAGTTAAAACGGTAAAGTATAAGACGAAGTGATAGTTAGGTGTGTCTTCGTGGGCGTGAACCGGGTACTGGCTCAGCATAATGCTGAGGCGCTAGGCACCTGCAGCGCTGATTTTAATAAATTAATAAATGAAATTGTAATTACTTACTATAAAACAAATACTTATAATGAGACCTTATACTGAGACAATGAAATAAAACCTTACATAAATAATTTTAAATAGTAGGTGTCCACTTAGCTGGAATACAGCATTGACAATTTAAAAAACAGAACTACAATAAAAAAATGTGCTGGATAGGGAATTGATGTTCTAACTTCATTATATTGGTCAAAATGTAATAATAAGACGTCTTTTATTTGCGGTTGTACTCGTATAAAGAAAAAACAAGAGATTAATCAAAACTCTTAGTTTGCTGGTTCCGATGTAACTAGCAGCTGCACTTTTCTCCTGAGGATAGGATCAGAAACGATTAAACAAAGCCAGATATTAAACGGGTTTTATAATTAAAACTTCCAGCTGCGTTGAACTTAGGAGCAAAACTTATACTGCAACCTCTAGAGACAGGCGTGCTCAACTTTTGTAGAACCTATGAACTTTAAAGACAAGTTACGATCCCTAAATAAAAATTGTCACGGATTTTGTATCACTTTATCTTGGTATCCTGGGGTACTAAGTTTCGTTTGTTAGTCGTATACCTCGAAATCAAAAATTCCTTGTAGCTTTTCACCTATTCGCGTTTCGCCGCGATCTCAAAATTTCTGAACAGATTGTTTTTTCACCTCGATAGATATTTGTTTGTAATGCGTTATTACACATCGCGATATTTCCTTGAAGCACTATACCTCTATAGTTTTGTTTTGAAAATGCATTTCGCACTTGTAGTTTATCTCCTAGTTATGAGTGTGATATGTAACCTCGATGTGCATATCACTGATATGACTAATAAAATAACTAATATTTTTTATGACATCTCAGTGATATAACTAGCCAATTTTTTTAACGATTAATACAATACACTACAACAATATTTGCTAATCAAAATTCGCTACTGTTGTAAAAATCGATTAAAAATATAATGCGAGTAACAAATTATGCCACCGATATTACACGCTACAACAAAATACGCTATCGCGGCGAAACGCGAATAAGTGAAAAGCTACAAGGATTTTTTGATTTCGAGGTTTACGACTAACAAACGCTAAGTTTGCATCTTGGCTAGGGCCTTTCCGATTTCCCCAGAAACGTTTCTCAACACACTATTTTACAAACCCCCTTTTTCAGATTCTTTCAAATATTTCCGAATTTATTTTAGGACTATCATGTAGACGTTGTATGTTGTAAAATATTTATAGTTTCAGAAAAAAGGTAGTCTGCAGTTTGTGAAACGTTTTTTTGGTAAAACATTAGTAAACCAATTATTGGCGATATGAATACCACCCACAGCTTAATGCTTATAACTAGCACATGCCTGGATTCTTCCTGGTTTAGCAATTAATTCCATATCAATCACATCTTTAATTATTTCTTAACAATTTGGTGATACGATAATAAGAAGTGCGATGGACCGTTAAAACCCTCAGAGAATGACCGCTAAAATAAAATAATAAACTAAAAAAACACGGTTTAATTGAAGCCACATCGCAAAAAAAACCAATGACCTAATTTAATCTTTGTATCTATTGCCGGGTAAGCATTTCTGTTTATTGAACCTTTACAATGGTGAATATGTATAACTTTACAGGTATAATCAATTTAATAGAGGCTATTATTCTATAAACACTGGCTGTTGTATGGCTGTCCTGAAACATCTGGTAAGTCTAAAAAAATAATCTAAAACAGAAATACTCAATTGCGATTTCTACGACCATAATTGTTACTTGCAACATAACGGTTCCAAGACACACTGCCGAGGCGTCGGCTTAGAAGTTATTCGTAAGTTATCAGCCGAGCTTACGGATTTAATGTGCTTCCTGTAATTTATGTCCATACTTCGGTTACGTGGCCAGGAATAAACACGAACTTTTCCAATTATATTGTAAGTGAAAATCGATTAAGAGTGAAATTTACGAACAGGAAATAACACTTTGATACCGATCGAAATGTTTCGTAGGCTTATATTCGACATGCCAGCCTGACTTAGAAGGCTTATATTAGAAAGTATAAATTACTTGCTTTTCGCCTATTTTATAACTGAGGCAGCAAAATGAACAATAAATACTATGTCAAGAGAGTATTTTGCCATTTCAATTAATATCAATTCTTAAATCTTTTAATAATATTCTGTCTAATTTATTAAATTCTCTTATTTCTTGTCCTTTTGAATCTAAACAATAGCCATAGATTAAAGAATAAAATAATTTTAGAAATTCAACTCGTAACTATTAAGTATCTAAGTCAATTTTGACACCCGAATCACAAATAGCGCATCCATTTATGTAAAACAAAAATAAATAACCCCATTTCCTTCCAGGTCACGTAAAACAAAATTTACTACAATTAACAGGGTAGTTGTCAAGGAAAATAAATGTGGCATTCATTTACCGACGAGCGGCCGGTCGAAATGCCTTTGTCCTCAAACAATACATTCATTCTTTTCTGGAATCATTCACTCATTCCTTCACTCGCAGCCCACACAAATAATTACAGATATAACTCTTGACAACTGTCCTCTTTTATATTTTCGTACGCAAACAAATTTAAAAACATGTTTTAAAATAGGTACAGTCAAGGTCATAAATATATATACACTTTAGTACCTTGTCACTTTAATCGCTGTGACAATTTCATATGGCAGTTGAAACATGAGGTTAAATAGACAAGGTACTAAAGTGTATACATATTTATAACCTTGACTGTACATGAAAAGCTGATGAGTGTTAAATGAAATAGGTAAATATCTGTTTATTCTTACTTATTATTATCCTTATTAGTAAATTAGTATTTATTTCTTGATAAAGTGTCAAAGCATATGTGGTAATAACCAGTTGTGATGCGGGTAAAGTTCGTTAAACAAATAAGTCAGAAACACTCGCACAACACAGTTTATTGTTATACACACACACGATTATATTTACAAGAAGGAGAAAGTATAATTTGGCAAAGCTTGTCCGAAAGCACAAGAAGAAAGCGACTACAACTAAGTCTATCCACGTTAGACGTTTCAATTAGCAAGCGAAGATAGCAAGTAGCGAGAGTCGTGACGTCACGCGAATGCATACAACGGCCGTGCGTCTAACTCCGGAGCATCTAGCAGACTGATGCGCTCGCGCGTCGCCTTCGGTCGGTCACGTAGGCCGCGCGTGGATACGAGAACAAAGGGACAATTTAGGGTCCCGCGCTCGCTACTGCAAAACCGCCGTTAAATTACATTACACATGAATATTAATTAAAATATTACATTGTTTAATTTTATGATTAAAATAATAAAAACCAAAAATGAATTAATTGTTTGTACAATTTAAATTAATAATAGTTATTACACGCGTAATACAAATTACGCTACATCACCCCCTTCCAGAGACCGTCAAGGGCGATAATAGTCGGGAAATCGAACAATGCGTCCCGATCGCGTCTTTTTGACGATCTTATCATCGGCATCGGTTGTTGGTAGTACCTGATGTTCTGTAGATGGTGCTTGTGTATGACTGTAACTACTTGTGTCAGGTGATGTATGGTGTGTGGCGTTAGAGTCACGCAGTATAAAGGCCGGTTTAATACGGTCGAGTGATACGGTGACTTGTTTCCCGTTTATTTTAATTTTAAATACTTTTCCACCTCGCGCGATAACTTCGTACGGACCACAATATGCAGGCTTTAGGGATCCACCTACAGTGTCGTCGCGAAGAAATACATGAGAGGTAGTGGCCAAGTCCTTAAAAATAAATGTCTTGCGCTTACCGCCGCCGTGACGTGAGGCTGGTGAAGGTTGCAGCTCCCTCGCGAAACTGCGCAGGCGTGACAAGTAATCCGTCATGTCAACAGTTTCCTCCGCCTGAGGATTGATAAGTTCTCCCGGTAGGCGAAGGGGCTGGCCATGTACGAGCTCGGCTGAAGAAGCACGTAGATCCTCTTTGTAGGCATTGCGGATTCCTAATAGGACTACTGGAAGTGAGTCGACCCAACTGGAGTTTGCGTGGCAGGTAATGGCAGCCTTGAGCTGCCGATGAAACCTCTCCACGAGTCCATTGCATGCAGGGTGATATGCAGTTGTCCTGCGGTGCTGAAAACCGGCGATTTCGGAAAGATGCTGGAAAAGTGCTGACTCAAATTGGCGGCCTCTGTCCGTCACTATGGTAGTAGGGCAACCAAAACGGGATATCCAGCCACTTAATAATGCCCTCGCCACTGTTTCTGCCGTGATGTCTGTTATCGGTATTGCCTCTGGCCACCGGGTGAAACGATCCACAGCTGTGAGGCAATAACGAAAACCATGAGATATCGGCAATGGACCCACTAGATCTATATGAATAAAGGTGAACCTTGACCGTGGAAGTTTAAAGTTACCTAATGGGGCAGAGACATGGCGTGTGACCTTGGATTGCTGGCAAGGTAGGCAGGAACGAACCCACTCTCGGCAGTCCTTTTGAACACCAGGCCAGACATATCTTTCAGCGACTAATCTGGCGGTGACATTGGAACCGGGGTGGCTCAAAGAGTGCAGACTGTCGAACACTTGCCTGCGTAACTCCCGCGGAATGAACGGTCTTGGAGTGGAGATACTGACATCGCAGTACAATTGACTCCGCGTGCCGGGAACTTCAATTTTTTCTAGGTGTAATGAGGAGTGTGATGTCAGTAGCTGCTCCAGCTCTCCGTCCGTCCGCTGCGCGATACTTATTCTTTCAGCGGTCACTGGCTGGGTGATCTCTTCTATGCGGGAAAGTGTGTCCGCCACGACGTTATCCTTCCCCGAGATGTGCCTGATGTCGGTTGAGAACTGGGCTATCAGATCCAGGTGTCGGAATTGTCGTGGGGAACAGTTTTCCTTACGAGAGTGAAAGGCAAATGTTATGGGTTTGTGGTCTGTATAGATCGTAAAGTCCTGTGCTTCTAACATATGCCGAAAATACTTTACACTCTCGTAAATGGCAAGGAGCTTACGGTCGTAGGGAGAATACTTCACCTGTGCTGGGCTTAGTTTACGCGAGAAAAATGCAAGAGGTTGCCACCCGTCGCAACTCGACTGCTGCAATACAGAGCCAATTGCAGTGTCAGAGGCGTCCGTCACCAACGCGAGTTTTGCGTCGCACTTTGGATGCGCTAACAAAGCTGCTCGGCAAAGACTATCCTTGCAGTTCTGGAACGCCTCAGACTCCTGAGTGGAAAAATGCACAGGGTGGGAACCCTTCACCGAGCCGACCAGCAAAGCGTTAAGGGGTGCTTGATCCTTGGCCGCTCCAGGAATAAACCTTCGGTAAAAATTTACCATCCCTAGAAATCGGCGAAGTTCTCTTACCGTCTTTGGAGTGGGGAATGACTGTATAGCCTCAACCTTGGACGGCAATGGCGTTGTACCTTTACTAGTTATATTGTAACCGAGAAAAGTGACTTCGGATACACCGAAGTTACACTTTGCGATATTTATCACCATACCATATTCCCTGAGTCTGGCGAACAGCTGGTGCAGATGTTGCTCATGGGTTTTCTGATCCTTTGAGAAAATCAGAAAGTCATCCAGGTAGGCGTACACGAAATCCAGTCCTCTGAGCATGTGATCGACGAAACGCTGAAACGTCTGCCCGGCATTACGAAGTCCGAACGTCATGTACGGAAATTCGTAAAGACCGAACGGCGTAGTTATTGCGGTTTTCGCGATGTCATCAGGGTTTAGGGGGATCTGGTTGTACGCCTTTACCAGATCGATAGTAGAGAATATTGTACAGCCAGCTAGGCTATGGGCGAAGTCCTGAATGTGGCGGATGGGGTACTTGTCTGGGATGGTCCGGGCGTTCAGCATCCTGTAGTCGCCACAAGGACGCCAGCCGTCGTTTTTCTTGGGGGCTAGATGGAGGGGAGACGACCAAGGAGATTCCGATGGACGGCAGATACCGCTCTGCAACATGGTCTCAAACTCGGCCTTGGCAATCTTAAGCTTGTCGGGTGCAAGTCTACGTGGTGTACTGGATACAGGTGGCC
Source organism: Acleris holmiana (assembly GCA_949316455.1). Classification (NCBI taxonomy): domain Eukaryota; kingdom Metazoa; phylum Arthropoda; class Insecta; order Lepidoptera; family Tortricidae; genus Acleris; species Acleris holmiana. The sequence continues at coordinate 6,437,534 of OX438779.1, forward strand.
CTGGCGTGGTGCGTATATGGTGCACCGTATTATGTGCAGGTGTCCGGTGTATGCCGGGTGGTCGTGTTACTTCGGGGTAGTGTTTGAGTATGGTGTGATATACAGAATTACCAGATGCTACCTTAACCGAAGTGACGTCATCTGCTTTTACCGCCCGCGAAGCCGGTGTAGCTAGCGACGTGATACCGTCGATCAGGCGTTGACGCTTCACGTCGACAATGAGGCCGTAATGCGACAGGAAGTCGACCCCTATTATCGCCCTTGTCACGTCTGCCACAATAAATCGCCAAGGAAAGTCTCGGCGCAAGCCTAAATCTAAAACAAAATTAATAAAACCAAATGTATTAATCACGGAACCATTGGCTGCATTTAATATTAAATCTGCTTTGTTCTTATAGTTTTTTAGAAGAGATTTGGGATACACACATAAATCACTACCCGTGTCTATTAAAAACGGAACCCGCGACGTTTTGTCCGTTACGAAGAGGCGACCTGTAGTAGGGCATTCGTTGGCCGCCATCAATGATTGCCCTGATCGTTTCCCGTGAAGTCGCAAGGTTTAATGCAACGATTTGCCTTCGTACCGAATTTGTGGTGGTACCAACAGTTTGGAAACCTGCGGTGACTCGAAGAGGACCTATTTGCCGAATATTTAGACCTCTTACGGTGGCGGTCAGGAGTCTGCGATCTACCTCTGCCTCGTGACATTCGATCTACCTTCGCTGTAAGTGCTCGAATTTGCTGAGTCAGTGCAGCAATTTCATTGTTCTGGGAACTGCTCTGGATGGCTGACGACGTTGATGCTGCTGCTACCTGCGGGGTTGGCACCACTATGTCGTGGATTCGGTCAGCCAGATCCGCTAACTCGTCCAAGGATATATTTGCCTGCGATACAATTATGGACTGTGTCCCGGTGGGGAGCCTACTGATCCAAATACTGCGCAGAAACTCCTCTGGAACTCCGGGTCCTGCCAGATGTTTAAGGTGACGCAGGAACTGGGAAGGTTTCCTATCCCCCAACTCCTCATGCATGAGGAGCTGCTTGAGTTTTTTTTCTCGTGACGCTGACAAGCGCTTTATAAGCTCGGTTTTTAAATGTTCGTACTTATTTGGAGCCGCCGGTGCACTTATTATGTCCTCCACTTCTGAAGCGTAGATTGGCTCGAGATGGCCCACGGCATAGTGGAATTTGGTAGCATCGGCCGTTATATTGGCCAACACGAACTGGCTCTCCAACTGCGCGAACCACAAGGCCGGTTTCTCCGGGTAAAACGGAGGTACCCTCACACCAACTCTAAATGTCTCCAACTCCTTTTCGGCCATGACGTGTCCTTTCTCGGGGTCACCAATGTGGTAATAACCAGTTGTGATGCGGGTAAAGTTCGTTAAACAAATAAGTCAGAAACACTCGCACAACACAGTTTATTGTTATACACACACACGATTATATTTACAAGAAGGAGAAAGTATAATTTGGCAAAGCTTGTCCGAAAGCACAAGAAGAAAGCGACTACAACTAAGTCTATCCACGTTAGACGTTTCAATTAGCAAGCGAAGATAGCAAGTAGCGAGAGTCGTGACGTCACGCGAATGCATACAACGGCCGTGCGTCTAACTCCGGAGCATCTAGCAGACTGATGCGCTCGCGCGTCGCCTTCGGTCGGTCACGTAGGCCGCGCGTGGATACGAGAACAAAGGGACAATTTAGGGTCCCGCGCTCGCTACTGCAAAACCGCCGTTAAATTACATTACACATGAATATTAATTAAAATATTACAATGTTTAATTTTATGATTAAAATAATAAAAACCAAAAATGAATTAATTGTTTGTACAATTTAAATTAATAATAGTTATTACACGCGTAATACAAATTACGCTACACATATTTTCTTTAAAAATGTATTTCTTATCAACTGAAAAATCAGCTTAAGGCGTGGCGGTCTTTGGTCATATTTAAAACAATAACTCAGTGTCGGACCGTCACGCAATGCTATCATGTATAATTTATCTCATTTAGATAAAGCGATTTCTGCTCGTGTTAAGTAGACGTAATAGAGTTTGTTCTACTCATATTTCAAGAGATTTCATCATCATCAGGACGTAGGCATTCTCGAAGAATCTCCAAAAATATCAAAGGCTTTAAAAAAACCCACTAACATTAGTAGTAATCTTTCCCACCCTATTACCATGTTACTCACCAGTAAAGTGGTGACCCCAAAGTACTTATCACCATATTATTATCCGGTAAAAACGTTTTAGCATTCGAATTAAGTAGAACTCGATGCTACAAATTTCAATAAGTTCATTTTGCCGCGTTCATAAAAGCGCAAAGGTCTGATGAAGTAAACCTTTTGCTATTACCTTAAAATGCTTCTTTTTCATTGCCCTAACCCAAAATACTTTGCCCGGGTACCTGCGGCATTTCCTGGACAGCCCGGGACCGAATTAAATTATTTCTACCCACAGTCGGGGTTAATAAGGACATATCTCGTTTCCCGCCATCAAAAGAAACCGTTACGCGAGCGTTATTTAGGCAAATTCAATTATAAAATTGTGTTACTAATCGGCTTAATATTATATTATATGTACTTTATTATATGGGTAAATAAAAAAGCTAGAGAAAAACGCTTTTTAAAATTATAGCAGTGTCATTAAGTAGAATAGGGACTAAAAAAATCCTTTTACAGATACTAAATAAAATAATTTACTGTTTATGCCCAAAGCGTTATGTCACATTAATACCAATGCTGCTATTTTATTGTTTATTATTATTCAGATAAATTTTAAGGTAATAAATTAGCAGTAAAATGTAACACATACATTCAAACTTACAACTACTTCAACAAGCTTACAATGTAGGTAAATCGTAAGCATTAAATTTGTAACTGCAAAAACAATGAAGCAAAGATTTAGTTTGTTTTCAATTCCAAATTCAAAATGGTTCGCAATTGTAACAACTACATCCTCGTTGTTTCCTTACCGCTTAAATTTTAAAACTGAGAATTTGCGAACGAAAATCCCGATGTTCTAAAAGAATAAAACATTGTCATTGCCGCCATACTTCAAGTGCTGAATATTATAGCAATTTTCACTGCCATGACTGAAAATCCCTCGATCTTAGACCTTAAGAACTCCTGAAATAAAGTCCTTATTGATCAAGACGCGATATTTCTGAGAGCGTTATCAATCTTGAGCAGCCGCGCTCAAGATTCCCGCGGTCATTTTGTTGGATAGTAAAGTAGATTTTGTTCCGAATGTTGCCCTTTTCGGGGATAATACGGATATTTTATTATGTCATAAGGCTTATGATTAATAGTAATCAGATCTGGAGCTTTATTTGGATTTTTTAAACTTGAACACAGTCACTTTTGTACCGTTTTAAATGTATGTGATTATTTCCATTAAAAGAAGGCGAAGCATTGTAGTTTGTTAAAATCTCCTTGATTACAAATTCCAAAAGTGACGAATATTGACTCAGTATACGTATTTTTAAACTTTGTTAATTAATGCCATTATTCATCTATGAATAAAAAATATCCGTCAACGACGAACTCATAGCGTACTGTAACCTACCCTATTGTACAATGTACCTACTCTATGATGTAACGTATCAACGATGGGAGAATGGAGTTTTGTAATAAAATATTGTTTCAGTCGCTAAAGCGCGCCCCACCAACTAATTAGAGGTTAAACGATTGCATAAATAGCAGGAAGCTAAGTTAGCGTTATTATGATCGTTTTTTTAAAAGGAAATAATAGTTTAGAAATAATCGTTAAGAATTGAAATAAAAATAAATACTCTAGAGGCGTAATAGCGTGTCCGATTATCCAAAGATACTATAATTATTGCTGGAGACTGTACACAACTCGTTTTCTAACCATTAGAAAACACTTCTGAAACAGTTAAAATAAACATTTGTATAACCTTCATTACAACTTAATTTATTATTTTTGCATCAAAAACCAAAAACGTATTTTTTTTACACCGTCGACCACAAAACACTGTTCGCAGGCGGCCAAAAAAATGCACAGTGTAAGTCGACGTAATCTGGTCGATTAGCTAAACCCCGCCAGACAATCCGAACAATAAATAAAGCTGAAACTCAAGCTGACAAATGAACAATTAAATGTAATGGTATTTGTTTTACCGCCAATTTGAGCGTGTCGATGTGAAATGCATTTAATTTCACAGTGTTTTAGCCAATTTCGTAGCGGCGTTTTGGTAATAAATGTGGTTACTTACAAAATAAATTGTTTTGCAAAATCATGTGTGTGTAGATAATGCAAAATAGATTTTCTGATATATTAGGTGGGTAAATTTTGCGATAAAAGACTCTGATGGATAAAAAAGGCGTCTGATTTTCAATCGTGATTTTTGGTGCATTGGAAGCGTTTTCAGCAGGCTGAAATATCGTTTTAATCCGTTTCAGAGGTAACTGTCACATACTAACTTATCAATATTATGATTAACTTGCCGTTGTTTTCAGGGGGCTGAAACAGTCTGTTTCAGGCAACCCTCTATTAGAGAACGCTATGACCTGAAGACCCCTTTTCGGGCGTTTTCAAGACTCCGTATGGCTTTCAGGGCCTTTAAAGTATAATTTTGAGTATATGGGATTTTTTAATTTCAGTTTAAGTTTTTTTTTGTTTTGTAAAGACATCATCTAATTTAAAACTGATCGCCCCTGAGCTAATCCATCTAAGAAAATGTATGTGTAATGAGTTGCATTAAAACGAATGTACTAACTTTCATTTTGTATAAAATGAATGGCATAATTTGTCCGTGTGGTTGCCGGGTTAGAATAGTACCACTCCATGTCTTCCCGTGGATGTCGTTAGAGGTGTCTATGGGAATATGGGCTTGTAGTACTGTTAGGCGATGGGCTTGCAACCTGTCACTAATAATTCGCTGGTAAACATGTTAGCCTGATTGTGCAAAATGTGGTTACAGAATTACCAACAAATCTTTTTTGAGTTGTTGGTATTTCTGTAGCCCTGCCTACCCCACTCAGGGAAAGGAGGTCGTGGTGTTACGTATGTATGTATGTAAAGTATGAATTGCATAATTTCGATCTGTATAATAAACTCATTATAAAACAATTACCATGGATAACAACAAGATGCGTAATTTCTTTAAACGTCACTTCTACTAATTTTGTCACAGATCTAACCTAACCTAACCTAGTAAGAAAAAAATGATTTAAAATGCATACAGAACATTATTGTTATGATAAATGAGTGATGCTATTTGACCGTATGCTTGATAAAATGATACACTTTGTTTTTATGCTAAACGTCTATTATGCTTTTCTAACGTAGTTAATGAAATTAAGGCAATAAGGGCTTGAAGTACCTACTGTTAAGCGATGGGCTTGTAAATATCTTAGCCTGATTGTGCAAAATTTGGTTACAGAATGATTAACAAGTATTTTAGAGTTGTTGGCATTTCTGTAGCTCTGCCTTTCCCACTTTGGGAATGAGGGCGTGATTAAATAAAATGATTCTAAATGTTTATGCAAATTAAACGGCACCCATAAAAAATGCATTCAAAATCTAGCGTCAACACATTGGAGGGGTTCAGATCTAGATGATATCAAATGCCATGGAGTTGTGGTTACAACACAATTTGAATTAATAATGATATCCGATAGAAATCTAAGTTTTGTATTCTTGTGGTCATCTGGTTTTGGCTTTTGTTATAGTTCTCAATGAACTTTAATGTTGTTGATGTCCCAAATAAATATAAATAAAGAAATAAAATAAGAGTATAGTAACAAATGGTCCCCACTGAACACTCCCAATAGTTATAACATCTAAACCTCAAACATTATCCACAAACATGAATGTGTATCACGAAACACTCAACTAGCATAGCGCTCCAAAAGAAAATAAGCAGTTTAAGAGTACGAAGGCCATATGCTCATACTGCCTTTTGGCTTTAGAAAGGGCAGCCAAGCAGCCCTACGCCGGTGACGTCATGCCGCATTGCCGAGGCGCCCACGTGCTCCATACAAACAAATAGCTTTTTACTTGAATGAGCTGAATAACTCTTTACATTTATTAGACTTCCATAATTGGAAATGTTGAGTAAGCGAAAATATTGCCTGATTGAATTTTGAGCGAAAGTAACCTCGAAATTTGAGTATGACATTTAAATTACGGATGTACTTTCAAGGTTTTCTGCTAAGCTTGTCATCGGAACACATTGATTAATTTAAAATTGGTTGTGATTATCGAGCTGCCTGTCGATTTATGGATTGAGCTTGCATGATCGATCGACAGATCCACAAGAAGCCGTGTTTTAAGACACTAGCTGCGTTATGATAGCTCTTATTTTATTGACAGTAATGGTGATCGGGTTAAAAACTATCCGATAATATGTCAAAGCAATATGGTTTTATCAAGTAAAATAGAGCCCCGGATAAGCTCACAACCTACTGGTAATTATTTTGTATTGGTATTCATTAAAAAATACATTACTGTACCTTGTGACGTTCAGAATCAGAATCAGAAATCATTTATTGTTAATTATAGGTACAGGGTTGATCAGTTTTATATGGGAACAGCTTACGTTACTTAAGAAGTATTATTGTATTGATGATTTATTCTTTGGATGGAGGTTCTACAAGGGAGGTATTACAACGTGTAAAAGCGCCTTGATCTAGCCAATGAAACTTAGGTACTCAATAAAATATTTGATTTGGCTATGCCTACGAAGCTAGAGTTAAATTTCTGGTATGGAATATATTGGTGTGATGAGCTCGAGGTCCTGAAGTAATACGTTTGTTTTTCGTTGCCTAGTACTCATAGTACAAGCCTAAAGTTTAGCTTGGGTCTGGGTCAATTTGTGTAAGATTGTCCTTTGATATTTATTTTATTCAGAAACTTTGTCTTGATGATTCTACCCTTATCACATTTGGATAGTAAACTCAATTTAAACTTAATTTTACTGCCGTTATCAGATAAAGAAAAGTTATTTTGACGACACGTAGGCCTAAATGGTAGTGACTCTGCCTACAAAGCCAGCGGTCCCGGGTTCTAATCCCTGTAAGGGCACCGTGTATTTGTTCCTGAGTCTTGGATGTTTTCTATGTCAGTATATATTTCTTTGCATAAGTATGTTTATCGTTGTCTTTTACCCACAGTACAAGTCTAGTGCTTAGTATGGGACTAGGTCAATGTGTGTGACGTTGTTTCGTGATGGCAGCAGGCAGGTGAGTCGAGTTCAGTGTCGTATAAAGCTGCCTAATTAAGAAGGCACGCGCTAAAATGTGTTTTGTACGCTGCAACGGGACTTCTTAAACTTGCCAGATAAAACTACACCTTTAAGATGGACGCAGCGCCGTGTTGAGAGAATCATCCCCTATAATAAAAACCAACAACCCTTACCGGTCAACTTGGCCGGATTACTCGGACGTAGTGATCTTATCTAATCCTGTAATTCCAACAGGAGCTCCTTGTTATCCTGGAGCGTAAACCACGTCCATGTTCATATTACTGTTAATTAAGGACGGCTGAGCTCAGATATGACATTACAAAAATAATATGAGGTAAAGGCACCAGTAATAAACAAGGGTCAATGTCCGACACTTGAGTATTATTTTAAAACGGGTTATTTATTTGCTATGCAATAATTTTAAACCGTACGATCTTTGAATTTATTACTTTGTGACAATTTTTTGTGGCTGTCACCTGTGTCCAACATTGGACAGGTGTTGTTAACCCTTTTTTATCTTATGTATTATTATGTTTTGTCTCTCTTTTTCTGGGCGAAAGATGAGCTTAACAAAACCACAATAGGTTTTAAAAAACGCGTGAGTATGAGCATCAGAATGGGGCATCTATTCCACTATATCATAATCATTTTATTTAAGTGAGAAAAGCTACTTCACTTAAATAAAAATGCGACAGGGTTGTAAAAAGCAATATAATTTTAAAATCAAATTAGGTAAGAGGAGTAAGGCTCAGATTTTGGTCAGTCTCTAACGTGGTTACATTACATGTAAAGGTATACTGATGTCAAAATTTATTATTATCTTTTGTCACGAATAAATGCTTGAATTTGAAGTTGAAAATGATGATCAGCATGTCCAAGTGTAATGTATCAGTATTCGGTTTACCACATCAAGCTGACTGTCCTGTCTGTCTAGAACAGTGATCCACAAGTTCCAGAGTCCAAACAGTTCTCGGTAGGTAAAAATAAGATTTTCCCGAATTCCCCGATCATTTGTCTCATGACATTACCTAGTCACTGGTGATATGTAAATTCAACTTCGCAGCGTCACCCTCCGTGTCGTTCCTGACAGAAATAAGTGGAAATTTAGGTATAATGATAAAGGTAAACAGAAGGTAGTTACGTATACACGGCGGAATTTAATCGGTGATCAGGAATCCAAAAATCTTAATTATCAATCTACATAGAAACCAATACGTGAGATCTCGTGCAATATAGCTCACAATCTAATTAATCACACTTAATTAACATCGGTAAAATGTACACTGGCTGAATAAATGGACACCCTACTTTTATTGAAGGGAAGTTACTCGTTAGGGTACATACGTCAAGTGCTTGCTGGCTTTGGCGGGAAACTAGACAGATCAGACGTCAATAAATGATTGCCGCCATTTGTTATGAATTTGACAATGACAAATTGACAGCTTATTGCTCATTTATGTTTTAAGTTTCTATGGCTGATAGTTTGAAAAGAGGTATTAAACTTTTCAGACTAAACCTTCAGACTAAATTAGTAGGGTGACAATAAATTTTAATTAAAATTTAATTTCAACTTAAAAATTAGTTATGATAAAAAAAAACTTGGTTCCACTTAAGTACTACATAAACGTGACCGCCATCGATTACTGAATTAGAAAAATGGGTTCCTGTTCACCGATTAAATTCCACCGTGTATAAAGTACTAACGTAGGTACATTTCATTTATTCCATGGAACGGAATTTTGTCTCGGAGAAAGGGAACAAATCAAGCGAGCATACTTCGGTAATTTCGAACTGGGAAACTACACATATTCAGAAATTAAACGTAGCGGCCTGAGCATTCCTGTCCGATTGTTATTTATCATCGAGCATACCGTATAAATGATAAAATAAATTTATATGAGAACGTACGCCGTGTTCGATCTGTCTCCCATCACGATTTATGGCGGAATAAATATTTTATAGGAACACATTTTTGGATTGCACCAATATGTGTATATTCGTGAACTAATAGAAGCGGTGGATGATGTCGATGTGTCGTGATTGGATTTGAGCGCCGAAATTAACGTTTCGTTTTAAACCCAGCTTTTAATTTAAAACTCAAAAACTCGAACCAATTTTGCTGTATCTACCCGACTGCCCGTGGAGGGAAATGTTTTTCGGTGTATTTTTGTGGTTGTACTTTTATTTGTGACATCCAAAGGTTTGGGGTTGTGCATATCGTTGGATAGGTCGTTATGAAATGATAGGTAATTTTTTTTTTGCTATAAATTAAAAGTCACCTATCAAAGCGCAGGCAGTCGTATTTGATATCAAACTTTTTGTTTTATATTATTACCTAGTTAATTACTAAGATATTACTTTAATACGTGCGTTGCGTTATTTTACGTGTTATAGTAGGTATTTAAATAAGGTGGAAATTTTACTTTTATGATAACTAGTAAAAGAAACTGCCTTTTTGTTGCACCTTGCCAATTATTGGCACCATACTTCATTTTAAAGTAGTAGAGACCCTAATTTTAGAAGCTATTAATTGGGTGTTTTACCCTAACCAGTTCCTGAGAGCGGAGGCGACGCGTGCGCTACCAAAGCGTGGCGGGAGCGTTTTTTGAATGGTAACACGCAGTTTTCTCTTAGTACGGTGCGTTCGCGTTCTAACAATTATCGGCTATCTTTGTTTTCTAAGCAACACGAGTGACAAATATACTGTAAGTAGCGATAGCAACACGAACGCCATTAATAAACTGATAGTAATTTACATTAAGGTAGGATTTTTAATGAGTATATGTTTTGCTCTTGACTAGCTCTTGCCCTTGGAGAACGAAGATTTTGTCGACGATGAAGCGAGCTCACCCAGAAGATGCCTATTCACCCTAGCTTTAAATTAAAATAAATAGTAGTAAGTAATTAATTTAATTATAGTTTGCTTTAATATGAGTGAAATGCACTGCTTTTATCCTTTTACTTCTAGAAGGATATTGTGGTGTTGTGGAAGAGTCCTGAGAGCGGGCACTGGGCCGAGAGCGCGGAAATTGGCTCGGCGCAGCCCGGGAATACTTTATTAACTCCGTGAAGCGGAACTTTAAAATAATCTATGTTCTCTGTGGATAATGTATTTTTTATCTCCGAGAAGTTGTGAAGTTTTTAAATGCATTAGTGTTATTTTTATGTTTTAAATAAACGTGCTGCTGAGTTGAAGATTTAAGGCGCTATTTTCCATAAAACTGGTACAATTAGCATCAATTATTAAATCTTAAGCATTTCTTATGAACATGCCTGAATGGCGAATGCGTTTCAGACAATCAATTGTTCTAAGATAAGTAATAATCCTGCTACGCAACAAGTTGGCGTAAAAATCTAGTCCTGTTTTTCATCCAGCGCCAGACGAGTTGCGCAAAAAAGAAAGAAAGATCTTTGTGTCGAACGTCTGGTTACCGAATAAGATTCTCAATTCCCGTATCACAGATAGAATAGAGAAACCACGTGACATCTATAATTTCGTAAAATCAAGCGGATTTTTTGATGAAATCTAGAAGTATATATGTACATGGTTAGTTGTCAATTTTGACATCTGGGCCTCTATTCAGGTGCGTTAAAACGATATCGTGTTTGAAGTGTTTAAGAATCGTTTATGTCACAGTCGCCATTATTGTAAATGACATAAGAGTTATCAAAACGTTGACAATACGGAAACAGGTCAAAAACGATATCGTTATAACGCAGTTGAATAGAGGCCCTGTTCATTATACAATACGTCGTTTAACAATAAGGTAAAATGCGTATGTCAATTCGAAGTATCAATTGCAGTGGCTTTTTTTCAAGGTTATGTGTTTAACTAAATAAATAAATATCACAGGCCAATGTCACACAAATTGATCTAGTCCCAAAAGGTCTATGCTTGTGCTGTAGGTACTAGACAACCAGAAACTTACTTGTATAGAGAAATACATAGAAAACATCCAAGACTTAGGAACAAATACTCGTGCTTATCACACAAATATCTGCCCTTACCGGGATTTGAACCAAGGACCGCTAGGGTTTGAAGGCAGGGTCACTACCAACTTGGCCAACGTGTTGTCAAAAAAATATATATTGTTGCCCAACTGTATGCTAATAGGTGGAGATACATTATTTTCTTGAACAAAGTGCTAAGAAATATATGTATAACCTCAAAATTTCCTCGCTTAAAATTGTTTTTTTTTACCTGATGAAGAGTGGGATCAGTGACACACACAATTGCATTCTCAAGACTCCAATGACAAGACAGTAATCTTATGACTAAAAATGCGTTTCCAACCCTAAGATGGAACTAAGATGGAATTCCACCGGTTGTCTTATTTCCCCACCGGAACACAAAAATGCGCACAATACTGCTTGCCGGGAGGTAGATGGTCTAATCATAATAAAATAGCCCAAACTCGAGATTAGAAACAAAGTAAAAGTAGTTTTACAGAACGTATAATAACAGAAATGTGAGAAGTTCACTGTAAACTCAAGTTTAATATTCCGTTCATTTCTCGAACCAAGCGAGCTCATTACCTTTGAGCGTCCACGATCCACTTGTGACTTTAACGTGCGCGTTCACGTTTCAGCGCTAGGCGTGAAGTGCAGCGAAACGTTTATTTGTGCCTCAAGCCGTTATATTTAAAAATGGTTGCAATTTATATAAGAAGTGAAGAAACTGAAACTAAAACATGTCACACTCATACTTATATTGGGAAATGGTTAAAGTATCAACCTAATTCTATTTCTTTGATACGCTTTACCAGCTAATGTGCTATATCGATTTGAATAAAATGTTGTATGAAGATAGCTTAACCCGAAAAAGGATATTAATACTTTTTATCTTAGAAAGATATAGTTACTTGCAAAAGCTAGTATGAAAATACAACAACTGACTAAAGTTCCCGCAATTTAAGTTCAATTCTAACATATATCAAAGCAGTGGAATTTATTTATATCCAATTATTGTATTTGATGCAATTTATACTTTACATCAGTCAAAATTGATTTTATATTTTGCAGGAACTACCTATGGTCAATTAAAAAGTCCTCAGCTTGCGCTTGTACAGTCAGTTACAAAAATATGGTTGCAACCAAAGGTACGTCAGTCAGTCTCCTTTGTTAGAAGATTAATATACTGGATGCTACCATGATTTAAGGGCTGACTATACCTTTAATATGAGTACTGTGATAATATAATTATTGGCGCGAACCGAGCCACGAACATTTTACAGGAATGCAATTAAAATTTAACGCTCAGGTTAATTTAATTTGGCGTTACATTTTGATAGCAATTTTAAGATTAACGACATTAAAAATTATAAATTGAAATAAGTTAACCTTGTATTGACATAATGTTCAATAATTTCACACAGTTGACTTATGTTTTATCTATTACGGGATAGTAGTAAAGTTAATCTTATCCTTATCACTGCAACGTTGGCGTTCAATATAATCGTTATTTATTTCTGATATATTTCTACCTTTATTTTACTACCATTACCTATAGTAATATGGCATCATCAATTTTGTCGTTACACTTCATTGTTTCCAAGTAAAGGACTCCAAGTATGTAAATTTCCCCCAAATCGGAGATCCTCGATACATAAGTTGGTACTCACATTCAACTCGAAAATTATGCCCTTTTTTACTAAGATTTTTTTTACTGTGCTTTATCATTAAGTTACTGTAACTGTGCTCAAATAAAAAACAGTAGTCTTATCTCACGAAAGCGGGTTGGCTATACTTGTAGTTGTAACGCGTATAGACACGCACACTACGACGACACCTAGCATGACAACTACGCACTCAGAAACATCGTATACGTGCATCTACTCACTACACACATATATTACAAACCCGCTTTCGTGATGTAAAGCAACTGTAACAAAAGTAAAATCTCTCGTAAAAACAATTCGTTTGTCCAATAAACGTGCTTCAGAGAAGAGTGCGTCCAATGTCCTCAATCAGAGTTTTTTGCGCCCCGAATTTAATAATTTAGAGTTGAAATCTACCAAAACAGAAAACCTTGATAATGACATAATTTATTCAAGAAACCGTCTTTGATCTGAATCGACTCGGCAAGGGTCGCGGGGTAAATTTCATCAAAGAGTCAGCCGATGTGTCTTCCACTTCAAACGGAATATGAAATTTAAAAATCTCACAGATTTAATAAGATAAAAGAAAACAGGTTCTGTGATGCTAAATTAAATTTTATTTCGCAGTGATGGCCGATGTTCCGTGGCTGTACGAGGGTGAATAAATTCAGGTGGGATTTTCTGTTATTTTGTTGGCTGGCCGAATAATAAAACACGTCTAATGTGAACCGTAAATACTATATATTTAACGATTGAAAAACTATAGAAATATAATAACTTGTAAACTACCCCAAGACATGTGTAATTAATAAATTATCTACAAGCGAAATTTTAAAAACAAAGTGAATGTGCAATTAATTTGCATTTATCAGGGCTGGGATTCTACATGGTAATAAAGATATCGTATTTGACGTGTTTGCATATTGTCAACGTTTTGATTACTCTTGTCATTTACAATAATGGCGACTGTGACATAAACGATTCTAAAACACGTCAAACGCGATATCGTTATAACGCAGTAGAATAGAGGCCCTGATAACGTACCTCAAATGATCGTAAACTCGTTACGTCTCCTGTAAGAGGTGACGATGATAAATTATGTCCCACGAGTGGTTATCCTCAAGAGTGATTAACATTTCCGAAACAAAAACTACAATCAAACCAATAAATATTAGGGTTAGAGTTGCTGATCCTTGATCTACCAACTGCAGACACATTAATTACTCGTATTACGAAAAAAATGCCCTTTTTTATTTTTAACAAATTTTCATATCCTTATCCCAAGTAGTTTGTAACTTGAATATTAGTATAACACCGGCGACGTTATTTCGTTACATTATTCCTATAAGTTTTAAAATGAATGAACTCCATACCCGACAAACATCAACAATCGACGGCATGAATTTACACAATATCGTAACAGTTATAGCGTGTTTTCGGTACATAATGTGGACCAAGCATTGACGTCACGCTGTGGATGCACGATGCACCCCATGCTATGACGCAAATGCAGAAATGCAGGCACATTTGAAACGAACCCTGCAGTTTAACCCGCTGGGGACTCTCCTAGGTCAGAGCCCGGGTAAACGAATACATGCTGAATGTTTTGCGTGCTTTCGTCCGAGATAACTAGAGTGTGAAATTAAAAAAAATAACTTGCCGGTGGAGCTTAGTGGCTTTAATGTTTGTGGCATATGCATAGTTGAAAATATCATATTATTGCATTGGTCATAGAGACAAAGACGTATGACTTTTTACTTAAAAACATACATATAATAATATACCCGTGCCCGTGCGGTTGCCGGGTTAGAATAGTGCCACTCCATGTCTTCCCGTGGATGTCGTAAGAGGCGACTAAGGGAGTGAGGGCTTCTAGTACTGTTAGGCGATGGGCTTGCAACCTGTCACTAATACACTGGTAAACGTTTTAGCCTGTTTGTGCAAAATGTGGTTACAGAATTACCAACAACTCTTTTTGTAGTTGTTGGTATTTCTGTAGCTCTGCCTACCCCACTCTGGGAATGAAGGCGTCATAGTATGTATGTGTATGTATAATGATATAGTGTTTCCGATCCACGAAAACGGCCACTGCGGGGGCAGGACTTTATTTTTACAAGGATTTAAGTGCTTAGACAAGGATAAATTCACGGCAAAGGGATAGACAGATCATAAAAGTTGGCATTTTTAAGTTCTTCTCACTCTCATTAGTTTGTTAATATTCAAAATTCTTCGTCGTTTTAATCTTAATTGTGTTGGTCTTGAAGCTTATGCTGCTTAATTTAATCAGTGGCAAGAGCGGAGTAAGTTGCATAAACCCTTTTAAATATTTAAGTTAAATTAAATTTTTAGTCTACTTAGTTGGCTTTAATTAATAGAAAGACATTGCACTTTATCTCGTTATCATGGCGTTTCTTTTACTTTATTTGAGCTATTATAAACGAGGTTTATGGTGAATGTAAACAAAGAATGCGCTTGGAGAATATTAGATTTATGTAGAAACCAAACAAGTAGAATTAATGCGTTTACATTGTTATAGTTATTTATCTATAAATTTACACCGTCTCTAGCTACGAACGACAGAATTTCGTTTGTCGTTTCGTCTTCGTCGAATTTCGTATGCACTAAACACAAAATTTATTTCGTAGTAGCTCCATAATAAACTCAAAAGAATCCAAAAGTACGTTCAAGAGTCAAATATATCTTCACAATGTTTCAATCCATGAAAACGCGACAGACATCCCACTTGAACTTCCTCTGTCTAAATAATTTATTGTAAAGTAAGGATGCTTTATGCATTACAAGGACCAGGGCCTCTGTTTTTCTTGGTAAATGCCTTTGACGTCTTTGGTATTGTTTATAACTCGGCCGTCATTATTGTCAATAAAATGAGAGCTATCAAAACATTGACACTATGGAAACACGATAAGATTTTTAACGTGTTTAGGTAGAATCTTGTTTTCCAGTTACCTAGTTATTTCAGTTATTTCTTGTGACTTAGAGAGCTCATAGTGTTGTTCTAGTCATTGTTTCAAGTATTATTGTAAAGTCCATTCGCTTAGTGTCGCCTTTGTATCGCGCCGCTTTGGCACGTGCCGCCTTTTGTCAAAGGATGCCGCCGCGTAAACAAAGAATGCGAGCAGTTTACGTCGAATTTAATTCTTATTATATTACAATTGCCACTATTGCGTGCGGGTGTAGCGACACTATCTAAGGGAAAGAACGTTGTATGATTTAAAAATAACCTGCTGGAGTTTTTTGCGGCGCTTCTCTGTAATGTTGGTGTTGTCCAAAGCGCTAGAAACTTCACTCCATATAACCGACGTGTAAAAGAGCCTAAGGCCGCTTCCTGACTTGTCGGTATGCTTGCAGTAAAACACACAGGCGGCGTAAACAGATGCCACTGGTTGCATAGAAACCCTTGCCGATTCCGTTTTTTACTACAAGCATACGGTCAAGTCGGGAAGCGGCCTTAATGTGGCAAATTTACTGAATAAATATTTTGAGTTTGAATTGAAAACACTTTAACTCTTTAAAATAATTTTATTGACAAGTACAACGTATACGATAAATAATCTTACCGTTAATGTTCGCTCCACGTAATGGTTCTCCATTTATACTCGTATTAATTGGAGACATCGATTTCATTACCACGCTCATTTTATTAAAAGAAGGAGAATGAGATTGATTCTGTCGGGCCAGGTGGCGCGAACGGGCCGTGTCGTTACATTTACAACTCACATTTTTGTCTGATGAGAATACGTACCTGAAAAAAGAATTTCGTATTATTATTTTCTGCATGTATGTATGTAAAATCTAAAAAAAAAAGTGAAAATTATACATAGCAAGGAGAAGGCAAACGAGCACACAGGCCATCTGTGGGCCGAGCACGCTGCCACGGGACAATTCTTGATATAGGGTCGGGACTATAATTCGTCTATTCCATTCCAACGTAGGTATAAAGAACTGAGGTTTAAAATAAAAGTGTGTTTTGTGTTATTTGAGACCTTTTATTACTACGCAACTTAATCCCCGGGTGGCTGTCATTTTAATAATTTCATAATAATATTTTACACTAGTTCCCGGTTGACGTCATTTCACACTAAAGCCCGTATTCATAAACTGATCTCAACTTTACTGCTCGCCTCAAGGTGCGTCAAAAATGTCAGTTTTCTATGGCTTGACGTTTACTTTGACGTATCTTATGACGGACATCTCAGTCGAGATGAGTTTATTAATACGACCCTAAGGCTCGTATTAATACACTGCTCTCGGTTTAAATGTCCGTCTCAAGATACGTTAAAAATGACAGTTTTCTATGGTTTGACGTATCTTGAGATGTGCATTTAATCCGAGACGAGTTTATTAATACCGCCATAAGTCACGTGGCAGCGTGCTCGGCATACTGATGGTAAGTGACTGTCTGAGTCCTATAGACATTTACATTCTCCTGCAATCCTAAAACTGTAAATGCCTCTTTGCTATTACTTCCACCGGTTGCTTTATCCTCAAACTAGAACACAACAATGCAAACAATTCTGCTTGGCGGTAGGTTGCAGGATGGTCGTAACGTTTCAACGACCAGTAAATTTATTTAGATATTAAGAACTAGGTGCAGCTAATGGTGGAAAGAACTTGTGCAGGGTCCGTTCGGATCCCACCATCTTATCGATCAGCTCAGTAACTAATCTAGAATTTAAATTTTCCACCCGAAATGCTACCCACCGACAAATTTTTAGCTCGATCCTTTAAATATAATAGAGGGGTTAGTCTTTTCCCGCGTGGAACAGGTCTAAAAATATTTCCAAAGCTTAATTAGTTTAATGAGAAGCTCACGCAAATGCCTCGCTCGTGAAGCATCCCAATTTCAGTTTTGAAAGAATACTTAGCTATATAAGATTCACTAAAGAAAATATTATCCTTAATTCAAAAAACATATGACTTCAAAGTAACGATTTATAGGGCAACAACAACAAAAAGGAAGGACGAGGAAGGTAAAGGACAAAACCCGAAAATTTATAATTTGTTGCTGCATTAAAAAAAATGCGGTTGCTAATTTGTAGTTGGTAATCAATCGCGACCTATGTCAACGTATGGAGACAACAGTTTTTCAACGGCAAAGTCAAGTTTGTCCTTCAATACAATTTTACATTGTTATAAGTTTGTACGGAACCCTCGGTGCGCGAGCCCGACTCGCACTTAACCGGATTTTATTGAAAACTGACCAAATGTCAATTCCAAATACGATTACATCGACAGTTTGTGAAAATCGCTAAGTTTTTGTTAAGACTTGTAATTCTCATTATCGATTAGTTTCCCTTGTTGTTGGGCATAAACATACCTCATCGTTAAATACGAATTTGGCTTCGCAAGCCAATTCCACCGCTACAACCAAGAGATACGATCATAACAAAGTTCCCAGTTTGTTAGGTTCCTCCATCCTAGTCCGGATTCCTTCGTTGTAATTTGCCTTCCAAAAACAAATCCAAAGATCCGAGTTTGCCGTATTCATTTCCCTCCCTGGTTTTTACCTTGTCGTGAAATAATTCATTCTTCGAAACAAAGAAAACCAAATCAAATCGCTTTCTCAGCTGCTTTATTATTTATTCCGCCCGCATTGGGCATTTTCCGCTCTAGCGATGTTGTAACTTAGTTTATCTACTTTTGGCGGGAAAATCGCCGCAACATGTTACGAGATTATGACGATAAATTAAGGCTCGTGCGTTGACGTCGTTACCAAATTAACATACATTTTTATTTGTGATATAAACATTTATTATTTTGCTACACATTTATTTATATGTGAGTCTGGTCAGCTTGTCAGGGGCTTAATTTTACTTTGTCTTACATCTGTCATCGTTCTCAACTTAGCCGCCATACTGTCATGTTAAGAGCTATCATAAGGTTGACAATACGAAAGCAAAAGATGTAATTTCAATGTAGAGCAAGGCCCCAGGTGCAATTAAATTTACCCATAATCGATATTCACAGCAATTTTCTATTACTAAAACAAGTCATCGTCCTCGTTCAGTTAAGGATAAATAATATAGTAGGTACATAATAATATCTAACTACACGTACCAAGGTAACAAAACCTTTGTATAAACCAGAGTATTGATAGTACTCGGCTGTCTATTGCTTTCACTCTCTCTCTGGCATAGCAAAATATACCTACTGTATGTACAGATATCAGAGAAAGTGTGGCTGACCTAGACAGCCGAGTACTATCCATACTCTAGTTTAACTATACTTTAATGTCGCTTAGCATTCATGTCATCAGTTTAGTCTTTATTTTTATTTTTAACTATAAAACAAAGCGTTCAATAATGGAGCTCTGATCTTCATGTTACTGCAAATTTCGGTTACCGTTCATGATAGTTTTATCTTCACACCACGTGGCCACTAAATAAATCGTTAACCGAGCTGCCATTTCATCTGCAGTAGGATACGACCGCATCGTGATGTGGTCAATAAATTTTATTTCGCCATAAATAACCGACGAGATCCGCTGTATATCATGCTTGGGGCAGATGACAACATGAAATCTGATATAAGTACATTGCGAACATGGTTAATACGAGGGTCAAACTGAAAGTTCTTAGAAATTCAAAAACTGAGTAAACTAGCAAGTTACTAGTTTTATTATATCTTTTCAAAATTTTCATTTTTTTTTTCTTTTTTTTAGTGTTGGTAGGACCCTGTGCAGGGTCCGTCCGGATCGCTACCACCATCTTATCCATTAACCATCCGCCAAGCAACAGTGTTCGCATTGTTGTGTTCCGGTGTGGGGATAAGACTACCGGTGAAATTACTAGCATAGAGGCATTCCATCTTAGTCCTCAGGGTTGGCAGCGCATTTGAGGTCTTAGGATTATAATCTTGAGAATTCAAATGTCTATGGGTCTCAGATTTCACTTACCATCAGGTGGCCTGAGTGCTCGTGTGCCTTCTCCTTAACATAAAAAAAAAAAAATTGTGTCCATTAATGTCAATACAACGCTGCATCCGATGGAACCACTGAGAAAAGCACTTTGCCCACTCGTCCTTAGGCGTCCACAAAACGTTTTTCTTTTATATTCGGGAAAAATAAAAATCGCAAGGTGCGAGATCGGGGCTATATGGCGGGTGGCCCATTAATTCCACGTCTGACGTCGCCAAATAGTCGATCGTTCGCCTGGCGGTGTGCGACGAGGCGCTGTCGTGGTGAAGGAGGATTCTACTGCGAGGTCGTTTCTCCCAAACTTTTTCCAAGACAAATGGCAAACAATTGTTAGTGTACCTCTCTGCAGTAACTGTTTTTTGATCCTCTAAAACAATTGTCGCGTAATGATCTGTCCTTCCGAAAAACGAAGCCACCATCTTTTTTCCCACGCTTCGATCTCTCTTCACTTTAGTTGGCAACTCCTCGGAAGGAAACACCCACTGAGCAGATTGTCTTTTGGTTTCGGGATCATAACAGTAAATCCTGCTTACGTCACTCATAAGTATGTCGAACACAGCATTTGAGTCACCTGCGTTAAATCTTTCAATCATTTCACGGCACCAATCAACACGATGGAGTTTTTGGGCCTCGGTCAAATTATGAGGTATCCACCGGGCACAAAGCTTCCTAACCGCTAAATGTTCATGTAGGATTTTGGGCACTTGACTCATACCAATGCCTAAGCTTGTCCAAATCTGCCGATAGGTCACTCTTTTATCAGTCTCTATCATACGCCGCACAACACTGATGTTATCTTCAGTCGTCACCGTAGAAGGTCATCCCTTACGCAGATCATCGGTGAAATTATTGAGACCACGTTTAAACTCATTAAACCAGTTGTAAACAGTGGCACGAAATGGGGCTTCATCAGGAAAGGCCAATCGTAGTCTATCATACCTTTCTTGTTGACTTAAATAATACCTAAAGTCATAAAAAATCATTGCACGAAAATTTTCTCGCGTAAAATTCATGCTTACGTGACACAGACAATTTTCAATTTGCCGCCAAACCGTAAAATAAATGACAAACGAATTAAATTCATACTCAATAACATTGGCAAAGTTCCATTTTCAAAATTTAAACTTATTTTTTAATTATTTTGTTTACAAGTGGCCAGTTTTAAAAACTTTCAGTGTCACCCTTGTAAGAGGTCGTAGTATTTAATAAATTATATCGTTATGTCATTAATAAAATGATCAACCACTGTTGACTATCCGAGAGACAACGCTAAACTTAAACTACTAAAGATACAAACCTAAAATTTGAAATAATATATATTCTGTTAAAGAGTGTAACGCTTGATTGTTAGTAGGAGGATGTTCCTCTCAGTATATAGCACAGGCTAGCTCAATCAAGGAGTATACAGAAAAGATATATTTTATGTATCGCTTTACAAGCGAAACTCAAAGAGTATACAGAAGAAAGAAGTTATCAAACCTCTATAGCACTTGACGTACTACAGAAAAGCAAGGTTGATTGAAAAGGAAATGAAACTCATCTGTCAATGGTGTGTGGTTCTTTATTCCATTTGTTTATGTACTTAAAATGACTCACACCATGACAGACAGAGAGACAGGGTCGTGTATCACGATTCGAGTCTTGGTAAATTTAACGTGGATCAGTAAGCGTTATGTACTGAAGGATTAACACTATAGTTTACATAGAACTTACGGGAGGGCCTCTCAAACCTTAACAGTCTGCCACACTGAGGGTTTCCCTTCGCACTGGTGTGCAGATGAACTTGCCTCGACGGCTCCTACTGTTCTATTTCTGAAGTGTTGCAAATAGGAAGCTTCCTGAGCTTCTTTAAGTTGTTATGATATAATCCTATGAGTTGCTCGACATATATAAAAGGTCATGTCTGTGCCATGATGTCTTGTTGTTGTATAAATGTTTAAATGTATTAAAAATCTTAATGTCAGTAAAGTCAGTCCCACCTGAAAATACAAAGAAGCTTTAGCAGGCGTTCCCTAAAACTCTGGTTAAAAATGTCTAACAGGGATTGTAGAAAGGTTTCAAACACTCACCCGTTGAATCCGGATATTATTCCGTTTCCCAATCCCAATAGAAAAATTGACACGGCGCGTTTGTGCACGTGTCGTGACTGAAATAAAATCATCACTTTAAATATCTAACCTGACAAAACTGGTAAGGAACCAGGAAGACCTTAACAGCACTCACCTGTGTTGCTGCAGTATGCAAGCCTCAGTGATAGTCTGGTATCAACAATATAATAACTATTTCTTATCCTGCAAAGAAGCACGAGGTTATGAGTTTACGAAATTTCCAGCAGCTCACAACTATCCTTTGTTTTCAATCTTACCTAAAGTGGCTGCTCCAAATTTGAGTATAACAAACTCATGGAGGACGGAAAACCTCCGATCTACTCCGATTCAGTTTTGAAAATAAATTGGTATCCCAGCCATCGCAGACGCTTTACGTTGACTGATAGTTGACAGACGTCAAAACTAAGAACTGTCACCCTTACGGTCACGTTCCAGTTTGCACTAAAACGGCTACTACATATTATCGAAAAAGTGTGGTAGTTTCACACGTACGCAATAGATGTCGCTAAACGTTCCGTTACAATACCCCCTCCCCTACGAAAAGTTTCGAGAGTATGGAGAAACTGCGATGTCCTCAGCGCTATTAAAAGTTGAAACTAACACGACTCTGAGCAAAAGAACAGAAGCTTGACTCAAGTAGAGTTAAGACGTAGCGAAAGCTCTACCAGAGTCACTCCGATACTGAAACAAAATAAGCTTTCAAGACGTGTATAAAATATCAAGAAAACGTGAAGAGATATAAAGAACCACTCTCTATTTCCTAATTAAACAAACTAGCTAAAACCTACTAACACAATATTCCCCACAATTTCAGTCTTCACCATTCATTCCTCACCTTCCGAATTACAGCATCAGCCTTACTCTCACTGCTTACCGCCTACAAACATACAAAATCCCGAGTCACTCCTGTCGATCCCAGTGCGACTCCTGAATCCCAAACAATCGAGTAGTCGTTTTTATTTGGCAAACGCAACTCTAAGGTTTTACACTTTATGTGTAAGCACCCTTAATAAATACCTACAAACTAATGAGTAGTTTGAGCTAAAGCATAGCTAAAACTTATATGATTGTCTGAAGTTAATCTGAGGACAAACGAAGAAAATTTCTAAATAACCTTGGCGTCGCTGGTGGTAACAGTGTGTCACCAACCAACACGTGAAACACGTCCTACGGCTAAAAAGAACCTAAACCTAACGACTATGACCCAAAGTGATCACGGATTTAAAGTTTTATATCCTTTATGTGCCAAGTACCAAGATGTTTCCCGTCATAGCCGATCAACTCGTATACTAACGGGGACAATACTTTTTTTACAATACACTTCTTGTATTTGGGTGCCAGCTTCGATGCTTTAAACTTCTCTGCATCGCTCTGGATGTATGTTTTTCGCCAAACTTCTTGACCCTCAGACAGCTTAACATCACGTCTTCGTAAGTTATACGTCTTCGCGTTAGCTGCGTGAGCCTTCTCCAAGTTTAACCGAACCTTTACAAAAATTTGCTCCAATACGCCAAATTCACCCGCATACTCTTCCCTCGGCATTGCCACTACATAATCAGTATCACTTGTGTCTTTATAAAAATCGCCATTAATTATTGGTTCTCTGCCATGGACCAAGAAAAACGGAGAGAAACCCGTGGTTTCGTTCACCGCACTGTTTAATGCAAATTGCACTTTAAAAATATTTTGATCCCACGATCTGTGGTCATCCTTCACATAGGAAGATATCATCGTCATGACTGTTTTGTTGTATCTTTCTACCATGTTTATTTGTGGCGTATACCTCGGTCCGTAGTGAATACGAGGAACTTTATATGCTTTCATTAAATTACGGAACTCGGATCCAGTGAATTGAACCCCATTATCGGTAATCACTGTTTCCGGAATGCCATGAGCTAAAAACACATAATTTTCCATATTTTTCGCCACATTAGCGCTTGTTGCGCGTCTTAAAGGAAATAGCATGGTATACTTTGAAAAACAACATGAGACAACTAAAAGGTGCATATAGCCTGATCGTGACCTTGGAAGTGGTCCGACTAAATCTACTGATATCACTTGAAACGGTCTATAGCATTGCTTAGGTTTACCCATTTGTCCTGGTGTAAGAGTCGTTTTATGTTTATAAGCTGAGCACGTCGAACACTGCTTTATAAAATTTAATACGTCACGGTACATTCCCGGCCAAAAATACCTTAAACTTATCCTTCGGTGTGTTTTAAAAACTCCCATATGACCTGAAGTTGGTGGTTCATGGTTTTCGGAAATGACCTTAGTGCGATTTGACTCAGGAACGACTTCTTTCCAATCAAAATCGTTTGTCAAAGAATACTTCCCCTTACTGTATCTGTAAAGAACACCATTTTCGATGCGATAGTTCGGGTAGTTCCTTGGAAAAGATTGACAACCTGAGTAGACCCTATTAAACCACACGTCGCTCGCGATTGCTGATGTTGTAGTACTAATTACTTCCACCTTCATCAATCGAGAGAGAGCATCAGGAATAACATTATCCTTACCCTTTCTGTGCTCTATTGTAAAGTTATATTGCGACAAGCGACAACCCCAACGGGCAAGACGTCCTGTCGGATTTTCTAAATTCATAAACCATTTCAAGGATGCATGATCAGTGACAACAGTAAACGGCCTAGAACCTAGGTATAGTTCAAATTTTTCAACAGCATACACTACCGCTAACGCCTCTCTCTCTGTTGCACTGTAATTTCTTTCATTTTTATTTAAAGATCTACTTATATAAGCTATTGGATGGTCGGTTCCTTCTACTTCCTGCGTTAGCACGCCTCCGATTCCATAGCTAGAAGCATCACAATGTACTGTGAATTGCTTAGTAAAATCCGGACATATCAAAACTGGAGCTGATACTAATCGGTTCTTTAAATCGACAAATGCCCGATCTGCATCAGTGGTCCAAACGAACTTAGTCTTTGAACTAGTAAGTGCATTAAGAGGTGCAGCTATAGTAGAAAAATTTCTAATAAAACGTCTATACCAAGAACAAGTACCCAAGAACATTTTTACTTCTTTCGAGTTCTTTGGCACTGGAAAATCAATAACCGCACGCACCTTACTAGGATCCGTTCTTAAACCGCATTCGTCCACAATGTATCCTAAATATTTGAGTGATTTTCGGAAGAAATTACTCTTTTCAAAATTAATCGTTAAATTTGCCTCTTTTATCCGTTGATGTAATCTATTAAGCAATAGTAAATGAGTTTCATAATCTTCTGATACTACTATTACATCATCTACATAACAAAAAACTAGTCCTTTACTCACTTCACTGCAAAATGGAGTACCAAAAAGCATGTCCATTAACCTTTGCTGGCGAGCTGGAGCTCCGCACAGTCCAAATGGCATGACCTTAAATTTAAAAAGACCCTTACCGGGTGCTGTGAAGCTAGTCTTCTCCTGTGACTGTTCATCTAACTTTATCTGCCAAAAACTTGCTTTAAAATCTACCGAACTAATGTATTTTGCATTTCTCAGGCTATCTAAAATTTGGGGTATGTATGGTATTGCATAAGCATCCCCTTTGCTAATTGCATTTAGTTTTCGACAATCTAAACAAAATCGCCATGTCCCGTCTGATTTGGGAACCATAAGGACTGGATTATTCCACGGGCTTTCACTTGGTGTAATCACATCCATTTCAAGCATTTTATCAACTTCCTTATGTAATTCTTTAAGCTTTTCCGGAGACATAGGATATGGTCTGCACTTAATTGGCATAGAATCGCCAGTATCAATTTTGTGTTCTACTAAATGTGTTCTACCCAAGCCTTTACTTTCAAAAGATATTTCTACAAACTTTTTTATTACTATTTCGGCTAATTCTCTTTGATCAGAAGTCAACGTATCATAAGCTAATACATTGTTGAGTTGTGTATCTATATTAGCAGCATTTTTAATATATTCTATTGGCTTTTTGATATAAGTTATATTCTCAAATATTTCAGGCATTAATGAAAATTCTTTCCAAAAATCTACTCCAAGAATGATATTCGATACTATCGATGGTATGACATAAAATTTAATTATTTTAGTCACTCCTTTAAAAGAAATCGGGAGTGAGATAAAACCAACAGTACTACAGACTGAACCATCTGCTACTGTGACTGATTCCAGAGAATTCACTATCGAGTAACCTAAGTTAACAAAACGTTCATGTGCGCCATTCCCTATAATCGAAATAGCTGCACCGGAATCCAATAATCCACAAACTGTCAAATCCAAAATGTCTACATTTAAATAAGGCCGAACATCGTTGTTGTCAGGTTTAAAGAGGACCGTGGCGACGGAGTTGTGCTTAAAATAATTAGCTACAATTTCTAACCAATTTTTACTATCAGTGGGTACGGCTTCCTCTACTGATTTAACACTACGACCCTCGCCAACCCGTTTTTTGGCTTTAAATTTAATCTACACTTCGGGCATGAGCGGGAGGTGTAACCCATCTCACCGCATTTAAAACATAATACCCGTTTATCGTTACACGCCTTGGTACTGTGTGAATCTACTTTGCACCTAAAAAAATAAACCTTACCGACCTGAGGGGTCTTTTGGTTTTGAAACCGGGGTGCAGGTATATACTGTCGTCGCTGTTGAACGAACTGTGCCGGCTTGTACTGCTTTTGATGTTGCGGCGGCACAAACTGGCTCTGCTGAACTGCAGTCGAGGCAACAGCGGTAATGTCCTGTTTCGTATGTTTACCCTTGTATGTAAAATCTGGGTTTAAAGTAGATTGTCTAGGCGGTTCCGAAAATAATTTGCCTTTTTGGCGAGCCGCCTCAATTTTCCTACAACAACGTCTCAAAGCATCTACAGAATTTACTTCGTGCAGAGCTAGCTGTTCTGAGAACGACGGTCTAATATTATGTAACAAAATCTCTAACTGATCTTCATCACTTAGAGGTTTTAAAAGTCTTGAAAACATTCCGCTCATCACTGCAAAATAAATATGGGTTGGCTCATCCTGACCCTGTGTGCGAGCGTGAATTTCATCTAATAATCTGTAATCAAAATCTACTGGTGCAAATTCCTCTTGTAACAAGATACCTAACTCCTTCCAGGACCGAAACCTATGTTTATTTCCTCTGTACCACAAGAGACCTTGATCAGTGAACAGACAACAAGCCGCATTAAATAGTTTGTCATCACTAATACCAAACGCTTGGGCGCGCTCATTGACTGCTTCCAAAAACGAATGAACACTGGTCAGCCCGTTAAATTTGGTGCTGATGTGTTTTAAAATGTGGAAATTGTTTGCTTCATTACCGGACTCAAGCGGATCTGGAATACCGCCAGTACCGGAACTTGTTGAACCTTCACTGTCCTTTTTAGGTAAAAGGGTTTCTAAAATTACCGAGCATTGCTCTAACTTGGACTTCAATACCGAATGGGTCTCCTTTTCTATAGACAAATCAAATCCTACTACCCTTTGCAAACGAAATAAAAGATGACAGTACAAAGACTTGACACGAACTAACAGCCATTTATCCTTTGATTTCTCCAGAGTATTTAGTTTAGCCTTTAACTCCTTTATTTTTTCAGTGATTATAGGTAACTCAATGCTAGCGTTCAACTCTTCACCTAAAATCTCTTCCGGCAGGAATTCAGCGCTTAAACACTTTAACTGTCGTTTCATCTTTAGTACTGTATCGCCTGGTGTCTCGGCACGAATTGTTATTTCATACATTAACTCATCCTTCAATAAGGAATGATAATATACTCTCCGTAAGTCCATGTTTGCAAAGTTAAAAAAATAAGATCAAGTTTTAAATTTATGAAGCAAGACTAATCTCCGTTAACTAATCAACCCTATCTCTCTATCTGTGGTGGTATCAGAATACACTTGTTAAAAGTTATAAAAGTTCTGACTAATATTAATCTTTCAATAATCACCAGTATTTGATATTTATTAACATACCACCTAGTAGTATGTTTGTTTAAAATTAACCACTTACTTAAATTTGAGACATGAACATTCAGAGTAAATGTTTCAACTTTAAGTTATAATTGTTCTCAGTTAAAATAAACTAATTTTCTCTTATAGTAATAAACTCAAGTTTTTAAAATTTTAATCTTGATGAATGTATTACTTATCAAACAGTATTTATTTTATCTAATGTGTTTGCAAAACAGTAAGTACCTAAGTTAAATTTTCAAAGATAAAGTAAACCTGTGTTCTTAAATTTAATAATTAACATCAGCAAGTAGCTATAATGTTCATGAAAAGTATTATACACCAGCACTATCGCTATAATGTATGTCTAAGCCTAAATTATTAATAACGTTAGCGCTATGCTATAATGCTTTTAAAAGAAATCACATACACCAACTCTTAAGCTATAATGTTCATAAAATGGTATTATACACCAGCACTATTGCTATAATGTATATTGAAACTTAATTAATAATCACATCAGCGACATGCTATAATGTTGAAAAATAGTCACATACACCAGCTCTTAAGCTATAATGTATGTATAAAATAAGCAGTAACACCAGCAAGTAGCTATAATGTTAGCATTAATGGTTATTCACCAGCAGTACAGCTATAATGAAAACCTAAAAATAATTATTAACTTCAGCGAGCAAGTTATGAAGTTAATATGAAAAAAATAATAGTTAAACACAGTCCTTAGACTATACTGTTTCCCTAATAATAAATATAACATAAGGATGTTATATTAAAACAAACACAAAACAATTTGGAGCCACCCACTTTAAAAACTTATATGACTACTAAACTTAACCTAAATTGTTTGTTGTTGATACCAGAAAATTACCTAAAAATATGCACAAATGCATATAAAATGCAATAAAAAGGTGCTAAAACTAATCAATACACTTCATTGCATGTGTTATTGATTGTATAAACTTGTCCATTATGACTTAAATGTCAAAATCCTAAAAAAAAATCTCTTTCTTCTATTGTTTACAAACATTCAGTACCAAGTACCCCAATATGAGTCCACTTTGTATGACAATTTGGCAGCTGGGCTTTGAATGTATAAATGTTGTGTTAATATTACTTACTTATGTGTTTCTAATCAAAATATAAGATGCTATTATTGTTTTTTAACTAACCTGTTCACTGTTTTAAATGATATTTTAATTGAACACTAGTTATTTACTGTATATTTTGAATTTGCAAACTGCAGTCAATATGCATAAAACAAATATCACTAATTTATTGATTACTATGTATTTTACTAACTAGTAAATTATGGTTTTATTAAGTACTTTAAATGGCAGTTACTTTTTGTTTTATTTTCATCAAACTGTAAAATATATTTCATCATCATTAAACACACAATTTTATATCACTGTAATATAACTATTTAAATGTTTTATAAGCATCCTACTCATATTAAACTGATCAATTTCAATTTCAAAAGTATTGCACTGCACAGTTTCTTTCAAAGATTGCAAAGCACCAGTATAACAATAGATTTGTGAACACACATTAGCTTGTAATTGCTTTAATATTTAACACACACAAATTCTGTTAAAACACAAGAAAATTAAGCATGTAACAAGTTTCACTTATTCAGTTGACAAGGAAGAAAGAAATAAAACGCAATACTAGCTACAACAAGCACAAGCAACTAATATCTTAACAAATTTGGGAATTTAAGAGAGGAAAGAAACCAGCGTAGACACGCTTCTTTTATTGGTCTTCCAATCTGAAATATTCCATTTTAAAACGATAAATTTACCAAGATCATAAGGGGCGCCACTGTAACGCTTGATTGTTAGTAGGAGGATGTTCCTCTCAGTATATAGCACAGGCTAGCTCAATCAAGGAGTATACAGAAAAGATATATTTTATGTATCGCTTTACAAGCGAAACTCAAAGAGTATACAGAAGAAAGAAGTTATCAAACCTCTATAGCACTTGACGTACTACAGAAAAGCAAGGTTGATTGAAAAGGAAATGAAACTCATCTGTCAATGGTGTGTGGTTCTTTATTCCATTTGTTTATGTACTTAAAATGACTCACACCATGACAGACAGAGAGACAGGGTCGTGTATCACGATTCGAGTCTTGGTAAATTTAACGTGGATCAGTAAGCGTTATGTACTGAAGGATTAACACTATAGTTTACATAGAACTTACGGGAGGGCCTCTCAAACCTTAACAGTCTGCCACACTGAGGGTTTCCCTTCGCACTGGTGTGCAGATGAACTTGCCTCGACGGCTCCTACTGTTCTATTTCTGAAGTGTTGCAAATAGGAAGCTTCCTGAGCTTCTTTAAGTTGTTATGATATAATCCTATGAGTTGCTCGACATATATAAAAGGTCATGTCTGTGCCATGATGTCTTGTTGTTGTATAAATGTTTAAATGTATTAAAAATCTTAATGTCAGTAAAGTCAGTCCCACCTGAAAATACAAAGAAGCTTTAGCAGGCGTTCCCTAAAACTCTGGTTAAAAATGTCTAACAGGGATTGTAGAAAGGTTTCAAACACTCACCCGTTGAATCCGGATATTATTCCGTTTCCCAATCCCAATAGAAAAATTGACACGGCGCGTTTGTGCACGTGTCGTGACTGAAATAAAATCATCACTTTAAATATCTAACCTGACAAAACTGGTAAGGAACCAGGAAGACCTTAACAGCACTCACCTGTGTTGCTGCAGTATGCAAGCCTCAGTGATAGTCTGGTATCAACAATATAATAACTATTTCTTATCCTGCAAAGAAGCACGAGGTTATGAGTTTACGAAATTTCCAGCAGCTCACAACTATCCTTTGTTTTCAATCTTACCTAAAGTGGCTGCTCCAAATTTGAGTATAACAAACTCATGGAGGACGGAAAACCTCCGATCTACTCCGATTCAGTTTTGAAAATAAATTGGTATCCCAGCCATCGCAGACGCTTTACGTTGACTGATAGTTGACAGACGTCAAAACTAAGAACTGTCACCCTTACGGTCACGTTCCAGTTTGCACTAAAACGGCTACTACATATTATCGAAAAAGTGTGGTAGTTTCACACGTACGCAATAGATGTCGCTAAACGTTCCGTTACAAGAGCTAAACCTATTATTCCGAAGTAAATCAGTCACAGGAATGGAACTTCTCTCCTTCGTCTTGTTCTTGTATAGTTTATACAATCCGTCTAAATCTAGGGAATCCTCGAAATATTCTAATAAACCATTTTCTTAATACTGCCCTCCTAAGCCAAAATGCAGTATCTTTGATTCAATGGCCAAAACATATTTAATCCTGAGCAGTTCGTAATAAGGTTACATTTGCTACAGGAGTTTTGTCTGAGATACTGCCTTTTATGTTAGCAGGGCAGAATAGCCATCGGCTGTTTATCACTATCGCACTCCTACTAGTAGATCACGTCTTACGAAAAGTCACGTAGGTACGTGATTGATTTAAAAACAAAACGAATACAAAACGCGAGTTAGCGTACGCATCTTGGCTAGGGCCTCTGATAGTATATTTGTTGAAATGTTTGAAATGAAATGTTTTATTTTTGTTATCACGTACATTTAACAATAGCAAAGGCAGGTAGCGTAGAAACACGTAAAATATTCGAAGGTTCTAGGACATGGTAGTAGGAACTATACATAGAAATCCAAACAACAAAAAGTTTTAAAAAGCATCGTCGGAAACTCCCTCAAGGCATAAGCATTAAGAGAAATAAGTAAGCTAGCTTTAAACGTAGCGTTATTCGAGAGACAAATTGGTGCGCTTCCCAAGGCGCGAACACGGAGATAGCGAAGAATATTAAAACTAGATAGTTGCATTAAGCTTCCTGTTGTGTGCTTTGTGGCGAGACGAGATTTCGCTTTCAGAGGAATGGAATTAAAATAAATAGAACCAATCCGAATATGCATCATAGTGAGTGTGAAGGGTGAAGAGCATAAGAGTAAAAGACTGTACTTTTCAACGAATGTTTTATTTTTGTTTATACTTGTATTGCAAATTAGGAGTGGCTAAGAAATCAAACTACTGTCACTGTGTATTGTCACCGAAAGTGATGTCTGAAAAACGTCGTCACTCACACGCTAATGACAAACCTGAGCGAAACTCAGATCTATATTACGCTGGCAAATATGATGAAAATATCCGACGTTGGCGTTGAACCACTGCAAGCGGTGCGGATGTATTCGTCAATGACGTTGAAAAGGAGCATCAGATTTCGTAAACCTAATGGTAGTGGGCCTTAGTTATTTAAGATACTATTTATTACGTGAAATATTGTTAAATAAAAGGAAAGTTTCAGCTTAACCTATCTGAGGTCAAACACAGTTCTATTGCATCCTTTTCCCGACAGTACACAGTCAACGTAAGGGCATTGAGTTGTATATATATGTTCCGCTTTGACTCCTGATCTCTGGGAATGATTTTAATGCTTAACACAATTCAGTGCAAAAGTAAATCTATCTAATATATAAAATTCTCGTGTCACAGTGTTAGTTACCATACTCCTCCGAAACGGCTTGACCGATTTTTATAAAATTTCATAAAATCAGTATGCATTTTCAGTAGGTCTGAGAATCGGCTACTATCTATTTTTCATACCCCTAATTGACATGGAAGAAACAAAAAAAAAATGCATCTAGCGAAGCAGCTGGCGGGTCGCTAGTTATCCTATATTATTATTTAGTCGTAAAAAAATAAGAAGGCAAGGGTTCTTCATGATACTAGTCATCACTATTACCACTATGTTGGCTTTAGTTTGAAACTAAATAGGTACAAAGTCACATGCCACATTTGTGCGCTTTACATCCGCGTCGCACGTATGCATTCAACTGCAGTGCATGAAACATGTATGTCGTTTCCGCGCCACACACACAGAGGAACACCACGCGCCACAAACAAGCTTGACTTGTGCAAATTACTCTTTCACCGGGTGAAATCAATTCTTAACTTTACACGAAGGTATTCTTATACCGTGGGCGTTTTCCGATACATTTTAATGATGAAAAGTAGGGAGCATCGGACAGCTCATTGTAGACTCGTTTCACAATGGCACGGTAAACAATGGCCGACCTGGATCGGAGTTTTTGTTCAGCGTACCTAATTCTACAAAATGCTGAAGCATCCGCTGTTATGGAGCCGGATTTGATAGCGAGTTGATTGTATTCGACTCTTTTTGAGAGTATTGATAAAGTGGCGCCCAACGAGGGGCTGGCTCGCGTTTTGCTAACGCATTAATTAAGTACCAGTCTCTGATTTAAATACAAAATGGACCCAATATATTTTTGCTCTTGTTAATGAAGCTATCGTTCACAAAATCAATCACGCATAATGACTGTTGCGTCTGCTCAACCGCTGCCGCGAAGCGAATAAAAACAAATTAAGTATCAGTTCAATAGGGCTAGACAAGATGCATTCGACAATCGTTAGCGATTATGTTTCGATTGAAAAACATATGGGATTGACGTTTTCCACCGAGATAGTACCACGTGACCATCTCGGTGGCTTACGTCAATGCCGTACATTTGTTTATTGAAACATAATCGCTATCGATTGTCGAATGCGTCTTGTCGAACCCCACTGCTTTTTTCAATCCTGTTCTCCTTACGCAAATCACGCGAGCTTTTTACTTGCAAGGAAAGGATAAATTTGATTTTGGTACATATTTTATGCTAGTTGTTTCCCGCGTCTCCGTCCACGTAGAAATCGTTTTTTGCTATTGGCTCAGGAGCCGTCAAATTTTTCGTGATAAAACTAGCCTATGGGTGATTGTTGCGTGATTGAGTAACAAGCAACCATCCAAACTTTCGCATTTAAAATATTAGTGTAATTATCCATTCGTTATACAAATACATATATTACAAATACAACCAAAATAACAATAAAAACTCCGACTGTACAATAAAACTAAGAAAACTGGCAGAAAGGTAAAACTGGCAATACGTTCTGAATAGCAGTACTTAAACCCGTTAGGCATACTTAGCAACTCAGGACAATAGAGATTTTATAGAATCAGCAGGTCAATAATGGTTAGTATTTGTTAGCTTCGGCACACGGCGCCCGCGTAGGTACTTTACGCGCGGCAGTCACGCAAGGCGGACGAGCCGGGCTAGTTTTATTGACTTTTTAGCTAAGACTTTAACGTGCAGGTAAATGACGTTGGCTGTCCTACTAACTTACCATTAATGCTACTCGTAATGACATCGTTATCTCTGGATTACAGGTTATTGTTATTCATCGTCAACATATACATTTATATGCTACGTAAAGCACGTTTCAATGAATCATGTCTTTATTGGGATCTTATCATAATATACAAAGTTTTAAGAAATGGTTCTAAATACATAATGGTCATAGTATATTATAATTGTTTAATTTCTGAAACTGTAAACTTTTCAGGATTTTTTAAAAGGCCATTGTATACTCGTAGAACCCATTAGGTTAGGTTAGGTTTGTTTTTTCTGGTCCTTCACGTTTGTTTTAAATCTTTTATGTAGGTAATTGTATTTTAATTTTCTCGGTGGGTTAATAATTATGATTTTATCTAAAAAAAATATTTCTGTCTATTTCACTGTCAAGGATCATATTTTTTGACAGCTTGTCATAGAAATTCTTACAAAGTTTACGAGAACTTTATCTTGAGAACTAAATCTTCGAACAAAACATCGTAAATGTTTGTACAGCAAATCCCCGACACACGATATCCCGGGTGAGACCACTAAACCAGTCGTGAGACTAACGGCCTTTGTTTATCCAGGATTTTCTTTCGAGACGGAGCTCGTCGAAGACGCTTATTTAATTCATTAAGTTCCTGTTAATCGTATTGAATTTGCTGCAGTTGGCTAACTAAGTTAGTTTTTTACTTTCTGAACGTTTACGTTTACGTTTTTGGGTCCGGATAACCTATAAGTGATTTTTTTTAATCCATTCATGGGCGGGAGCGCTGGATTGAAAGATTTTGGGAAGACATGCTGGCTAGTTTCAAATAAATATTAAAGTGTGTGGTTGTCAGGTGCAAGACCTTTTAGGAATGACCCAGGAAATCATTTTAACATATTGATAGTGTACACTAATACTCAAATTTGTTTTCAATTTGTTTTACGTTCTTTTCAATTCAAAATATATACACATTGAAGCAATCGAATTTAAGTGGTGGGAATTGAAAACACTATATCACTCCCTAAACTCCCTAAAACTAAATTATAAGATATGAAAAACAATGCTGTTTATTCATTGTAGATATCATATTTCATAGTAACATTTACTGCTTAAGACCTACACAATCGATATGTATAAATAGAAATAAGGTACGTTTCATTTTTCAAAACTTTCGGGATCGATTCCCGAACTGAATACTCTGCAGTTATTTTTTTTTCACTAAAAATGATGACATGGTTTCTAAGAACAGATCTTTGTATGTCTTATAGTTTCAGATTTCGCCTTCCTGATCGATCTAAATGGGCCACCCTGTATACCCACTGTATTTTGAAAACGCGAAGTGCGGTAAAAGTAGCATAATGCAGATACAGGTAAACTCGCCATTTCAGCTCGTTGCTTCAGAGTAGAGCAACAATGCTCCCGGCACCCGCTCGCAGTTTTGTTTGTCGAAATAACAACATAGTAGTCCATTGAGACCGGGGATAACATGCAAAATGAAAACGAGGGAAGTAGCACATTTTCTAGTATTAAGCTTAGTAAAGCGTCAGTCGTGGAGTATTTGGATTACGGAAAGGAAATCGTTATGTTGCAATACTGTTGTAGTTTCATTCGGTTTTTTCTTGACTAAAACAATCTTTGGCCTACTTTTCGACCATTTTAGTAATAAGTAACCTTTGTTCAACTCAGGCTATGGACTATTTCTGAACTTTTCACAGCGATTAGATTTATTCTTAGTATTAACATTTAAAATATTATTCCAGTAGGTACTTAGCTGTATAAAAATCTAAAGTAATTGTATTACAATTTGTTAAATATTAAAATTGTTTTTTTTTTTATTTACAGCCATACATAAAGCCACGCCTTTATTCCCAGAGTGGGGTAGGCAGAGCTACAGAATTACCAATAACTCTAAAAACTTGTTGATAATTCTGTAACCACATTTTGCACAAACAGGCTAAGATGTTTACCAGTGTATAAGTGACAGGTTGCAAGCCCATCGCCTAACAGTACTACAAGCCCTTATTCCCTTAATCGCCTCTTACGACATCCACGGTAAGACATGGAGTGGCACTTTTCTAACCCGGCAACCACACGGAGGTTTTTTATATTTCAAATCTGCAATTATTATTAAGGATTACAATTCATAATTTGTTCTACTTAAAATTTTGGTAATAGTCTATAATCTCAGAATACCATAAAAATATTTGTCGCTTTCATGGTGCCCCGAGTTTTCCATAATACGTCAGATTCAACCTGCCTTAATACACCATAAAACCAGCTTAAGCGGCGAAACAAAAATAACACACAAATTAATTCGCGAAACAAAATCCTAAGCTGAAATACGAAGCGTAGGTCTGTTGATACCATTATTATGCAAATACAGCTTATCACTGTGTACCTAAATCTTTTAGCTCTCTTCACCTTTTATCGTGTTTCAATTTAGCCAGATAATTTACGACCCTGGTTTATATAGAGCTGCGTACGTTTCAGGGGCACGTTTACTTTGGTTTAACTGGGCAGACAAGTGAATTAAATGCGGAGCGGGAGGAAGCGTCTGATGGTATCGTAACATCAGCACTTCCTTCCTGGAGATACCGCGGAATGCATAATTTGGGAACGCATGACTCGTTTGCTGATGACTTGCCATCTTCGTGGAATTCACCTTTGCGTATAATAGAAATATTTAAATACATTAAGAGGCCGTATACAAAATTTTGCCGGCTTTGCTTCTTTTCGTGATTTTACTGTTAAAATACTGCTTTTCTATAAGTTTCAATGCACATTATGAAATATCATTTCAGTTATGATCGAATAAATGAGTTACGAATGAATGACCTACTTTTTACTTTTGTTGAGTATTATAAGATGTAGGTTGTTTTAAAACTTTATATATTGCAATGTTTTTTTTGATTATTTGGATGTTTTTTTAAGATGATGGATTGGTTTTGGACTGAAGTTTATTACTGTTGTTTTATTTCTATAAACGAGAGTTTTAAGTAGCCAAAGTCAGTATATTTTTTGCCCATTTTCTATAAAATGTTACCAAGTTAATTGTTTTTTTTACCCAAAATAAACGTATAAAGGGGGTAAAAAGTTATTCATACATTATTTAGACAACTTTTACAGCAATAAATTTTAAATTTTTCGTTTGTTTAGACGTCTTATCCCCACACCTGAACACAACAATGCGAACACTGCTGATTGGCGGGTGGATAATGGATAAGATGCATTATGCATGGGTGCATTATAAGATGACAAAGGTGCTAAATTTCAGGCAGTTAACGGGATGGAGATATGTATCTGATATAGTCTTTCTCTACCTGGCACTTGGTTTAAACTCTTCATGGTCACCGGTTGACCGGCACGTCACTGACCCATCCTGAGCATATAACGTCTTTAAAAGAAGATAAATGTTAATCGGTCTTATTTTTTTCTTTTCTTTCTTTTCTTTCTAATGGAACCTAAGCCTCCGCTGTCCGTCTGTCTTTCTGTCAGTGGGATGTATCTCATAACCGTAAGTATACAGTTCAAACTTTTACAGATTTTGTATTTCTATTACCGCTATAATAACAAAGGATATTGAACTCTTCGTATGCGATTCGGTTTTTACCTTTTTGTTTACAAGATCCACATCTGCAAAATCTCAAATATACTACAAGAGCCTTAGTGGCTTATGACAGTTATTAGAAGCCAGTTAGTTCAGAGTGTCCACAGGGCTTTAAATAAATTCTCTCTAACCTCCCAGTTTTATTAACGAGGTTGAGTATCAAGACCATGCCGCTGGACAGCGCCTGTTTAGTATGCCACGAAGTGTCCGGGAATGAATTAAAACTGGGAAACAAGATTCCGACCCGCGCTTGTTTTACGTTCTTTTCAATGCGCTTCGTTACGGCGGCATTACGTATCGCTTTTATATTGCTACTTGCTTGCTTGTCCATTTACGCCAGGACAGTCAAGAATGAATAGAGTTATGTACCGTTTTTATGGAATAGAGAAGGGAAATGATCTCGCAGGCTACTTGATGGTCAGCAATTCTAAGACTACAATCTCAAATGCGTCGCTAAACCTTCTTATTTCCGTTCTGGAGCTAAACTAATCAAACACAGAGAGAGGTGGTAGCAACCCAGGTAGGCTTGGCACGAGAATTTTTTTATTAATCAGATATAAATACTTATTTAAACTTAACTGACGCTTTTTATTCTATTAAAAAGTATATTTTTATGTCTTTTATGCCATAAACCTTACCAAAACATCCATAATCCATAAAGATACCGCTTGTTTTTCATCGCAACAAACTTTTAAACGCACAAGGGCGTAAAATCCAGCTCGCTAAGCTCTGAAGCGTCGTCAAGTTTAAATTAAAAGAAAACCGGAGAGCGCGTGACTCCGATGTACGGAATATTTTTACAGATACGTTCTAAATATATTTCAATGCTGTAGGATAACAGACTTTATGCGGTAATATGTAGGTACAATTTTACAAAATTACTTGAAGGTACAACAACTGTATCTTATAGATTTGAGAAAATGTTGTAGAATCTGACTGAATCTGTATTATAAGCTCTCAAAACCTGCCATGTTAAAGTCAGTAATAGAAATGGGGCTATACGAGTTATATAATTCGGTTTTTTTACTGTCTGGGTGTTGTGAGGTTTTGAGAACTCATTAAAAGCCTTATATTAGCTATCAGTTGTCATTGTGTTGTATAATAAAATGAATTATATTTGAAATTAAAATTAGCTATTTCCTATGATAAGGAACTAATTTCCTAAGCAATTGAATAACGCTGATCTAACACATAGTGAGCCCGTTCCTTAACTTCCCACCAATATCAAAACATTTTCAAAGTGGAGAGTATAAAGGCATTTTTACACACATGACCGCAAAAATGATTTTAGTAAAATCTCAAACATGCTTAACTTAGCGTTTAATACCTATATGCCTACTAAGCTCACACATTACTACTAACCCTAAAACTCGTTAGTTTCCCATAAACATTGAGAGTTTAAAGAACATGGGTGAATTTACATATAGGTGTGAACGCAAAATTGTTTTCAGTAAAATCTCAAACATGTTTAGCATTTAATACTTATATGCCTATTAAACTGCCACATAACTACTAACCCTATAGGGCTAGCGAGTTATAACTCGCTAGTTTTCCATAAAAATGGCGAGTGTAAAGGACATGGGTGAATTTACACATATGCCCGCAAAAATGTTAATAGTAAAATCTTAAACATGTTTAACTTAGCGCTTAATACCTATATGCCTACTAAGCTCCCACATAACTACTAACCCTATAACTTGCTAGTTTCCCAAAACCAAGCCTTGGAATTCGTAAAATACGAGCCGCAAATCTTCCGCCGCGGCCGTAAAGAGGCGTTTGTGTTTGACGCTGCAACAAATTGCACGCCCGCCCCCGCGTCTACATAATGGGGTCACATTATCCATTTCTTCCGCGGGATAAATGGACACTGATTCGCATTTTTGGGGGAATTATTAAAGCTTTCGAGGTTTGGTGAGCTTGTTTATTTTTTGTGCACATATTTTTGATAGATCAAGTGGCTAGCTTGAATTGTCTGCGATGTAAATAAAGATACAGGCAAGGACTCTACGGGGTAAAACCATGTCTACGTAATGAAAGCTTTTATTTACTTGAAGGGGTTCCATTCAACACGGTATAGTACATTATTGCCTAGGCGTGGAATGTAAGGGATTGCCTGACGAGGAGGTTAGCAGCTAAAATGCAAGTCAGGCAATCCCATTTCCGCTGAGGCATATATAATGTTTTTTTCATGATACAAATGCACAATTAGAAGTATTTGTAAAACGACGTATTGAGAGAGAATCTCGTTTTGAAAACTACAAGATAGTATTGAGAATTCACAATGACTCGCTCCCGCCGCCGCACCGCCACCCCAGCGTGGTGGCGACCTTTTATTGAATTGGGTGTATGAGATTTTTTTCATGGTCAATTTGATTTTACAGGCATAAGAGATCATTTTTCAATAAAATATGGACATGGGCGGAAAGTGTCTTCATATGTTTTTTTACTGCTAGGAGTAAAATGAGGCACTTTCCGTCCTTGTGGTTCAATCGAAAAACGGTTCTTTCCGAGCATGTTTAAGTAAAAGCAATATTGCTTTTGACGTGTAGATAATCGTATTGTTTTTAACTCGGCTGCCATTACTGTCAAGTAAATAAGAGCCAACTTCGACGTTAGGATAACACGTCAAAAGCTATATTGTTTTACCATGTTGAATAGAGGCCTGTAATAGCGGACGAGTTAAAAACACTACCAAACGAGTAACATGTCAAAAGGATTTTTGACCGTGTTTCTTAATATAACCATCTTATATATTACAACTCTAATCTAAACTTTTTTGTCGTTTTAACAGATTTGCGTAGAATATAGGTACTTAAACAGTCGGAGATGCTTTTTAACCACTTTCTTGCTTAGAAAATCTGGCAAGAATCACAACGCGAAAGTAGACAGGAGTAAAACTTAATACTTACTGTTTAAAGC
Source organism: Acleris holmiana (assembly GCA_949316455.1). Classification (NCBI taxonomy): domain Eukaryota; kingdom Metazoa; phylum Arthropoda; class Insecta; order Lepidoptera; family Tortricidae; genus Acleris; species Acleris holmiana. The sequence goes on from OX438779.1 coordinate 6,478,046, forward strand.
TGTAACCAAACTCGCTTGTTAACGCCAGTCTTCGCCACGAGAGGGCCGCGCGACAAGCCGCCCGCGCCGCCCGCGCCGCCCGCGTGCCGCCAGCGGCCCAGGCCGCGCCCCTCCACTACTACGACGAGAGAACTCACGCCGAGCGCACGCTCCTTTATTTAAATCATTTACCTATTTTATATTTTACGAGAAGCTGTAACATTATACTCTTCAACCATCGCCGTTGGTATTATTTATACATGCTTCGAGCCGGATCCATCAGAGTCGACGAGAAATACACGTCGAGGTTACCGTTAGCGACAAGACGACGCGACGTGGCAAGCCGCGCCGTGCACCGAGAACAAAGAACCCAGCGACGATAGATTTAAGAAGAGAGAAACCGGACGGCTTCTTGGAACTTTTCTAACGATTATTCGAATCTACAACATTATCTCCATCGACTGCACCGTGTCACGAACGAGATTTATACCACGGGGAGTGAGGTTTTGGTGAGTTCGTTCCATTACCTACGTAGTCCCTCTTCCCCCCGTAAATGTAATTTTTTTTCTTGAGGGCACCGCCATAGGAGCCATCTCATAATTTAAATTAAATACCGGCAACCGCCATAGGTGCGCCGATCCATCGAATTATTAATTTAGGGCACTCGCCATAGAGGCCAAACATTCTTAAAATTAGGATCCTTTAACGGCCATTAGGGGTCTAAAATTCCTTTCGCGAGCCAAGGTCCCATCACTTTTACAGGTTCTCGCCATAGGGGCCTACGATCTCATTAGTTTCACAGGTTCTCGCCACAGGGGCCTGCTATTCTAGTATTTCACTTTAAATATAGATAGGTGCACTTATTCTGTTTTATTTTCATTTTCCCACGCTATTTTTTCCTATGTACTTACTCAGTTTAAACTCCTAATTAATTTTCAGTTGCCTAGTTTTCTTCTATCGCTTTGTCTGCCCAACAATTTTGTCATACTTATTTCGCTTGCTTTAGATTTGCGTACTTATCTACATTCCAGAACGTTCGACGCTCGGCCCGGCCGGCGGGCGCTCGCGCGCTCAGCTGACGAGGTCAACGACCGCGCCGACGCGACCGTTACAGTTGCGAGGTTTTGCCGCGCTTTGTTCGCTGCGCTTGCGCGCTGGATCTGCTTGCGTGATTTTCTGCTTGCATTCAAATTTAAGTACCTTCAACCTTTTTCTTTCTTCACTTTTATGTTATTTCTTTCTTGATTCTTTCCACATTTCATCAGGTTTCATCTTGGAAATGGATATAAGGGTGCTTAAAAGATCGAGAGGCACGCTTAAATCTAAAGTTACTATATTTAAACAGTTTTTAGATACGCTTTCATCGTGCGAAAGACTAAGCAGTTTGCAGAAAAGACAATTATCGTTGCGCTTGGATCTAATAAAACCTATATACGACGAATTTAATACCGTGCAAACTGACATAGAATCATTATGCCAACTTCCAGATGATGATTCAAAGGAACTGATGGAACGGGGCAACTTTGACGACGACTTCTGCACTGCAGTTGCTGTGGCAGAGGAGTTGCTGAGCCAGAATAGGACCCGGGCTGCATCTGAGGGCGACGACTCTTCTCAGGTGACGGGCTCTGGTACTGCTATCGCTAAAGGTGGGCCAACGTTAAAATTACCAACTATCCATTTACCGTCCTTTTCCGGAAACTATCATGATTGGTTAGGGTTCCGTGATACCTATACATCACTTATTCATAATAATGAAACCATTCAAAAAATTAATAAATTCCACTATTTGCGTGCGTCACTTAAGGATAGTGCAGCCTTAATTATTCAATCTCTTGATTTTTCTGCAGACAATTATGATATAGCTTGGCAATTGCTTTGTGATCGCTATCACAATGATCGAGTACTTATAAATAATCATATTCACTCGCTATTTAATATTGAACCTTTGACTCGAGAATCGGCAAGGTTACTACGAAACATGATGGATACGTTTACCAAAAATCTTAGAGCATTAAAAACCTTAAAGTTACCTACTGAACACTGGGATATTTTAATCATACACATGGTTACCAGTAAATTAGATTCCGTCACTGCTCGTGAATGGGAAGAAGAACGCAACAGAATTAAAACAATTCCCACTTTAGACAATTTATACACTTTCATTAAAGATCGCGCTAATCTATTGGAAACCATGGACGACTCGCGATACAAACAGCCACAATCACAAAACTCGCGTGTCCCACCGCGGAGGTACAGTGACATTACGCATAATCGCCAAAAAACATTTATTGCGTCACCCACTGTGTCGAAATACTCGTGCCTTTTATGCAAAGGACACCATTCATTATATCAGTGTTATAGGTTCAAATCATTCCCACTAGAGATAAGATTAGAGAAGGCAAAGGAAATGAAATTATGCCTTAACTGTTTGCGTAAAGGTCATGACGTAAGCGCATGCACGTTAGGTCCGTGTAACATTTGTCATAAAAAACATAACTCTTTGTTCCATATGGAAGAGAATAATAGGTCTGGCGCACGCAGTCTGCCGACGACTTCTAAATGCATTGTTCTACCCGCGTCAGAAAGTGTAACTAAATTAGAAACTCACACATCCATACCAGGAAATGTTACAATGTCATGTGCACATCAATCAGCTGTCTTGCTGTCCACCGCCATTATAGGTGTCGCTGACAGTTCTGGTAACATCTATCAAATACGTGCGTTACTTGATAACGGTAGCACTTCCAGTTTTATAACTGATAGTTTATATGCAAAACTTAATATTCCCGCTCATAAAACTCAAGTCTCAATACAGGGTCTTTATAACCAACATTCACAAATCACTAAACGTTGTAATGTGAATATTTCGTCACTTACAAAAAGCGGATACAATAAAAATATTAATTGCTTTATTGTTCCCGCCATAACACAGTTATTACCCACTCATAAAATCGATTATACCACTTTCGACATCCCTAGCCACATCCACCTTGCTGATCCCTCGTTTTATATGCCATCTGAGGTGCAGATGTTATTAGGGAGCGATCTTTTCTGGGAGGTAATAAAGAATAACAATATTTCCTTAGGGAAAAATAAACCAACTCTAACCGAAACAATGTTAGGTTGGTTAATTTCGGGTGCTGTACCCTCGCCTCAGAACACACACACAAAATCATTCAATAATAAAAACCATGCTTGCAATATGCATTCATGTCAGTGTTCAAGCGAAGAAGTACAGTCATGTAATTGCCAAAATACAGTCCATTGCCATTTCACCAGCTCTTCTGATACTGAGCTGCAACATAAATTAGACAATTATTTTGAGTGTGAATCTATTACCGACCCGCGTGTTCCGTCTAAGGACGAGCAGGAATGTGAAAAAATATTTACAGAAACGACTACTCGTCAGTCTGACGGTAGATTCGTGGTCAACATTCCTTTTAAAGAATCTCCCAAGTGTCTAGGGAATTCATATGATATGGCACTAGCTAGATTCTTTGCTTTAGAACGCAAATTTAATCAAAACTCCATTTTTAAACATAAGTACATTGAATTCATGAACGAATATATAAATCTAGGCCACATGTCGGAAAACTTAACGTTTAAAAATAATGAAATATCTTATTTTTTGCCGCATCACGGTGTGCTGCGAGATAACAGTCTAACAACTAAACTTCGCTCTGTTTTTGATGCCTCGATGGCTACCAGCTCGAGACTATCACTCAATGATATACAGCTGATTGGCCCAACTGTCCAAGACGATCTTTTAAGTATATTGTTGCGATTCAGACAGCATAAATACGTAGTAACTGCTGATATAGAAAAAATGTACAGAATGATACTTATCAACTCTGATCAAAGGCCATTACAGCAAATATTATGGCGTGACGACCCTACTGAAAAAATTAAAATCTTCTATTTAAACACAGTTACCTACGGAACTGCCTCAGCGCCGTTCCTGGCTACAAGATGTCTTGTTCAGTTGGGACATGACTGCATGAACAGAACCACATCACTTCATGATGAGCGTATTAGTCATACAAATTATAAATTGATAGGTACTTCAATCTTACACGATTTTTATGTCGATGACCTCGTGACAGGTCATGACGATAGGGATGTGTTAGTGACCATCAGTAAAGGCATTAACCATCAACTTAAAGGCGCTCACTTCAATTTGCGAAAATGGAATTCGAATTACTCAGACATACTGCACGACATACATAACGACGATGAGAGGAAAGGTGATCCTTTATTAATCATAAATAACGAAAGTAATTCAAAAATATTAGGTGTAAATTGGAACTGTCAACATGATTACCTTTCATTTTCATCGTCGATATCAGACTCACCCACACATAAAAAACCAACTAAGCGTCTAGTACTATCTACTATCGCTCAGATCTTTGATCCTCTCGGACTCATCAACCCATGCTTATTGCAAGCTAAAATTATACTTCAAAAAATATGGAAAAATAAATGTGCATTGGATGATGAAGTACCACTGGAACTCCAAATTTCATTCAATAAATTCCTTGAAACTTTACCTCACCTTAATTGCATTCAAATCCCACGCCGAGTGTTATGTGATTTTCCTATAACAATAGAACTACACACATTCAGTGACGCATCAAAACATGCTTACTCAGCGTGTGTGTATGTGCGTAGCGTATCCAGGGAAGGCGAGGTTCACGTACACCTACTTATCGGAAAATCTCGAGTTGCACCCTTTAAAAAGAACATGACAATTCCCCGGCTAGAATTAGAAGGGGCATTGCTAGCTACTCGACTTGCAAAAAAGGTTAAAACTTCAATGAGACTAAAATTCCAGTCTGAACATTACTGGTGTGACTCCACCATTGTATTAGGTTGGGTAAAAATGTCAAAATCAAAATTAAAACAGTATGTATTTAATAGAGTTACTGAAATTACAGACACTACAGATTCATCCGCCTGGTACCATGTTCCCACAGACCTGAATCCTGCCGACATAGGATCACGAGGACTAAACGCTCAGCAGCTAAAAAATAGTCCTTTGTGGTTCTCGGGCCCCAGTTTTCTTCAGCATATTAATATTGTGATACCAACACAACCAGAAAGTATAACTTCATATAACAAACTACCTGAAACGAAATTACATTTTAATTTTCTTCTAGGCAACATAACAAATAATCATGTCACAAAATTTTCTAATTATTCTAAATTACAACGAATTTATGCTTATATTCACAGATTCGTACGTAACTGCCGTAAGTCACATAAAAAGGTATCTAGCCTAACAAAGCCTAAGCCTAAAAAAGAAATTGATCATCTGCAGATATCTGAATTGAGCAAGTCTGAAAAAACCTTATGTAAAATAATACAATTTGAAATGTTCACGAAACAATACTCAACCCTCAAAAATAAAGATAAGTTGAATTCCAAGGATCAGCTACTAAAACTTAACCCTTTTATGGATTCTAATGACCTTATTAGAGTAGGAGGAAGGCTCTCTAACTCTAATTACTCATATGACGCGAAACACCCCGTTATCATACACGCAAATCATCACATAACACGCTTGCTAGTTCAACATTATCATAAACTGCTACTTCATGCAGGGCCACAGCTAATGCTAGCTTCATTACGTCATAAATTTTGGATTGTTGGTGGACGTAACTTGGTTAGGAAGACTGCACGGCAATGTACCACTTGCTGCAGGTTTGCAAATAAAAGTATTCAACCAATAATGGGAAATCTACCAAAAGAGAGGCTCCATGCTGATTTTCCATTTCAAAATACAGCCGTCGACTACACCGGACCTATCATGATAGCGGATAGGAAAGGACGAGGTTGCAAGCTTCTTAAGGCTTACATATGTGTGTTTGTGTGCCTGGCGATACGGGCAGTTCACATAGAGCTTGTCACCGAGCTCAGTACTAACGGTTTTCTTGCTTGTTTAAATAGATTCGTCGCCCGCAGAGGTAGACCGGAGACCATATTTTCGGATAACGGAAAAAACTTTGTAGGAGCCTGCAACGAATAATCCAGATTTCTTAGCTTGAACTCTGATGAAATGTCTAACTTTGCAGCAGAAAATCACATTAACTTTAAATTCAGTCCAGCATATAGCCCTCATTTTAACGGTCTAGTAGAAGGATCGGTAAAATCAATTAAATTTCACTTGAAACGTGTCTTAGGACTAGCAAACCTTACTTACGAGGAGATGACGACATTGTTGGTGCAGATAGAGTCTGTACTGAATTCTAGGCCGCTCACTCCTCTCTCTTCCGACCCTTCGGACCTTATTGCGCTTACTCCTTCACATTTTCTAATGGGACGAACAATTATGCTCACTCCCCAGGTACTTGCTGATGACGCCGAGACACGTATTAATACTCTGACGAGATACAAAAGAATAGAGTGTTTAAAAAATCACTTTTGGAATCGGTATTATACCGAGTATATTTCAGAACTGCAGAAGCGGAACAAATGGCGCAATGATGATGGAGACTTACACCTTGACCAAATGGTGATTGTCAAGGATGACCGCCTCCCACCCAACCGATGGATGCTCGGACGAGTCACATGCCTGTACCCTGGCACCGACGGAGTTGCCCGGGTCGCCGATGTACTCACCAGTTCCGGGACGCTGCGGAGAGCCTTCAATAGGCTAGTTCCACTGTTGGAACATGATGTTCCAAGGCGGGCAGCATGTTAACGCCAGTCTTCGCCACGAGAGGGCCGCGCGACAAGCCGCCCGCGCCGCCCGCGCCGCCCGCGTGCCGCCAGCGGCCCAGGCCGCGCCCCTCCACTACTACGACGAGAGAACTCACGCCGAGCGCACGCTCCTTTATTTAAATCATTTACCTATTTTATATTTTACGAGAAGCTGTAACATTATACTCTTCAACCATCGCCGTTGGTATTATTTATACACGCTGCTGAAAGGTTTAATGTAAACTAGGGCTGAATATAATTTTGTACTAAAAGTGTTTGCACTGGCGGCACATTTACATGGCGGCTGGCGATGGCGGCGGAAACTGGCTCGCGCTGCGACGCCTCAGTAATATCCGCTATTCCACTTTGTTTGCGGTTACGTCGTCAAGTTAATTATTTTATCAATGTTCAATGCCTTGGCAGGCGTTTTAGCAAACAAACATTTTACTTTGCTTATCTTTACGCATGCCACGTCTTACTCGTCTGCTTGACATCATATTTTATTGATATATTTATTCCGTTCTCTTAAAGTAATATCCTCTCCTAGTGCTTGTAAATCTTTATGCATTAGTATAAAATCGTCTGTGTTTGCAATGCTATTCAAATGTGTGTAATGCATTATTATCTTGTACCTAAATGAAACTATAGGTCTGTTCATGTTTATGTACCTACGACTGCTTGTTTCTAAATAAATAAAATAAACGACTTTTGCGAATTTACCTACTCCCAGAATGAGAGAACAGTTATTACTCGTACTATGGCAACCCTCATTATAGAATAGTTTTCATGCTTCGGTTACGTTACATGGGTAAGGACCAAATAGTTGGACCATAGTTAAGCGTAGTTAACCATACAAACGACAAAAGTGAAAAAAGATCCGTTGTGACACGTAAATTATTCCTACAAATGTATGGGTAATTTTCGTGTCACAGCGGAAAAGTTTCATAGAAAATTTTATTGAGTGAGTTAGCGTTCCCAACTTTTTGGTCCTTACGCATAATGTTGTATTCTACTACCGTTAACGATATCAATATTAGCCGTTTACAGTACGCGAGTTGAAAAACATAGAGAACTAGATACTTAAACGCATAGAAAATTACACAGACTCAGAAACATATGATTGGGCTCATCACCAAATATAAATATTTATATACATATACTCATCATTATCTTACTAGGAATTGAACCGAGGACTAGCTATACAGGCAGCTGGCTAGCAGTATAGGCAGTCAGTACCTTTTACGGGTTGCGCATCGTCAAATATTGTAGTGCTAAAAATAATAGTACAAAATTCAATATTCAATTATTTTAAAGTCATTACGATATTCTGGTCCGATTACGACATTGCCTAAGCAATATTGCTTCCGATAGTTTTCTGTATTGCTTTTTATTCGGAAATAATGAACCGATCGACAAAAATACTCAATCGGCGACTAAAATACTGACTGGTCACCCGGGGATCAGTCGCTGAGTAGTTAATTTACTTGCCCACCTAGTTTTTTGCAGGTTAGGTTAGGTTAGTTTTTGATGCTCATCTTGTTTTTATTTTCCTAAATTACTTACTCTAAAACAGTGATGTAGAAAACGATCAAAGAATATATGTATACCCCATGTGAACTTTATTGGGATAATCTGAACTACTCATACTCTTAAACGGTGGAATTTCATCAACAACTTTGTACTAAACAACGATGAAGCCCGTGACTATAGAGGCTCTAGCCTCTGCACTAGGTACCATACAGAGTTTGAGCTCCTTTGTGCCGCTGTTGGCACGTCTGTTTCACTAACGCATAGATTATCTGCAGTGGCACATTGTGAACCACGTTATTACATAACTTGTGGCGCTTTTGACACTTGTTTTTGGTTTCGAAATCTTTTTTTCCCGAAGAAACTCGGTGCGGTGTTTTCGAACCAATACGACCGTGACGTAACGAACAGTAAGCATTTTAAAATCCGTCAAACCGTTTAGTTTACACCAGTCATAAAAAAACAGATATGGCAATACCCATTAACATGAATTTATTTATTAACATACGTATAATTTATGTCTGTGTCACCTTCCGCATTTTCAGCGAGCGGTCTCAACAGAAGACCAGCGTTGGCTTCACAGCCAGCACATGCTGAGTTGGGACCCTTATCGCAATAATTATTACTTATATACCCTTATATTTTCATCTTGTCCGTCCGTCTGTCCCTCTGTCCATCCGTCCGTAGCTTAGCTCAGATACTCTTAGTACTAGAAAGCTGTTATTTGCCCTAAATATACAAATTAGTCACGACGACAAAGTGGTAAAATAAAATCAAAAACAAAAGTTATTTTCTGTCTGTATTGTTGTGAATATTTTTTTTCTTTTACTTTCATTTATTTCTTTTTATTATGAAAATCATTACCCTCCTTCTGGGCCAGTTGGGTAAATACAAGCTGAGAGGGATCCTGTTCAACGTACTGTCTTCTTTTTATGTTATATTTTTTCTATTGTTTTTCATCATGTATGGGTTGAATAAACATTTTCTGTTCAATATAAACTAATATTATTTATGTGACAGTAACTCTGTCACACTTTCACAGATAAACCGCTGTACCAATTTACATGAAATTTGGTGGAGATGGATTGAGTACTGGAGAAGCAGGACATAGGGCACTATTAGCGAATCGTCGGTAAAACTGCAATACCCGTAACTAACAAATTAAAAGGAGTTGCAAAATAAACCTTAACAAGTAGGTCAGTAAGGCACGTTTTGCAACTTATTTAATTTGTTAGTTACGCGGTATTGTAGTTTCATCGACGAAATAGACGGAGTCGCGGTAAACAACTACCCGAAAAGATATTACCCTGCTTCTCAGGCAGGTGCATTCCATAAGCTAGTTTGGAAGTCGTCCGGCGATAAACAAGCCGCCCCGGGCCGGCCTGATCACCCATGCTGCGGGTAACGGCGGTAACTCCTCCACGGGGTTTCTTCGCTTCTTAAATCAGTTACTCCTTTAAGTCACGCTTTGTGCGTAAATGTAGGTCAAGCGGGAAATAGTTAAGTAACGAAAGTAGGGTGAAATTGTAAGACAAATTCCGTCAGCGGATATTGGAGTCGGGAGATTACAATCGGCCTTATGGCTGCATACTTTTGTTCCTTGTCGCTTTAACGCCTGTGTCAAATTAGCGCAGCGTTAAAGTGACAAAGCACTAAAGCGTGCAACTAATTAAGCCAAGCGTACCCTTGTATGTTCTAACTCTTTATAAGAGAAAAAGAAGTAACCCGTAAATTATCGCATTTTTTCTTCTGGTATTTAACTTAAATATACGTGTGAAACGACAAGCAATTGGAAAATTTATTGGGTTTTTCCTGTGCTTTTACGCAAATACGAGTATAAAATATGTAATCTAGAATGCATTTTGCGCCAAAAAAATGTTCTGTACAAACTTAAAAACTGCGCAACGAAATAAGCAATGGTGAATAAGCTCTCAAAAAAAAAATCCATGCTATTATTAATACTAATATATAAATGTGAAAGTAACTCTGTCTGTGTGTCTGTCTAAACCGCTAAACCGATTTAGATAAAATATGGAACGGATATAGTTTGAGTCCCGGGAAAGGACATAGAATACTTTTGATCCCGGAAAAAATAATAGTTCTGAGGGATTAGCGATGAAAGATTTATACGCGGACGGAGTTGTTGGCACCAACTAGTAAATAAATAAATATCACAGGATATAATATACTAGAACAAACTTTGAAAATATTTAGTAGAAGTGCATTTAAATGCATAGTATCAAATAGTTTCCCACCCACGCAAGCCACGGTAATTCACTGTACAATGGCATTACGAGAATGTCGCAACTCTGCAGCTCTTTCGTTACGCAGTGCAATGCGGGATATATTAACAATTTCACCTGCATCTGCAGTGTCCAACTGCAACTAACAGTGCTCCAATTCATGTAAAAATATTCAGTGGGGAAGAGCAGCTGCGCCGGTAACAAATACAATTATACATTAAATTATAGAATAGCGAGTCACTTTGTTGTGTTGGCGCGACGAGTGCGATCGATTTTAGCTCAGCGGAAACTACAGCGAACTCTAACTTTGAAACAAATTAAGGAACGACTTTTTAGAAGTTAACAGTCCGTTTTTTATTGACACTGCAGTGTACGAGGAGTTTTAACGAAGTTAAATATATCTGAACTTTTACCTACATATGTATAAAGTGTATGATGCACCAGGAATTTATCAAATGTTAGAGCACAAACCCAAAGTAAGTAGGTCTTCTCTGGTCCTTTAGGAGATTTAGTGACATTGCCGCTCGGGAGTAAGGGTTGCGTTGATGCGCAAGAAACAAAACGCAGCGCAGCGCGGCCCCGACTAACTGGCTCGGTCCGTCCGAGCGAAGCACACACACATGCAAGCGTGTGATATACCTTTGTTTCATTCAAGATGAACTACTGTGACAAAACTGGGCCTCTATTCTAACTGTACAAGCCTTTAGCCTTAGATATGTTATCGTATTGTCAACGTTCTTCTTCTACTTAATTAATTCACTCCTTTTTAACAAGGTGCATTTCGCCAATGTCGAGTTTTATACAGTCACCATGAACTTATTCAAAAACAACTCCATGGATATCAAACGTGAGGACAATTGTTCGATTAAAGAGTGAACTTGGTGAACTAAACAGAAGCACATGGGATGAGGTCCACGCGCTTCTACTGTACATAAAGTGTTTTGTCTACGTTACGATAGGTCTTATGTACCTACTTGATAGTAATGGCAGCCGAGTTAAAAACAATACGAGAGCATGTCAAAATCTATATGGTTTCACCCAGTAGAATAAAGGTCCTGAATATACGCGTAAAGCAATGGTTGAATTGACTTCATCTCAAATTAAACTCTAGGCTAATTATTTTAGTACTAGAAAATAAATTCTCATTTATGTAGTATTAAGATTTGTTGTGGAAAGTGTCATAGTTGCCGTCAATCCTGAGACCTGTCATCGCAGTACCATTTATAGCCTATTCTTAGGTTTGAGGGTATAATTTGTACTGAAATGACAGGTGTCAGGATTTACTTCACAACGGCCGGGCACCAATGTCACCATATGATGTTAACCGATTAACAGACGATTAGAGCTTTATCAGTTGTCAAAATGTATAAACTAACAGTCGATTAACATTGATTAAATTTAACATCGTATGGTGAAATTGGTACTAAGATAAGTAACAAATGATTATTCCAAAATGATCACAGATAATAAATACAAAAGCAAAGTCCGAGGCTCAGAATCATCACAAGTTTTTGTGCTTGTCCTTTTCTGGGATTGAACTTGGGAACGCAAACTTCGTAGCATAATCTTTATTTTTTATGTTAAGGAGTAGGCACACGAACACTCAGGCCACCTGATGGTAAGTGGAATCTGAGACCCATAGACATTTGAATTCTCAAGATTATAATACAAAGAGCACAAATGCGTAGCCAACCCTGAGGACTAAGATGGAATGCCTCTATGCTAGTAATTTCACCGGTTGTCTTGAATGTTTCCGTCACAGCTTAAAAAATATTAATCTGATGGTTTATAATGATGGTGGCTGAATTTTCACTTTAGAACAGTCGGTCTTTGAATTAAAGTAATAACACTAATAACGATGCTTTTAATTGATGTTCATAAAATTTTGCTTCAATGGATGCAGGTTGAGCCGAAAAAGTAATGCTCAGAAGCACTTTCTTTTTTGGATAACACTTTATTTTACCCGTCTCGGTACGACTTAATAGCGCTACTACCAGGTGGCCTGAGTGCTCGTGTGCCTTCTCCTTAACATAAAAAAAGAACCAAATAATGAATTACGAGTGAAATGGAATATTTGTTTAGACAAACAAATGATTTGCACAAAATAAACAGACAGAAATTAATTTTGTTCACTAAGATATTCGTAATAGAGTCGCGAAGGCCGGAAATAGCTGTTAAGACGGAGACCGTTAAACGGCCCGTTCGCTTTTCGAATTATTTAATGGCGCCTATCCGTCATTCTTACTTCCGGACGCCGGCGAATGGGCGCTGGGTTTTTGACATTCAAAGTTGCCAGCATTTTTAACAGTGTTTATTGTAACGGTTAACATGAATTTAAATTTCAGGCGGCCTGGGTTCAGTTTAGCAGGAACTTATATCGAGTGTTGGGTTTATTTATCGTATTTTTATCTACATCTTTTTATCGAAAATGTAGGAATAGAGTTATATAGTGGGCCTGCTTCTGGTATAATTATGTTGCGTTGTTAAAGGAAACGTGTGTAACTTTGACCATATTTATTCTAATTTAAAAAAGAACCTATTGTAATAATAGGTTGTTCGCTTTAATAATGGCGAATGTGTGACAACTGTAATATCAGTTGCAATTGTCATACAAATACACACGTAACGTAAATGTTCATCAGCTATATCTGTAAACAAAACCATAACTATACCGACCTGTTTTATAAAAACTTTTAACACTTGATGCCTTTTTTATTTATAAACACGTAATTAAAAGGGGGCGACTAGAGCATCGCTAAAAGAGATGTCTAAAGCAACAAGTAGCGCTGGCGGGTGATCAGATAATCGACCCCTCCAAGCACGGTCACCTGTAGCCGGTGCTAGCACAACCAACGTACTGTATACGTAATGTTTGCTTATCTAGCTATAAAAGTAGTTGTTTGTTAAAGGTTTCTCTGATAAAAGCTTAAAGCAATATAAAGGATAAAGATATTTTTATCCCGAGACCGATGCATAAGTTGTTTATGACGATTCGCTTCGGATCGTCGAATTTGATTATACTTTGTTATCTCTATTAGATCTTTTAGATCATTTACAGTAATGTCCAGACATGGAATTATTTGTAGCAAAAACGTCAAGTCACTAGGGCCTTCCTTCCGATATTAAATGTATCGGTAACTGTTTCAAATACTTTTTATAAAGTGTCATACTTGATAGTTAACGTTCGCCGGGTTAAACAGAAATTAACTAAAATGCTGATCACTAACCATGGGTGCAATTCAATCGATTTCCATACAAAACAAACTTCAACCAAGAGTGCCTTGCAACAAAGGCATATTTAGGTAAATTGTATGACATTGTGTAGCATAATAGTATACTCTAATACAAGTTATACGTTTTCGATAAATGCATGAAAAATACTCAAACTTAAAAATATTATAGGTAGATAATCATTTATTTTTATCGTTATGTTTATACCACTTTTAAGTTTTGAGTTACGGAAATTGCATGTTCATATTATACGTTATCTCGTAGTCATACATAATTAACTGTCATAAAAAAGTACAATTTATCGATAAATTATTATCGTTTGGAAGTCCCTAGGAAAATTCTATTCGTGTCACAAAAACTTCTATCTCTGTTAATATCACTTTGATATTAACGTATGAAGCATTAAATTCATAAATCAAAGTTATCATCGAAATCTAAGTCAAAAAGCGTTACAGTTAAGTATTTCAAAAGTTGCATATAAATGTCATATGATAAGTGATAAAGTGTAATTTAGGGCAGTGTGTATGGCTCTCTCTCTTCAAGTTGATATGTGTTGGATCGATAGTTACAAACAATTGAAGCTGGCCCATCTATTGCCCGCGGCTCCGTCCGCATAGAAATCGTTTATCGCTATCCCCTGACAAATTGACAATTAACCGAGATAACAAGTATTCTTCCCCGGGACCTCAGTTATCTCCATACTCAATTTCATCGAAATGGCTTGAGCGGTTTAGTCCTAAAAGCATAACAAACATACAGACACACAGAGTTAGTTTCACAATTATAATATTAGTATAGATTAAATAATAAATATCAGGCGATAACCTTACAAATTGAACTAGTCTCAAACTAAGCTCTAGACATATTTTTAGGCTTGTACTATACATACTAGACAACAGTAAACATACTTATATGTATAAATAAACTAGCGATCCACCCTTGCTTTGCTCCGGGTTAAAATATTATAGCTATAAACTTTCCTCTTGAATTAATCTATATATTAAAAAAAGCCGCATCAAAACCCGTTGCGTAGTTTTAAAGATCTAAGCATACATAGGGACAGACAGTGGGAAGCGACTTTGTTTTATACTATGTAGTGATACATACATATATAACATCATGCCTTCATTCCCAGAGTGGGATAGGCAGAGCTACAGAAATATCAACAACTCTAAAAAGGCTTCTTTATAATTCTGAACTCTCTTTCTGGGCCCGTGTGGTTGCCGGGTAAGAATAGTGCCATTCTATGTCTTCCCGTGGATGTCGTAAGAGGCGACTAAGGGAATGAGGGCTTCTAGTACTGTTAGGGACGGGCTTGCAACCTGTCACTAACACACTGGTAAACATCTTAGCCTGTTTGTGCAAAATGTGGTTACAAAATTACCAACAACTCTTTTTGTAGTTGTTGGTATTTCTGTAGCTCTGCCTACCCCACTCTGGGAATGAAGGCGTAATAGTATGTATGTATGTATGTATAATTCTGTAACCACATTTTGCACAATCAGGCCAAGAACTTTTCCAGTGTATTAGTGACAGGTTGCAAACCCATCGCCTAACAGTACTACAAGCCCTTATTCCCTTAGTCGCCACCTATGACATCTACAGGAAGACATAGAGTTGCACTATTCCAACCCGGCAACCACACGGATAGAATAAATACATACTGAAAAAATATAAATGAACCTAAATCTAAGGGACAAATAGTCCAGAACCCGGAACCGCTAGCTTCGCCACGTCGTCAAGATAAGATTAAGTACATAAGAAAATAAATCTCAAATTACATCTTAGGCGAGTGAAGCTACACAAATCAATGTCAGCTGTCCGCCTCAGCCACAGATCGGCCGAGCCGTCGGCGTCGGCCGAGTGACACCCCACTTGACAGATTGCATATTGCGACACTTGACTATCTGGGGACCGCGGGTGATCGACCACTTTTGTCTCCGTGATAAAGGCTAAATACAGTATATTCCGGGAAATGTGTTGGGATGACACGATACGATGTCGCGCTTGACTGCTATTCAATTGGTCCAAACAATTGTTTCTCCAACGTTGCGTTACGTAGATGGTTTTCGCACGTTTAGAGTTATAAGTGAGTCGTGTCGGGAAAATGTAAGGGGTAAAAAGAAAAAAAAAAACATCATGAAGAAGAAATATTGCTCACTAATTATAAAGAACTCACGTAAAATATTATTACAAAGATAAAATATTACACCTTAATACACGTAATTATGTGCGTCCTCGATGCAATGAAACGGACACTGGCTCAGCATTATGCTGAGGTGTCTCATACCTAGGCAGGTATGTTGTACATCGCAGATGTTTCAGCTAGTAAAGCATGTAACTCACAGAGTACCAAACCTTCGTGAGTTCCACCATTCCATAAACGGTGATTTTTGTAAGTGGGAATTTGTATCTACCTGCAAGGGAATAAAGTTCAATTACCTTTGCTCTTTAATGCCATTTATAATTAAAAACAAATTAAAATGAACTTTATACGTGTTAAAATAAAGTTGAAACTAAATTGCCTTTATTATGTGTCCTATGGAACACCGGGTCTCACGAGGATATAGTAGGTATACTAAATACATACTATATACATACCATATTAAACTCGTATTATTCTTCTAATTAATTCACTGAAGGGTTAATCTCAATAATGTCGTACATAGTTAAAAGTTTAATTAAAAAGTACCTAAATTAACCATATCATTGTATGACTAACTTTCGTTATACAATGGAAGAAAGTTAACGTTGCCTTAATATTTTAAGTCCTTAAACTACAATTTTGAGTACTTCATTATGTAAAATATTTTTGAGATTCACCTTGTTGAGCCTTCTATTACCAAACCAACTGCTAAGAGTACCTACCTACCGCTACGACTCTTTAAATAAAGTTGATAAATTTATCTTGATCGTTAGTAGGTAAAATAAATAATTCAGTGAAAAGATTTTCGGTATAAAGTCCAGAGTTGATCTATACCCACTTTATGTTGTAACCTAATCGGATTTTGAGGCCAATCGAATGATCTTATTAACTTGAAATTGGTGCGTAGGAAATTGATAGCTTTGAAACTTTCTAACAGCGAAGTTTTTTATTCCTTGTGCGGAGGCGAATTTCTCCTTTAAAGTTAAATTAAATATTTATTTATTTATAAGTAGGAAATCCAACAGTTACAATTAAACAACATATGAAACATGAATAGGAAACACAAACCCAATTAAAGGATTTCACATATAGTGCCTAAATAGCTAATTCTAAGTTTAGTAAAAACTTCAAAATTACGCGCACTTACACAAATTAACGACATTTAAAATTAAAATTACTTCTAAATACTAGCCAGAGGAAAAACGCCAAAGGCTCTCATTACATTAGAAGTTTAGATGTTAACCTTACGTACATTTTATAAAGTAAGTTTTTACTATATCTTGCAGAGGTTGCATTATCTTAAAAGAACTCTAGAGTCCCCTTACTTATGTTTCCGACTCTTTTGAATGCATTCTTCTGTGACATATCTTAGCCCATTTCAACCGGATTTCGCCGCTTATTACAGGAGGTCGCTACTCATTTTACTCTTACATAATAAGTAACTGCCAGATAGTAAACCATGTACTTAGTTTTATGAAACACAAATGTGTTTTATTCTAAGTAATCCTGATATGAAATGATAATGTTCACGGTTCAATGTACAACGGTTTGAAAATTTCATCCGAAGGTTAGTAGTCTAAGTCGATGTCTGTACTTACTTACGTTCAAAGCTAACAAATATATTTTTAAGAGTATCAATATCTTTAGGATAAAATTCATCTTATTTAGTAACATCTCCGAAACCTATGTTGTATTTCAACCTGTCTAAAAACTGATGGCCAATTCAGTAGTATTTGGAAAAGTTCCAATAAACCAGAGCCGAGGTATTAAGAGCGATCGGGTGGAAAAGCCTGGCTATTAGACTCCATGCATGCGGACGAACGGATACCACGTACAATAATTCATACTGCCAACAAAAATATTTAGTCTTAAAATTGTAGAATTTATTGGCACCTGTTAAATAGGCATTTAACAATTAATCTGATAAAGTCAGATGCTAATGAACAATTAAAACGTTTATTATGCTAGCAAATCGACTGTATTACCAACGATACGTAAGCAACGACCGATAAATTAATACCGACCATAGCCACCGCCATATACGCGGCAACTTTTACGTCACAGTTAAAAAATGCTCAAATCAGAGGACGTAATGGTCCTGCAGACTCGAACACTCGTAAAGGCCATTATTTTTACGGCGCCATACTGTTCCCCCGTGTTCCACACTCGTCAAATGGTCACTTGCTTTTATAACTTGGCCTCCCCCTTCAAACTAATCTGGGTTGGACACGGGCCAGGTGTGGCTGGTGTTGTTTTTCTCGAGTGGACGTAATGTTAATGTCACACGGAAACGTAGGAAGTCTACGGGGATACGAGAGAGACCGTTACAGGGATCCAATAAGGTGTCGATGAGATTCAGAGACCGCTGGATGTGGATTGGGTATAGCTCACGTATATGTTACAAGTGTTAACTGTTTCGAGTTATACAAGACGCTTCTATTGTAACTTCGTTATAAGCCTATTGCTAGTTTTATAAGTATAGTAAACCATTCCCATTTGGTCATCTAATTGCAGGCTTTTTGTAGGTTCTAATAGCCCATACGGCAATTTTTTTGTTAGCTTTTTAGCAAAAAAATCACACAATTTATACAGAATATTCAACAAAGTTTTGAACCATACGCATCTGTCCCGTGTCTACAACATTATGATTTACGAGCTGCATAATGCGGACCACACTTCCCACTTCGACCCTCGTTCCCGTGGAAATGCATAGACTTACGTAAAATATGCAGAACTCAAATAAAATCATACCCGCCTCAGGCCGGAGTAATATTTCACGGATTACCATAAAAGGAGACGAACAAAGAATTTTATGATTATGGACCGACAACTTTTTCAGAGTTATTATGCGCCAACCGGATTGGCAGTACCATAAAACTACGGAGATAGTTTTACAACTGCGCGGGTTACGACTCGCGTTTTCGAAATAGATTTATTAGATATTACGTGATTGTGTGATACAGATTGTTCTAATCAAAATAAAAAGTCACCAACGTTATCCGGTTGTTCTAAAATCAAAAAACGCAAAAATTAACTTCTTTTAAAATTGAAATTGAAATTAGGCTGAAGTCGGCTTTTTTTGTTGAAAATGTTGTGGTCGCCGAAGGCAGTTTTTTGGTTTTTAAAACATTTATTTTATATTTTAATTTTTAGTTATCATAATACGCTGTTACGTAGTCCCACTACTGATATGAAATTTTAAATTATTTCAAGCGCGCCGCAAGCAACGCCGCGGGAAAGCCAGAGTCAGATTTCAACAAGTCAATAATTTTCTTTGTAGTCGCTCAACTATTTTAATCGAGATATCTTATCTCCAACCTTGTAATAGGTACCGTTTAGGAGTTCGGGTGGCCATCTGTGGTATTCATCATCAGCTCCACTTCACCGAATGCAAATGCTAGACTTGTTACAAAAAATACTAAAATCGCTCTTATGTTTACCTACAATATTTGAGGAGTTCCCTCAATTCCTCACTGATCCCCTCATCAGATTCAGATTTGGTGACCATGGGAGTCTAGTAAACCAAAAAACATTGTTCAAAATTGGTCTACAATTGACGGAGTAATCGGTGAACATACATAAAAAAAGCGGCCAAGTGCGAGTCGGACTCGCCCATGAAGGGTTCCGTAGCAGCAAGTAACATAATATAAAAGTTCGTTGTAGCTTTGATCAATGTTTTTATGACGTATTAAAAAAAAACTACTTACTAGATCTCGTTCAAACCAATTTTCGGTGGAAGTTTGCATGGTAATGTACATCATATATTATTTTTACATTTATCATTCCCTTATTTTAGAAGTTACGGGGGGGGGGACACACATTTTTCCACTTTGGAAGCGTCTCTCGCGCAAACTATTCAGTTTAGAAAAAAATTATAATAGAAACCTCAATATCATTTTTGAATACCTATCCATAGATACCCCACACGTATGAGTTTGATGAAAAAAAAATTTTTGAGTTTCAGTTCTAAGTATGGGGAACCTCAAAAATTTATTGTTTTTTTTCTATTTTTGTATGAAAATCTTAATGCGGTTCACCGAATACATCT
The DNA here is from genome assembly GCA_949316455.1 of Acleris holmiana. NCBI lineage: Eukaryota > Metazoa > Arthropoda > Insecta > Lepidoptera > Tortricidae > Acleris > Acleris holmiana. The sequence goes on from OX438779.1 coordinate 6,497,922, forward strand.
ACTTACCAAGTTTCCACAGTATAGCTCTTATAGTTACGGAATAAAGTGGCTGTGACATACGGACGGACAGACGGACAGACATGACGAATCTATAAGGGTTCCGTTTTTTGCCATTTGGCTACGGAACCCTAAAAAGAGAAACATACAGTGGAAAGTATAACTTCCATTTTTGAAGTCATTTAAAAAAAGATCAATATGACCGTTCCAGAAAAGGAATTTACAATTAATCAAAAATGTAAGGTAAACTAGGTACTAAATGTTGCACATAAATTCGTGCATCGTGTGCAACAAATCGGGCCAACGGTGAAACTTTCGTGAACAAATACGAGCATAACTCGTTAACTTTTGATTACACTAACAAATGTAAGCCTACTCGTATAGCATTTTGCAGTCGTTTGTTTTATAAATACTTTTACGATGTTCACACATTTTATTAAAACCAAAAACGAGACTAACTGAGCTAATAGTTAAAATGTGAAAATCGTATCGAAAATGTGATTTAATCGCCTCTATCTAATTAGTCGTGATAGTTTTCTTTTTAAATTCGTTTTATGCGTTTTCTTTTAGATTTTTTCCAGATTTTTAGTATTTATAGTTTTGGCTGAAGGGTGCGTGGGGGGATACTTGACTCCAACAATAATTAGCGCTTTAAAGCTTAATATTTCATAAAAGAATCCCTTAATCGAAAAATGGTTTCCACAAACCAGCAATATTTTTGAAATACTTATCTAACGACACCCCACACTATGGGGTAGACGAGAAAAAAAAATGACATCCCCACGATACGCGTAGGGGAGGTACACTAAAACAAATTTTATTATACCATTTTGTTCGCATGACTAATAAATATGTATAATCATGCCAAATTACAGCTTTCTAGTACTAAGAGTCTCTGAGTTAGGCTGCGGACGGACGGACGGACGGACATGGCAAAACTATAAGGGTTCCAATTTTGACTATGAAACCCTAAAAAGCGGCCACAAGTAGCGAGTGCGGTCGACTCCGGCAGCTTGTGGCTCGGACGCGGCCACTCAAACGCTCGGTGTGCGGCGATGCTATACAAAATGTATGGAGAAACGCGTCCGCAACTTGTGGCGGCCACTAGTTGCTTAATGTGCGGCGGCTCTAAGTTTATGTTATTTTATGTTCTAAAAACTACTCTTAAACTGACCTCATCGTAAATAAAGTTGTCGATCTCCTCGAGCGGGCGCCCGTAGAGCGAGTTGGGGAACGGCTCAAACTTGCGCGGCAGGCGCGCGCCGTCCTCGACGCTGAGCCGCCGGCGCGGCATGAAGCCGAACTCACGCACGAGCTGCGCGCCGCGCGAGCCGGCGCGCCGGGCCGACTCCCGCGTGAACGGCGTCACGGCCGCGCGGGGCTCATCACGCCCGGCTGCTGGAACAACAACACAACATTCAACGTTACACATCGATAAATTCACGATCAGGCTCTATTGTACTCGGTAAAACCGTATGGGTTTTGACATGTTTTCGTATTATCATCGTTACGATAACTCTTATTTAATTTATATACTCGTAAATCGCGAGTTAAAAACAATACAATGACAATAAATAAATAAAATTATATCAGGGGACAGTTTCACACAAATTTACCTAGTACCAAACTAAGATTTGGCTTGTACTATGGGTACTAGACAACGTAAAACATCCAAGACTCTGAAACAAATACTCGCGCTCATCGTAAAATTATTTGCCCATACCGATAATCGTACCCAGGACCGCTAGTTTCATAGGCAGGATCACTACCAATTAGGTACGCAAGGTCGTAAGAAAACGAATATGACATTCCGAATGGACCTGCTCCAATCGTAGTCAAAGAGCCACGGCCAGTACGGAAAAATCACGGGACCACTCCGAAATTGAATCGTTAAAGAATTCACATTTATTATCATAATGTAACAAGACGCCACGCTAACTAATGCGATGAACTGACCGTTAATGTCCACCTTAAAGGCTCATCCCAATTAAGCCGTGAAAAGACTCCGCAAGACATATGCCGCAAACGCCGCAAACGCCGCATACAGCAGCAACGAACCAACTCTCGTGACTTCGAGATAACTTTCATGCGAGATGAAATGCATAATCTTGTCTAACAAATCTCGTATGAAAAATCATCTCGAAGTCACGAGAATTGAGTCCCAGGGATTTTCTGTTGACCACAGACAATATATTTTCGGTTATAATGGTTTGTCGTGTGGACATTGGTCGCTGCTGTGTACTCGCAGGTCAACACAACACCTGCTTTTGAAAAAAACATACTGATTATTAGGTCATTCAGAATCAGAATCAGAATAATCTTTATTCAAGTAGGTTTACAAATAATAAACTCTTTTGAAACGTCATAGTAGCGACTTAGCCTAAATTGACTGCAGGTTCAAATCGCGACCGATCAGAGAAGAACCTGTAAGAAACTCTGTCGGATGTCTTTTTTTTTTTTTCGACGTTCGCAACCTTTTGTCGTAAGGACTAAACATTTTATTACAAGCAATTCAGTCCCAAGCATTGTTATCATTAATATAGTCTTTAATACTATAATATGCTTTAGAAATTAGTTTACGCTTAACGTAACTCTTAAATTTATTTACTGATAGTTCAGTAACATTACTTGGGAGCTTATTATAGAACCTAATACAATTACCCATAAAAGAGTTTTTTATTTTATGGAGCCGCGTGAAGGGCACTGCGAGCTTATATTTATTTCTGGTATTAACATTATGTATGTCACAGTTCTTTCTAAATTTAGCGATGTTTTTATGAACATAAATAATGTTTTCATAAATGTATTGACTGTGCATGGTCAATATATTTGCATTGCATATCACTATAGAAAGAGACGCACTACTCTGGGTGGGTAACGTAACTTTACTAAATATTTATCGCAACACATGTAAATTTGGATTTGGTTTGGTCATTTAGAAATAATGGATAAAAAATTATTTACGAAAGAGACATACAGGATGAAAAAGAGTGAAAAAGTCAGAAGGGGCCGCCCTAGGTGTACTTTTTTAATAAAATCGGAGAAATACTGGAAAAGGGCCAAATCATAAGTACCCGCAACCGACGTGCATGCATGACTTGATGTATGAATGTGGAAGAAGCGAAATAAATTTGTCAGGATCGTAGCCAGTGGAAAGAAGTAGTCTCCGCCTACTTTTCTGGGAAACAGGCATGATTTAATGTATGTCACGCGACAGCAATAATATGGCGCCAACCATTGACTCAGTCGGCGTTCCAGTGGCGACAATCAATCAATCGGGGATCAGAACAGATAGCTCCCTCGCGCCTTGATCCGTGTGTCAGCGTTACCGACCGTTTTTGCTTGCCTCCATCAATCGCCGCAGGTTACGTATGGAATTGCCTCTCAGACGGCTTTGCAGTGTGATTGCCCAGTAAGCGGCGTTCAGATTTGTGATGAGATTCCAAGTAATTTGGGAGTATGCAATGGGGATTGTAAGTCGTTTCATAGTTATTATAGTCACTTTTATTGAGTGATGATAAGAAAGAAAACGGAGCATGTTTTACAAGATAATTGGTAAATTACTAGAGTGGAATTTGGTTCCTTCATCTCTGTTTCCAAAGATTACTTCTAAACCAGCGAAGGTGGAAACTCTCTACGTCATAGTCACTTACCAATAGATAAGTAGAGGTCAATCGCTGGTCAGCCTTATTAATAAAAAACTTACTCTACTTGAAAGTATACAAAGAAAGAGATTATTGAGATAAAGGGTGATACGAATCATAATAAAACAATTAAAGGCTCTTGCTGAAATGTTCCCGCCAACCTCAAATGTCTGTTTGGCCTAGTGGTTGACTAGTAAAGAATGACTTAAAGCATTAAGTCTAACGTTTATACTTACTTTTTGTACTATGCGATTAAGTTTTAATAATAATTAAAACTAATTAGAATAGTGACTGGTAAATTATCAGCAGCGCCGACAAAATTGCAGATAACAAGTAACAACCCAAGTTCCTGAACTTCACGCCTCGAGTTAGTCCCTCTTCGTGTTAGTAATAGGAACGACAACTAAACACAATTTAACTTTAAGTGATACTCCTTTCCCACTTAGTAAGTTGATTAATTCCTCTCCAACTAAATGCTGAATGCTGAATGCTGATGAATAGATGTTCTTATTGAGATTCCACCGTACCGTTCGTATTTGACTACTGTAAATCACTGGCAAAGCGACATATGGAATACATATGGAATTCTAATAACGTTACTTATGTATTTGTTAATAAGGCGCTTTTTGATCAATGATATTTCTAGAATATAGATAGCTAAGATCAAACCAATAATGTCAATAGTAACGTAGAACAGACTGTGTGTGTTTTTGATCCCGTAGCACTGGGTGTTTTTAATTAAGAAGGGAGGAGTATGAAACGCTTTAGTTTCACGATCACTATTACCGCATCCACAAGGGATACATACGTTACCCATCAAAGTTTTAATATACCTATTTTTTTTCCGTCCAGCAACTATTTTAACGGATTCACCCTAATACGGAAGGTATCCGTTCCTTCGTTCCTTTCGTTAAATTAAGTTAATCAATTATACTACTTAACTAATAACATTTCACAAACAAGATAGATGTTACATATAAAAAATCATTAAAATGACAAATAATAAATTGCCTAAAAGTACTAGAAGCCCTCATTCCCTTAGTCGCCTCTTACGACATCCACGGGAAGACATGGAGTGGCACTATTCTGGGCTTGCAACCTGTCACTAATACACTGGTAAACATCTTAGCCTTTTTGTGCAACATGTGGTTGCAGAATTGCCAACAACTCTTGTTGTAGTTGTTGGTATTTCTGCAGCTCTGCCTACCCTACTCTGGGAATGAAGGCGTGATAATATGTATGTATGTATGTATAATAAATCCGTTCTATCGGCAACCAGATTCAGCGTTCGGATGATGCGGCTGATGAAGCCGTTCGGCTCCGCTATGAGTCACTATGGTGAAGAAAAACATCGCGAGGAAACCTGCACATTCGAGCAGCTGAGTGTGTAAGAGGGTAATTGCACAAAATATCCTAAAGGCGTTGAAGTGTATCCGAACACAACACACACACCTAACACAGCTAACAAGCGGAACCGGGAACGTTTTTGGCAATAGCCAAACACATCAAACGGGAACTAAAGTAGTGTCAAATGACAAAACAGCTATTATAATGAAATTATTAAAAAAAATACGTCCTCAAAAAGCAAGAAATAACTTCTTTTAAAATCATAGGTTAGGTCAGTCCAACTGAATTCGGCTTTTGGTTCAAAATATAGTGGGACACCGACTTCAGTTGGACTGACCTATCATTTTAATAGTAGTTTTATCCCTCATTTGTTTCTTACCTTTCCCACACGCCTCGCTCGAGAACTTGACGCCCTCGAGCGGGATCCGCAGCTCCTCGCGGCGCGGTTTGTCACACTCTGAGTCCAAGGCATCCCGCGACTGCGAGGCGACCAGCGGCGCCGCTGCCTCGGGGTTGGTCGCCTCGAGGGTGCGCACGATCTCGCCGAGCAGCCGCGACCCGTCGATCTCCTCGCCGGGGGAGTTCAGCGGCGCCGGCGGCGGGAACGACAGACGCCGCTCGTCTTCCTCCATGCCGCTAGGAGCCTGTCATGTCGCCGATGGTGACGCCATGTTGATTACTGTCTGTGGACAATATAATTAACAGTTTTATATAGAGATAAGGATATTTCGTTCCTTTCGGCATTGAAACCTTTGGTCCGTGGGGTCCGAATGCTTATCAGCGCCAAAAAAAAAGCTATTCAAGTATAGCAATGTGAGGATATGCTTCTAGCTTGTATAGTTTTAATTTTTAAGGGGTAGCCTTGCCTGTTTTCTTGTTCTTATTTTGTATTACCTTATTATTATTTTCCATAGCTTATTTTTTTATTTTCATGTAAGTATTTATTGTCTTAGTTAATAGTTAATTTTTAATATTTTAAAGGTTAAACGACAACCCTTTTTAGTTGCAGGTGTTCATGAGCAGCCGTGACCACATCTCATCAGGCTCGCTAGCCTCCCTCTCAGATAAAAAAAGATATTTTAACGTCGATTAGGAGATTGGCTTCATTGTTTCCAATCGTACTTGCACTCGCAACTAACCGTATACTTAGGTGGTTTGAAAGTATTACAGAAACCTAAAACTTTAAGGGATTGATAGTACATTGACGCTTCCGTTCGATGTCTATGGATTAAAAACGGTTTTGTGGATTAAAAACAATGTAGTCTAAAATATTACCTTACATGCCATAAGCACCTAAAAACTACATTAATTACAATAAAATTGACTCGGTGCAAGTTAAAACAATTACAGTTCTGCCACATTCTTAATAGTGATCTTATAGTAATTGTTTCTCTGTGGAAAATTACAAATAACACACATATTATGTAGATAGATAGCGAACGCCAGCCTAACGCTTTTAACAAGCTGGGAGATCAGTACTAACTATAAAGGACAGTAGTAAACTATAAAGGATCACGTCCCTCAATGTTCCATACCATTAGCCTTGACAACGCTAGAATATCGGCATATCATGTAAAGCCCTAAATCCGGTTAACCGGGATATTGAGCGGGTTGTCCGGGTCAGCGCGCCGGACACCGAGCCGCCTAATCGGACGGCAAGCGCCGCATCGGTGCCCGGGACGGGCGCTGCATGTCACACCTCGCCCGGACGCGATCGACAATTACGATCTGAGATTTTGATGTAACATGTCTAACACTCAATGAGCCTCTATTCTATTTTTTTTATGTTATCTTTTATAAAAATCGCTGTAGCTCGTTTTGCTTTTTAACGACTTCAAAAGGAGGAGGTTATACGTTCCACTATATGTTTTTTTTTAAATGTATTGTAAGACATCACTAGCGACATGGTACATCCCTAGCGGCAGCAGCAGTGGGGGAATGGAGTGATGGCGGCTATTTAAGCGGTTGTAGAGAGGAACGGGCCCCTTTTTTCTTTCTGGACACGTTCGTGCGATAACATCAACTAAAAGCGATTACTTTTGTGGTTAAATTATTGTTAATATTTAACTTAATAATTAAATATTTTGTTAAAGTGGTATTTCCTTTTTAAATTATCTAGTTATTAATTAATTAACTAATAGTATATTCACTGATTACTCCGACAATTGTGGACCAATTTTGAGAACTCTTTTTTGGTTTGATAGAATTCCATTGTCACCAAATCTGAATCTGATTAGGGGATCAGTGAGAAATTAAGGGAACTCCTCAAATATTGTAGGCTCAAGTGTAGCACCGGAAATCCTCAACGGTACCTACTTCAAGGGTACCGATAAATTATCTCGATGAAGATAGTTTTAGCGACTACAACGAAGAATATTTTTTAGTTGTTGAAATATGACTATGACATTCCCGCGGCGTTGATTGCGGCGCGCTTGAAATAACTTGAAGTTTCAAATCAACTAAGAAGTGGGACTTCGTAACAGAGCATTATCACTAAAAAGTATAAATAAATAAAAAATCTTTTCAAAAACTAAAAAACCGCATTCAAAACCGCAAAATAGCTTCTTTTGCGAAAATAGCGTTTTTAAGGCTGTTTTTTGTTTTTTAAAACATTCATTTTATATATCATAATAATTTTGTTGATGTTATAAGCTGCCGTAACACTAAACGCGGTTAGCTGTAATTAGTCAACGTATTCTATATTCTATTAATAACCACATTAAACTCAAAAGGATAATAGACTTAGCCTGATTGAGCAATATGTGATTACAAAATTATCAACATGTATTTTTGGAGTTGTTGGTGTTTATGTAGCTCTGGCCTGCCCCACTCTGGGAGTGAAGGCGTGATGCTGTTGTCTCTGTGTATGATAAATACTTTTACTTTGGAGTTAGTTGCCCACTTTGGTATTACGGCAGAATAGCTGTAAGCTCTAACTGTTACTTGAAGAAGAGCTACCACATCGTCAATAATACGATAATAATTATGGTAGAAGCGGTGGGTTTTAGTGGGCTAAAACAAAGTGAAATAGAAGCCCTGCCGCCTTCACTGTCATTTTTGTGATATATATTTACCATAAAGTGTTGACGAAGTGAAAAGGAGGCCTATGTTCCAGCTATGGACGTCATGTTTTAAAAAAATAATTAGTCTTAATCATTTATTGGTAAAATTAAATATGTTAACATACAACATTATGACAAACATACAAATTCGAACAAATCCTCCTGAATTTTTGATGTGGTGGGTAGAAAATCACCCGACATATAATATTATTATTTATTATAAAACCAAAACGGTAACTAACAACTTAAAAAAATTAAATTTAATGTTCATTTAACCATAAGTACAGGTACTTTAGCAGGTAAGAATAAGTATTACGCCTAAGCTTTTTTAATAGAAAAGAAATGCTCTAATTAGTATAGTATACCTACCCAAATAATATAATATTGCAAAAAAGGAGACTTGCTGCATTTCCGTTAAACTAAATACGCCCGGTAAATGCAACATCAAAATTGCACTTTGATAGTTTTACGATGTCGCAAAGCGATTTTAATTAGAGCCAAAACCGCTTCGCCGCTAAATTTAATCTGCAAATTGCTACAGACACCTCCACACATATCGCTTTATGTTATGTGATATCGTTACCTCTGCGACCTGCATCATAATGCAAAATGGGTCATCCGTACAGAGCTCTGTATCAACATCGCATAAACGACGCCACGACACGCCATTTCAATGCTATAAACGCATTTAACACCAACATGTTTCATATTGACGTTAATACGTAAGCAGCGGTTCCCAACGCAATCCTTTTTAATTAGAAATAGAAATAGAAAATATTTATTTCGCTAAAATTTTACAAGTTTACACATTGTGTTGCATTTGTGTTGGATTTTCTTTAAATCTAATAGTTTAGAAGTAAATAAAATTATAAAAGAGTGCTGCGAAAATGGTATCCACTCAGCTAGAAGCTCGTTGGAAGTAAGACACTGATTTTCTGTGGACCCACGGACTGGTTTTGCTAGACAGCATACATTGCAGTCGCTTCTCCTCTAGTTAAACAGCAAAAGAAAAATAAACAAATAAATAATACCCTTTACAGTAAGCGCTTATATCTAATTATTTCTGTTTTTTTCTCTACGTCTAACTTAATTACATACATATTAGGTATATATATGTATGCATGTGTGCACAATATGCATACGTGCATATATACATATATGTATACACATACGCATACACGTATACACACATGTGCACACATAAACGCATACACATTGGTACCTATACACCTATTCAACACACATTAAAAAAAATATTTAGAAGATACAAATTATAGATTTTTAGAAGTACAATACAACAGGGCCTCTATTCAACTGCGTTATAACGATATCGTTTTTGACCTGTTTCCGTATTGTCAACGTTTTGATAACTCTTATGTCATTTACAATAATGGCGACTGTGACATAAACGATTCTTAAACGTGTCAAACACGATATCGTTTTAACGCACCTGAATAGAGGCCCTGATAAGCTTTTATTTTCACTGTTGTTAGTAGGAGTACATATATATGTAAGTTACCCGCTTCGAAATTTGCGAGTCTATTTTCAACCACAGGCCCTAGTCAAGATGCGTTCGCTAAGTAGCGATTCGATTCGTTTCGTTTTAAAACCAATCGCGTCACTGGTAGATCACGTCATACAAAAAATTAACGTGATCTAGCAGTGACGCGATTGGTCCAGCCCCAACCGTTACTGATACAGTCATGGGACCACGTTACGACGAAATGTCATAAAAGTGGACCCACCTTTAGGGAAATACTGCGTTACCACATCGATACTCGTTTAAAAAGCTCGTTTCATGCGAGTTACAAATCCAATAGCTATTAAATTCTGTTGAATAAGAGGTTGTTTTTCACCCAGTTAGTATGTTTTTATTACCAGGCTACCAGCTGAGCGTAGGTACATCATTGTGTGTGTGGCGTGTAGGTCCCGCAACAAAGGCTGCGGTGACGTGGTAGGGGCTTATTGTGTGACTTCAATCGGGACGGCTGTCGAGCTCGTGCGACATTCCGTTTAGATAACGACAAATCAAAACGATAGCGTGGCATTATTGCTGGTTAATTTGAGGTGTTATCAAATCTATCTAGGAGCTGTATTAAGTAGTCTTTAACCTCGTGAGTTCCTTAACTACAAACAGGGAGATTTGAATCTACTAGCAAGGAAATAAAGTTCAGCTATCTTTGCTCTTAAATGCCATTTTTAAATTTGAAACAAATAAAAGTGAACAATAGTGATTACACTATAGTTTAAATTAAATTGCCTTGATTATGTAAAAGGATAAAGTGTTTTGCGAGTATAAGTCCTAGATTAGAATACATACCTAAGTCAATAGTAGTGTTTAATTTTATTAGATTTTGCATTTAAGGAGCTTTTCATTATAAGTTGTGTCTAACAGAGTGCAACTGAAAATAAGTACTGATACTTTTAGTTGTAGCATATTGCTAAGCTGTGTTATATTATTAATCCAAAAATCAGTATAGCTCAGAGTATAGATAAAGCAAATATATTTTTTATTTATTTATTAGGTTTATGTCTAAATGCACAATTCATTACAGGTAAACTTACGCCACATGCAATCTAAGCAATAACAGGTACAGTGCTTCTTTTTTCTTAATGTCTTTCGGCTAGCTGTCACTGTCTCACTTGTCAGACAGTATATTTGTCACTCGTGTTTCATAGAAAAACGAAGCTTGCCGAGGTACCACCGCCCACACTGTTAACTGTCCATCGGTAAACCTTATGCCTATTGTAATAAGGTCCACCGATGTACAGTTAAGAGTGTTGCTGTTTGTTCATTAATTAAATAGAATGGTCTTATGACCATTCTATTTAATTAAAAAGTTTACAAGTATTTTTACTGAGCGTTGATGAGATTTGCAGTTATCGGTTTAAATTGTTGACAATGACGTTAAATTGATCTATCGGTGCACTAGATCGTTGTACAATATTTACAAGCATAAAATTGGTGGTCTAGTTCTGAGTATTTTTTTTCTAAATGGAGGACAGATATGCCAAGACTAGACATACATATGTCGCCTCCGCTCAAAATGTTTTTTAAGTAGGTATGCGTCTTAACTCTTCAGATATGATTTTATGCTAATGGAATTGTAACAAGTTGTGATAAATTACTGTAAGAACGCTACCTATCCTGGTGAAAACAATTATTATCTCAAATGTAATAACTCCTCGGTAACTTTCCACGGAACTGGCTTTTAACGAACCACCGATTTGTCGACTGCTCCCGAGAAAAGTTAACCTTATCTTTCAGCGGCTTTTACAAATATTGAAAAACCTCTTCAGAAATTTCAGCGAAATGTCTTGATTTTTTTATATTCCCGCCCTTCGGTTCTACAAATACAGTTAGTGATTTTTTATGGGCGCCATTTGAATTTTTGCCAATAGAAGTTAATGAGCAGAAATAAAAAGTTAATGGGCGCTTGGGAGCGATTGGGGCCCACCTAAGGAACACAGTGATTGACGCCGGTCCTGTTTATTGGAAACGTGTTTGTCTAACAGCGCGAAGTCGCTAGGCAGTGGACAATGCTCGCAGCCGACACGTATTTAATTTAAACCAATAATGTATGTACGTGCTTTCAAACGTTGAGTATAATTGATACTATTAACGAGGGGTTGTTCCGTCTATCCTAACTGGCTATCCTAACCAGTTGTGATACATGGATTTTTTTCCACTCTTCCGGCGGTTGACGGAAAAAGCCTTAAAAAGTCATTATATCTTTTTTTTTATTTGGATCCTAATTCCTAAAGACAAAACAACGAATTTTTTTTATGATATGAGTTGCCATAAACTCTTGTCGCGACTGAAGTATAGACAGCAATATTATGCCAACGCCAACGTCATCTATACATGACCAACATTCAACTCGAATTAAACTTTCTACGATGGAATTTAAAGTTCATATTTATCTACCAGACGGTTTGTTCCGTGGTGTACATAGCACGTCACTTCATTCGTAGGGTGGTCAAGAGGTTTAATAACAAAATACACGGTCTTCCGGTTACCTTCGGGGAGGGAAAATGGCCGATTGAAAGATGTCCGGCTTTTGATTTTGATTTATTCTGTTTACTGTTTTACTCTACTCACTTGACATTGGCGAAATCACTGCGTACATCGCGGTGGACCGCCATTAATAAAAAAGAAGAAGAACAACAAAATACACTTATGTAAACGTCACTTTGCTTGTGTAAGATGTGCAACATTCATGTGCGTTGCGTGCGTGTGCTATCAATTAGTGCACACGTACAAATGCAAACGCAGCGATGAAATGATTTAGCTGTACATTTTAAATACATATTATATCCTAATAATATCAACTGGAATTATGTTTGTTTAGTAACTCTCAAGTATATTTCTATAACTTTGTCTTAATTTCGCATCTTTTTGGCAACTCAAACGGCAATTGGTAACCTACGATACAGGCTGAGCCTAGTGTAGGAACTAATGTGTCTTGATTTAGATAAGCGTAAAATCTCTTTAATCTGTGTGACTATAATATTTTTTGCGCTATTTCTTAAGAGATAAATAAATAATTATGAATTATGAATGAAATATGGAATCACTTAAAAAGTTAACAAGCAGAGCCGTCTTAGTAAAAAAGGGAAAAACAAAAAACCTGTATTCAATAAAATTCTTGATATTTTCATTTATATAAATATAAACTCATAGCCAAATATAAGTGTGGTTTTGACAATAGAGAGATGTGACAAACATGCTCGTAATAATGTTCTCCCTTCATAAACGAAATCTCCTCGCAATTTATATATAGTTTTGACACTTCATAAAAAGTATCTATGCAGTACATTTGTCAGTCCAGATATTATGTGATCTTAGGAGACATTACCAATAAATCTGCTATTAAAGCGGTCCACCCACGCGTCGTGCCCGTTCGTATGCTATATAAGCATCGCAATACACTCTCTGGCACTAAAAGGTATTCGTTATTGAGACCACGGCCATTGTACCATTGTCTCCTCCGCTGTCCGAGTAAGCAAGTATTACAGAAAGTTTCGAGTCTGTATGAAAATGTGCCTCAAAAATACGAGTTTAGTGTTCATTTGGCGGAGTGCCAGCGAAAGGTCGTAAGTTTTGATTTGACCCGACCGCGTAATGTTTGTTTTTAACGGTTTGTGGTTGTGCCGTTTCTGTTGCCGCGCCGCTTTGAGATTTAATATCAAATGTGAATTCAGTTAGCGGTGAACTTCTAAGTGTGGTTCAAATTGTTTCAACGGAATACATTGTCCGGTTCACGTATTTTCGGACATAGTATATAACTAAAACTATTGTTTTCATTAAGTACCTAGAAGTCGTCAGACCCCGTTGTAAAACTTATCGGTATCGAATAATTTGAGTTGTAAGTACCTACCTGCACCGAGCATCGCTCAGTTTAAGACCGAGATTTGGGTGAGGACCAAAAAGTTGGATTATAGTTAAGCGTAGTTAAATTCATACACAGATTTAGGTTACCGTCTTTCCTGTGGACACACCGAAAGTTAACGTTATTAAGTCCTAATTTTCTGGCTAAGCCCATTCCCGCAAAAACACCACCAGGGCTGATTTAGACCTATCATATAAAAACATAACTTATATGCACACGAGCTTTTAACTATTGACCACAGGAGAGACAAACTTTGTTTTTAAAAGTGTGTATGACCCAACTATACAAACAACGAAGACGAAAAAAGTTCCGTTGTGCGACGAAAAGTATTGTTATAATTGTTTTTTTTTTTATTGAAAATTTAATTGCGTGAGTTAGCATGCCCAACTTTTTGGACCTTGCCCATTTCCAAAAGATCGATTACGTGACCCGAAAAACAATATCGTATGGGGCATTTACGAAAACACGATTACAAACAAACAAATATATGTATATTGCTCGTTTTAGTTAGTAAAGGATACAGCAGCTCATCTTGTCACGTGAATTAGGGTAACCAAACTGAAATGTGATCGATTCGATAACGATATGATATAAGCAAAGTAGAATAGGTGTCCCTGGTGTTATGGTCAAAAAGTTATTTTAAAACCAGTGTTTGGGTTGGTGGTACGATAGATGAACTTTTATCGTTTACCACAGTCTCATTTAATAATAAATAACCGAGCACTTTCCACCATTACTGTGGTATGCATATTATATTACAATAGGAGGTTTACTTGAGTTCCCTATTAATAAAACATGACATAAATAAATTATGAACGGACTTACGACTGACTTATTACGAACGGACACAAGTATGTCGGTTGTGAAAAGCCATCATTCTAAGAACTGAGTAGTCAAATCATATCGGCTTTCCGCGAAAAACGTTTAATTTAAAGTCGGATGGACAGTTCGTACTGTAACGTTCGTGGGGTAGGTAAATAAAATGAATAATTAAATCCATACTTAAGCCTATTATAAGCTTATTTCATAATTGTATTCACAAAACAGCACTCATGAGAAATTTTATTTTTTATTTATTTAAAAATGAATGACACTGTGTTCAAATACATTTATATCTAATAAATATTAATGAATACCTTCCACTTACTCCTTGAACAGCTCTCACTAAAATATACTAAAATTCTTGTTCTACACTTAATTAACCTTCGTTTGGCAAGAAGCAGGAAGTAAAATAATAATAATAAATTTAAATTCAAATTATTTAATGCGTCATACGTTATAAGTTCTTAAAGTGGTAAGTCTAGCGTCATCGTTAACCCCTTAAGGGCACAGCAATTCGGTAGAACATGCGCTATTTTATTTATTGATAATCATTGGTATCGAATTTTAAACATATGTGATAGAAAAACAAAAGAAATTAAACAATAAAAATTTACTGCGCATTTAAATAAAATAAATCACAGGACAAATTGACCTAGTCCCAAACTAAGCTTTAGGCTTGTACTATGGGTACTAGACAACGATAAACATACTTATATAGAGAAATATATACTTGAATACATAGAAAATATCCAAGACTCAGGAAAAAATACTCGTGCTCATCACACAAATATCTGCCCTTACCGGGATTTGAACCCAGGACTCCTAGCTTCGAAAGCAAGGTCACTACCAACAAGGCTAGCGTGTCGTCATTTACCGTGTTGTTGATGTAATTAGTCACTTTATTTTTACAGTTAAATTAAGGGGTCTAGGTTTTGGTGATTTACAAAAAAAATGGCGCACACGTCACTGTGGTTTTTTTATGGCATGGAGAAGGTAAAGGAGCCCACAGGCCACCTGATGATAATCTCAAACCTGCAAATGCGTTGCTAACCTTAGCTTTCATTTAACACAAACAACAGACTAAAAGGAGTAAATAATTCAAGAAAACATAGATTTTAACTGGATATCAATTTCTAAGCGGCCAGATTCCTTTGTCGTAGACGGGTAAAAATAGAAGTTTAATTAATCAAAATAAACCACGTTTTTATAATTATTATAAGGTCTACAAACTAGATGTTACACTAGGCTTAAGTAATATTTAATATTATACTTAAATAGAAAACACTACTTAACTTAAATAATAATTACGTAATTAAAAACGGATTAACTTCAACAGTATAAGAATGTAAGAAAAATAAATATTAGGGGTCATCTCACATAAATTGACCTAGTCCTAAACTAATGGGTACTAGACAACGATAAACATACATAAATAGAGAAATACATACTTAAATAAATAGAAAACATCCAAGACTCGGGAACAAATATTCGCGCTCATTACACAGATATCTGCCCTTACCGGGATTTGGACCCAGGACCGCTGGCTTCGGAGGCAGGGTCACTCCCAACTAGGCCAACGTGTCGTCAAACTAAAAAACCATTAGATAGTTATATCGAATTACATACGCTGAATCTAATAACTGTATATAAATCCCGTGTAATCGAATGACGTCATTACGTTTAACATCCCCCAAAAAGTACTTGACGAGTAAATCAGCAGCTGCGCCAGGGGTTAAACCCAATTTTATTGTATAAAGGTTCAATAAACGTTACGTAACGCGAACTGACTTAATGCCACGGTTTACGGAACCCCAAATATCACGTTCAGGGGTTCCGAACCCTTTTCGCGCTTTCCCGGAACTCGGATGATCCACTTATACTTATTATAATAAATCAACTTTGGCGGGACGGTTTGCATTGAGCTACAGGCTACGAGCTACGACGTAGCCATGCTACGAGTTTTGTAACAATAGGGTTTTGACTTTATTATTATAAAACGTATCAGTAAACTAAATTTGTGCACATTGTTTACTTAATAATCAAATTCTGTTAGACAAGCTTTGTTGCTGACTGTACTTTAGTTTTCTGCTTATCGAGACCAAAGGAAAAAAACCCGATTGAAAAAAAAAACACTACTTTGTTTAATAACTTTGTTGCCGTGCGTAACATTTATAGTTATGCCAATTTACAGCTTTCTAGTACTAAGGATTTCTGATTTAGACTGCTGACAGACGGACATAGCGAAACAATAAGGGTTCCTTTTTGACTACGTAATCCTAAAAAAAGCGGCCAAGTGCGAGTCGGACTCGCCCATGAAGGGTTCCGTAGCAGCAAGTAACATAATATAAAAGTTCGTTGTAGCTTTGATCAATGTTTTTATGACGTATTAAAAAAAAACTACTTACTAGATCTCGTTCAAACCAATTTTCGGTGGAAGTTTGCATGGTAATGTACATCATATATTATTTTTACATTTATCATTCCCTTATTTTAGAAGTTACGGGGGGGGGGACACACATTTTTCCACTTTGGAAGCGTCTCTCGCGCAAACTATTCAGTTTAGAAAAAAATTATAATAGAAACCTCAATATCATTTTTGAATACCTATCCATAGATACCCCACACGTATGAGTTTGATGAAAAAAAAATTTTTGAGTTTCAGTTCTAAGTATGGGGAACCCCAAAAATTTATTGTTTTTTTTCTATTTTTGTATGAAAATCTTAATGCGGTTCACCGAATACATCTACTTACCAAGTTTCCACAGTATAGCTCTTATAGTTACGGAATAAAGTGGCTGTGACATACGGACGGACAGACGGACAGACATGACGAATCTATAAGGGTTCCGTTTTTTGCCATTTGGCTACGGAACCCTAAAAAGGACAAACTTTTTGAAAAATTCTAACGATTAATCTGCCTTATAAATAACAAAAAAAAATCGACATAAAAACTCCATTTAAAAATACTTCCTGAACATAGCCTCCAAACGAATTAAAAAGCAGTTAGCGATTTGTGTCACGTGCCCCTTTGAAAAAGGAATGTATAATGTCCTCTTCTTTTGTACGCGTATCCCGAACATACACGGAATGTGTTCCCGAAAAGGGCATTAATGTCTGCTATAAAAACATTACCATTATATAGTTGAAACCAGGCAAAATACATGTTATTTTTGTCACGGAAAAGTAATTAAAATTTGCCAGTTCAAGACTGCAATCAGATGATAGTTAGATTGATAAGCGTCATATATTATCATCATCATAGTATTATCATTTCTATTGGGTGTAATGGTTGACTGGTAAAATTGCCTTAAGTTATTGATTTGTACTTAAATTTATAGTTTATAAAGTATTTATAAATTATCATTATTATGTAATGCTGCATAA
The DNA here is from genome assembly GCA_949316455.1 of Acleris holmiana. NCBI lineage: Eukaryota > Metazoa > Arthropoda > Insecta > Lepidoptera > Tortricidae > Acleris > Acleris holmiana. Next base: position 6,515,571 of record OX438779.1, read on the forward strand.
TAAATAGTCATAATATACTCTTGGTCACTATTTTCTAGGGTCTCATCAACACGTCTTTGTTAATTTGGACAGCCAAAATTGCAGCTTTAAGTCCTTAATAAAGCAACCATTTTACTACAGAATATAAAAATTCACCCCCGTGTGGTTGCGGGTTAGAATAGTGCCACTCCATGTCTTCCCGTGGATGTCGTGAGAGGCGACTAAGAGAATAAAGGCTTGTAGTACTGTTAGGCGATGGGCTTGCAACCTGTCACTAATACACTGGTAAACATCTTAGCCTGACTATGCAAAATGTGGTTACAGAATTTTCAACAAGTTTAGAGTTGTTGGTATTCTGTTGCTCTGCCTACCCCACTCTGGGAATAAAGGCGTGATGTTATGTTATGTTTATGTTTTATAAAAATTCAGTGTCCTTTATGGCTCAAGTAGAGTCAGTATGTATAAATATATTAACTCATGAGTATCATAGGGCTGACCTGAAAACTAACCTCGATTACTGTCATTAGAAAAACATTTAATAACTGTCCAAGTAACAGTTATTTAGCACTACTTAATCTTAATTAATAACGATCATATTTCTAAATCCTTTAAAAACCAGATCATTCCGGATCAGCCACTCAAAAGACATCCAATCGCTAGTAACCAGGTAACGTAACAAGATCGGCGCCGATAAAAAGGTAACTGTTCCCGCCGGCGGTTACCAATCAATTACACGGGTAATACCCGGTCAAGCCTTATTGCCAGAGTTTCGGCCGTCGTCTTTGTCTTAATTTTTTGTAGCTTATAAGTAAGCATTTTCTTAAAGGGTTCTATAATACAATTCACTGAAGGATAACATACTGTATGACATTCCTATTGTGTTACTAAAAATAATAGGTAACAAAAAAGGAAAACTGTGCATTTATATTTTAGAAACCATGGGAATTTTTATTGCATAGTTTCAGACGCATAAATAAATGAAAACAATCACCTAGGTGAGGTTACCTAGTAGATATCCCTTAAAGGGATATGTTCGCCTTATTACACGCTCAATTGTTATGATCGTTAAAATAGGAGGCGTAGCGGGAAACTAATTCCACTAGTTGTACATAAAATAAAATAAATTTACACTCAGTTTATTTAAAAATTGCTAATCTTTAATGTCAAAAGACAGTTCGGGTATCATTGTTCGCGATCAATTAGCAATGTGGCGTCAAATATTGCGGAGGAGGTTGGGTACTCAATTTTCCGGCCGGCTTGGTGCTCAATCGGCAGTCTTCGTTTATCGCCTTGAGGTGCTCAAGAGCCGAATCAAGAAATCATGGCGTAAATATGCGTAACAACACGCTAATATATCCACTTATGTTACTCTAGAAAAACTTCTTACGCTTCAAAAATCTTCGTAACAAAATTATATTTACTAGCTAGTTAGGGAATTATGGGTTTTTAAAGTTGAAAGCACTGGGCCTCTATTTTACTGCGTTAAAACGATATCGTGATTGACGTGTTTCCGTAGAGCCAACGTTTTGATCTCTTATGCGTTTACATGGGCCAATAATAAGTCGATGATATTAATCATATTTTTTGTGGTCTAATAAAATTTTATTTTAAATATCAGTCTAAAAAATATTTTAATTTTTATTCTACGTCTAGCACTTAAAATGAAGACTTCTTCCCGCAACGGTGAATTTAATCTATCCAGTGTATTTTTCATTAAAGCCGACTCCACTCCAGTCTATTTGTGCAACTACAAAGAAATAAGTTTTTGTTTTCTTTATTCAGAAATCCCGCGTTATTGCATTTTAACGCCAAGGGGAAAGCCTTTGTTATACGTTTGTCTTCCCGTCTGTCATTATGCGCGGCATGAATGAGTAAACATTTTATAAATTTGATTTGAAATCTTGTGCTTCGGCGAAGGATAAGTTTAAAAAAAATCGATTACACCAATCAATTAGTTGTCAAACGTGCCAGATCCAGTCAGTGAGAGAGACAGAGATATGCAAGAAGTATAGGCAGGGTTTAACACTGTTTTGACACCTCACACGGCTCCATCTCTGAAACTAACAAGTGCTCGGGATCCTAAATATCATTTCAAAAACGTTTCCCAAATGATTCATTTCACAAACATATCATTTGACAACCCAGGTTTTTTTCCGAAACTGTAAATAATTCTGGATTTATTTCAGGACCATCGTGTAGAACCCTATAGGTTAGGTTAGGTTCGTTTTATAAAAATCCTGAAATACTTGCAGTTACAGAAAAAAAAGCGGACTGGCTAATAAATAGGTTGCGAAACGATGCATTTGTCCAAGTTTTGTCGGCAAAAAGGCAGAGAATCGTATGGGTCACATCGGTGGTTTTGAAGTATCTAGAGAAAATTAGAGGTCGATGGTGTGGGGATAACGTATGTCCAAGAATATCTCTACTTGGGCCAATAGTATCCTTCTCAAACAGAGAAGTGGAATGCCTAATGGAGCTATTGGTCGATGAGAGATTACATGAATCTCTATCACTATGTCTAAAGAGGATATAAATGGACAGCTGCATCCTCCCCTTCCTCACTTACGGTGTTCAAACTTAGTTTGGATTCTCAAAAGTTCGAGCTAGGGGTTTGCCAACGTGCAATGGAGGGTAGCATCTTGGACATTTGCATTATAAGACCAAATCAGAAACACGATTATTCGCTCCAGAACCAAGATCGACAAAGTAAGCCTCTCAGCAGCCAAACTTAAATGGAATTGGGCTGGTCATGTCTGCCATGTCTGCATGCTAACCTGACCTTTGGTCCAAAATTTTCACCCTGTGGAAACCAAGCCACAAGAGAAGAAGAGGCTGACCAAGGAGATGGCAGGAGGAAAACTGTACCAGTTCTGTAATTAGGCTCAGGAGCCACTAGGTCACTAGACTTTTGCCCAGCAGCGGAAAAGATACGGCTAGATTATTATAATTAAAATAAGTAAGTAAGCATATACTATAGACGGCTGTTTAACACACAACCCCAAATATTCAGCAAACGAGTTTTTATTTAAGAAAGCATTTAATTAATAGTTATTTAATCTTAAAATAGAGTAGTAAAAAGTAGTGATTAAGCGTGTAAGTCATTAAAAATACCTCACGCGATGTCCAAAAGTACGTGATTATGCAGTAATAATGGTTAACTGCTCCGTTCTTAGATTTGTTCACATATTTTGCCAGTTCTATGGATTCCAACTGTACGATCTCGATACGATCAATCTTTGTTTATTTGTTAGTTTGTAACCGCGTTCAGCAAAACAGCTGTAACAATCGTGATGGAAATTGCGTAAAAGAGGTTTTCGGGATAACTCAGCTTCTATCCGAGCGACGCTCTGTCTCCTAGATATATAACATACATACATAACATCACGCCTTCACTCCCAGAGTGGTGTAGGCAGAGCTACAGAAATACCAACAACTCTAAAAAGACATGTTAATAATTCTGTAACCACACTTTGCACAAGTAAGCTGAGATATTAACTAGTGTATTAGTGACAGGTTGCAAGCCCATCGCCTAACAATACTAGAAGCCTTTATTCCCTTAGTCGCCTCTTACGACATCCTCGGGAAGACATGGAGTGGCACTATTCTAACCCGGAAACCACACGGGGCATACTAGATATATAAGTATGTCGTAAACTATCCTTCATTGTCGCAACAAATTACTTTAATAATCGAATCCTTGTAAAATGCCAGCACTGGCATTAATAATTTCAATCAAACCCCTTTCTTTCTTCCGATACAGTATCAAGTACCGAACAAACCCCAGTTGTAACGGTCAATAGTCGCCATATTTAGACCAACCTCGAATTACCGCAACGCTCGATAGGTAACTGACCCAGGCGAAGGTTACAATAGTCCTACCTTACGCGTTACTTTACATTTTACGTAAAGCTAGCGAGAAACGTTACAACGTTTTAAAATGTTACCTAAAATCTCTGAGTAGGAATGTTTTTTTCTAACCCATGCATTTTAGTGGTGGTTAGAACTTGTGCAAAGTCCATTCGGGTTACCACCATCACCATAATTGTTCGCATTGTTTGTGTTCTGGTGTGGGGATAAAACAACCGATGAAATTACTTACTCTTGGCAACTTCTTGAGATTGTTCTCTTGAGAATTCAAGTGTCTATGGGTCTGAGATCTTACCATCAGATGTGCTATGTGCTAATGTGCAAATAAGTGGTCAGCCACCTCAAGGTTGAATTTTGTTTGCACGTGTGACGTTAAGTTCGATAAGATGCGTCTGTCAATTTGTACGGTCGCCATCAACGATGTTTCCATTTCATAGAAACTTAAATAAAATTTGAAAACCGCTGATTCTTAGTATACAAACATTAATTTGTAGTTTAAACATAAAACTCCCATTTAAAGACGCTTTTATAAACTAAAATAAACTAAATAAAGTGTTAGTGCACGTTGCACGGCACGTTGCGCGCTCGTATATTATTTAGCACCGCCCGAGAGTTTATATGGATAGTTTTAGCCATTGGCCATTTGGTGAACCCGAGTGACTCTCGGGAAGGTTCCAGAATACGTCGGGATAAAAAGTTATTTGCAATTATATTTGTGACATTCTTGCATTGCATATTTATATTTTTGTTTGCTATGTCCAAAAATGTTTAGATGTGTTATACCGCGGCTCATTATCGTATTACCAGACCATTTTAAATAGCTTCGTGTTTATTTGAAACCGACACACAATTAACTGGAGAGACAGAAGCTTCTTATACACATACATACATAACACCACGTCATCATTCCCAGAGTGGGGTAGGCAGAGCTACAGAAATACCAACAACTCTAAAAAGACTTGTTTATAATTCTGAAAGCTTAAATTAAGCTTCTTACAATAACTAAATAAAAGCAAGCTTTAATATCAAAAGCGCTATTTGTTATTGTCGTCAAAATATGTGCCACTTCATTATCTCATAGTAAAAAATGGTTATAGGTAATTTTACCAATAATAAATTAAAAAAAAAAACTTAACATTTTTTGAAAAGTAAACGCGTTATTTTTTAAAGTATTAGAGAATCAAACCAAGAAACTTTTTCTTAATTATCAAATACCTCGTACAATTGTACGATGCCGTACTTGATGAATAGCTATCACTGGTTACCAGCTATAATATCTTTGCTAAAATTTAGCTCAAAATGATCTACTAAATTTTTACAAGTATCTAATAGAAAAGAAATCGGTACGAGTCAGGTTTTACGGCCTTTCTTTTTTTATGTTAAGGAAAAGGCACACGGGCACTCGGACCACCTGATGGTAAGTGGATTCTGAGGCCCATAGACATTTGAATTCTCAGGACTATAATCCTAAGAAACCCTGAGGACTACGATTTAATGCCTCTATGCTAGTAATTTCACCTGTTGTCTTATCCCCACACCGTAACACAACAATGCGAACACGGCGAACATGCTTGGCGGGTGGTTAATGGATAAGATGGTTGTAGCGATCCGGACGGACCCTGCACTTATGTTTGCTAAGACGTTATTACTGGTGACTATACTTAGCATCGCGATCGCAAAATAGAACTAAAGTCGAAACACTGAATGCTTCCATCCATTCAAAACTTCGGCACCCCACACAAATAACCAATAAAATAGCATTCCAAGTTAAAGTAATCCCAAGGCAACTCTGTTTACTTTCAGGTCAGCCATTCATCAAAATCGGATAACTTGCTGTTTACCAATTTATCCATGGCGTTTGCCGTTCCTCCATTAAGACTCGGATAGCTCAGCGGTTTTGATTAACGAGTTCCCTGAAGTTACAGCTTCAATTGGATGTTGGTGATCAGTTACGGTATTTTTTATCGCTAATGCGTTAGGTGGTTCTTGTTTATAAAGCATTTTCAGCAGTTTCTCAGTTATTTGTAGATTCAAAATTCAGAATCATTTATTGCATGTCACATTATATTATAACAGGGCGTCTATTCATTGGTAGCTTTTAATTACTTGACAGGAAAGGCGGTTCAGTTAAAACAATACCAAACACGTCAAAAGCAAAATTGATTTACTGTACTACAGACTACAGAGGCTCTAGCCAAGATGCGTTCGCTAACTAGCGATTCGAATCGTTTTGTTTCTAAACCAATCGCATCACTGATAGATAAGTCATACTAAAAGTCACGTGATCTACCAGTGACGCGATTGGTTTAAAAGCAAGACAAATAGAAACGCTAGTTAGTGTCCGCATTTTGGCTAGGTCCTGAGGTATATCTACATTTCAAACTGAACAAATCGTCAAACGTAGTAACTCCACACAACGTGTGATTCACCATAAGTTAATTACCTTGATACTTATTTATGTTACTCCTGTTTAATACGTAATTCATAATGGTTCACATTTCATTTTATTTTCGATTGATGCGGTAGAAAATGATTTTAAGCATTGAGGGCGTCGCTTTTACAATTTTACTGTAAACTGTTTCACGAATAAATACGTTTACTAACGTACATTTTCAGTAAAATTTAAATTTACATTTTAAACCTGATACAAAGTATGCATGGGTGCGTTACTATAATTTTAAAAGGCGACATTACCTAAGTAATATCGTTCCCTATCGACATTGCTATCCCGCCGTTCCTTTAGAAAAAATAGATCAATAAAAATTCCGTCTGCGTTTGAACTAAGCTCTAAGACCTGTTTCATGAAAACTATCCTAACGTACACCTGGGCTGGGATTCTACACGGCAATAACGATATCGTCTTTGACGTGTTTCCGTATTGTCAACGTTTTGACAACTCTTATGTCATTTACAATAATGGCGACTGTGACATAAACGATTCTTAAACGTGTCAAACACGATATCGTTTTAACGTACCTGAATAGAGGCCCAGGCAGCGTATCAAAAGCAATTAGTAGGTTTACTCCGAGTAGAATAGAACTCTACTAACGTTTTTCTGATCTATTAGTCAAAATGTACGGGCAGCCATTCTCGTACGTTACGATAAACCACGGTCAACTATCATCCCATACATTTTGAGCGATAGAAAAGAAAAACATTAGGAGCGTTTGCATCTTAGCTTGGGCCACAGGTGGTTCTGACTAGTGTTTTTGATCCACGACTGATTGAATAGTAGTTTATGTAACTGATATACATATAATGAAGGGTCTTAAAACACGGCTGTGGTTTTATGAAACAATCTAAAGGTGAGTTAATTATAAGATCACACGAGTGTTTTAAGGCCTAATTATGTAGCACAGTTACATTATTTTCACAAGATGGGTTCAGAATTCGAAGGCAAATGAACTGCAATGGTAAGTTTCGAATTGATCAAATTTTATTTTCAATTGATCAGCATTGGTGCCTATTTAATTTGAGTTGGCTTTGGAAGATGTTCTAAATTTGAAACTCATAACTTTATCATATTTGATATCGGTATAAGAACATTACGTTACAGTCGCCAGCACACCCACCAACCTGCTGATCATTGCCAACGGGTTCTGAACGGGTATCTATAATTTCATCGAAACACCTATTATCGAGTGTATCATTTTATCGAATTTCATTTCATCGAACATCTAACCCAACCTAACCTACGTAATTAATGTTTAAGATACGCTAAAAACATTATGGTTTCAGCAGAAAATAGCGTTCGATGAAATTAAATTCACTGAAATGATATATGAAGTGAAATTCGATGAAGTGGTGAGGTACCGTTCAGAACGCAATATTACTTATCAATTTATCATACGTGTTCAGACAAATAATATATATTTAAACGATTAGACAGTTTATAGGCGGACCAACTGAAACTACTCCTATTACGCAGATATTGGACGTAAACATTAAACATTAGTATGTTATTGTTAGCTCAAGTAAACTGTTAATTACCGACGTCGGATGCGACGTTTTGGTCCTCAGCCACTACTGCCTCTGTTGGCAAATCGCCATCTTGAAATTCTGATATCATATTATTATGCTTGTTTGTGTTCTGTTCTATAAGCTTAATATTGATCTTTGTCTGTTTCATTTTCATTTATACATACATACATAACGTCACGCCTTCATTCCCAGAGTGGGGTAGGCAGAGCTACAGAAATACCAACAACTCTAAAAAGACTTCTTGGTTATTCTGTAACCACATTATATTATTTTATTTTTATTTTTTATAAGGAAAAAGGAAAAAGCCATGTTTAGGCACGAAAATTCGAAAAACTCTAAATGCAAATGTGTTTATTCTTGGTTCTTAGTCATAATTACCATGAAGTAAGTACTAACATTACGGCAACTGTATGATAACAAAAAGCAAGATGAGCAAAAACAAAGTGAAAAAAAGAGCTTTAATCACAATTGCATAAATTAAACAAGTGTTTATCCACGACTTTATCTACCAAAACCACATTTATTACTTTTCTTTAAAGAAGCAGTTTATTTTTTGGGAAGACAAATTGAAAATGGTATAAACGACTTTTAGACCTAAGTTTAGTGCTCAACGGTACAAAGAAAACTAGATTTTAAAGTAAAATATATTACACCTAAAGTAGTAAATTCAGTGGCATGAGTCCATGAAATAGTAGGCTTTCATTTCTCAAGCCCGGGGCGCGGCATAAAGGCTGTAGCCTGCATTGTGCGAGGTTTTATACTTTAAATGAAAATTTATTTAGTAACGCCTGCCTCCGTCTCCGCTTTTAACAACGTCACGCTGTCTATCTCGCCCGTTTAAAGATGAGGGAGATTTATGTTACGTGCGGGACCGGATGGTGGTTCACAGCCAAGGTTTCAATTGGAATACACCATGTTTGTAGTAGATGATACACTATTTCTAGGCTTAGTCAATTGTCCTATCGTTTCATTATTACTCCATTAAATTCCTAGTTTTTGAGAAAATTTGTCCTTTAAAACTATAATCAATATTTAGAGGAACGGGTGTGTCATGATTTGCATAAGGAATAGTGTAATAATTGTCATGATCATTATTATCCTTTTCGAACGTATTTAAGTAAAATTATGCTAAATGTTTTTATGAATATGAAACGGCACCTAATCGTGCACGGCAATGGAAAGTGAAATTTAATAATTACATAATAATCACTCATACCACATGATACAATTAAAATTGAGAAAAAGGCTAATTTGAACGTCGGACAATCTGCAAATGAGATCTTAACTGTCACGACTGTATCATACATAACTCAAGAAAGCGCGTATGCAAAATGCTTCATTATTCCCAAACGACAAGGTCCATCAGAAATAACCATAGGTAATGAATAACTTTATTGACATCGAACCGTATTAGCGTCAGAATCGATTCCAACGCAATTCTACTTTGTTAAGACAAATGGCAGTATCTCAGACTACACTCCTCTAGTAAATGCAACCTTATTACTAACTGGATAGGATTGCATCTGCTTTAGCTATTGAATTGCAGATACTGGGTTATTAGGGCAAAATTTTCTTGCAACAAGCCTCGCCCCGCACTTCGGGTTACGATAATTTGAGTTAGCATGGCGGCGATGAATGTATATCTTCAGCAGGTGTATAGAACATATTTGTCATAAAGAGTACTTTTTCACTAGGACTATAAGCTTCTTTGTACATAGTACAAAGTTCGTTCTTTATTCTTTACGAGAGATCGACAAATTAAATAATTGTTGTTTACTATAACACTACCGCACAAAAGACTAGAATTAAGAAATTGTTTTACTAAACTAATGGAATACCATCGCTAAAAAACGTTGCAAATCCTTATCATACTTATCAACAGGCAAATAATAATCACTGTCCGGCTTTAATAAATTATATAGTTGTGAAATATTATTACGATTATGTTTCAGTAGGTCTACTCTATAAGCATTAATTCTCGAAATACGTGTAAGTAATATGCGAAACCTATTAATCGAATCATACAATAAAATGCATAATGGTCACTTGATTCATGATTAACAGTTGATAAGGGTTATTCCTATGAGAACTGTGAAGCAAAAAGTTCCAGACAAAATGCGATAACGTTTTTCTCCCCTTAAACGTTGTGCGATTTTTACGATTCTTGAATATGTTATAGATATTATGAAAAACTATGTCTGTACGTTTTCCTTTTCAAGAAAATGTTTATTGAAATGAAAATAAAATTAAAAAAAAAAGAAAACGTACAAGCCTAGTTTTCCATAATATCTACAAATATTCAAAAATCGTGCAAATCAGATTAGATTTTGAGAAACGTTATCGCCCGGAGCTAAATTTGTATGGATTATTTTTGACAGCTACGCTATTTAGGCGTCGCTTCACAATTCTCTTAAGGCTTTTGTCCAGCAGTGGACCTCTTCCTGCTGATAATGATGATGATGACAATGAAGGGTTATTCATTTGCTTTGCAACTGATGTATGATCTTTGAATGAAGAGCTATGTGTAACCTAGGAATTTTTATGTACAAAAGTTGATAAATTGATACAGAACGCAAAATTACTATCGAATTAGCAGCGGTCGTTTCTAATGAATTAAATACGATACCGCTACAGGGCCAACATAAAATAAATCCATCAGCGATATATAACACAAATCTTCTTTGCCGGCGAACAAGAGAATGAACGAAAGTAATCATTCCGTTCTTTCAGCGAGTGAATGGATGAATGGAAAGGGGGTGTGTGGGCGTATTCATGCCTTTTGAGGAGTCGGTTGTAAAAGAGTTCTGTAGTCGACGGATAAAGGTGTTTGCCGAGAGACGGCTTCCCACTGACCTATATAGGACCGAGCGTTCGAACATGACATAAAAGTAACAGGGAAGGTCTTTAAGTAGGTAAATGTACTATTAATATTTCATGTCTTTATGAGGACATCTAGCGACATGCATACTCTGAATGTATTAATGACTTTTTTATAAGAAAGCAAATGAGATACTTAACATCTACCAAAAGTAGTCAGGCTCAGTGGTTACAAAACGCACTCATGTATTGAAGACCTGAAGTTAATAAACAATCAGAAACACCATTAAACTGCTCATTTTGTGACATACATTTAAGGGGAACTTTTACACAGATTGACCTAGTTCCAAACTAGGCTCTAGACGTGTATTTTAGGGTATTTTACTGCGACATACATATACAAAATATAGAGAAAATAACCATTCCTCTCTAAAATATATATGTATGTATGTAAGGAATTTCTTCCAGCTAACCCTTGAAAAAATAAATACTCCACAAACATTAACGGCGATCGAAACCGGAACCGTCACTGACAAAACTAGGCAAGCTAAGCTGCGTTGTCGCTGAATGTTAATATGGGGACATACTCAATCAAATTGACCTAGTCCCAAACAAAGCTCTAAGGTTGTAGTACTAGGAGTACTAGACAACGATAAACTTACTTATATGTACAGATAAATACATAGACAACATTCAAGACTCAGAAAATACTAGCGAGGTCATCACACAAATATTTGCTGGGATTTGAACCCGGGAACACTAGCTTCGTAGGCAGGGTTACCAACTAGGCTAACGTGTCATCAAAAATATTATGAAAACAACGAACTTTTATTAATTTCAATGTTCTTTTCGTATGTTTTATTTCTATTCCAGTAATGTGTATCTAAACTCCGTTGAAAAAAATTACAAATCTTTTGGTGAATGGGGAACCTTTGGAACGGAAAGAGCGTTTCCGCTTGTTTGCGAATTTGTCACTGAGCTGCGATCGGAAATCACTTCAGGCGTTTTGTATTTATGCGCGCAATTGACGTAAACACAAATAAGTACTGTTTGACACAAAACCTCAAATATTCACTAAGCGCGTTGCAAATTTTTGACTTTGACGATAATGAACACAACAAAAAAAAGAATTAGCGAAATCGGTCCAGCCATTCATGCGTGAAGCCGTGACCTATGGAAATAGGGATTCATTTTTACATATAGATAGTATATAATATAATATGTAATATATGGACAACGTAAAATGAATAGTTATTTAGGCTCTAATTCAACTCAGTTAAACCATATTGCTATTGACTTGCTATCGTATAGTTTTTTATTCGGCCGCCACTGTCAAGTAAATAATAATAACATTGGTTGACAAAATGAAAACATGTCCAAGGCCAGAAAGAGTTTTACTCGGTTAAAATAATCAATTTACTTATAATAGCCATTAAAAAAATATTCAAAAGAAGTTCCTTTGATGTCACGTATGTACGTAGTAATACGTATGAAGTTTGTATTTATTTTGCTTTCTCAATAAGCTTCTCGATGTGTTTTAAGCTGTCTGAGCAAGCAAGGTGAATACGAACGTTTTCGTCCGATAATGATGTTTTTTGTACTTTTGATAATGGTTCATATTATTTTTTATGTACACGTTTGGTAAACATACTTTTTTTTTTATTGAGAATACTCCTGTCTTATTATTATTTGTATCACGCCTTTATTCCCAGAGTATTGTAGGCAGAGCTATAGAAATACCAACAAATCTAAAAAGATTTGTTCTTTGCACAACCAGCCCAAGAAGTTTACTAGTATATTAGTGACAGGTTGCAAACCCATCGCCTAACAGTTCTACAAGCCCTTATTCCCTTGGTCGCCTCTTACGACATCCACGGGAAGACATTATTGAAATTAATTTACTAAAACAATACATCGGGACTTTATAGCGTTATAAAGTAAACGTTAACCTCGACGTTTTGACTGTGTTACAACAGCCACGGTCACGAGAACATGAAGGTTCTTAGGGCCGGTACAGACGGACAGAATTTGAACTGCAAAATAGCAGTAAGAGTGCAGTTCTGATGCAGTTGAAGTAAAGTTACTAAGTCAAATCAAATCAACTGCATCAGAACTGTACTCGAACTGCCATTTTGCAGTTCAAATGCTGTCCATCTGTACCGGCCCTAAGTACTCCACTATAGTCTTCTTGTCACCACGGCTGTTGCAACACAATCAAAACGTTGAAGTATGTACAGTCGAAGTCATAAATATGTTTACACTTTAGTACCTTGACACTTTCATTCACTGAGACAATTTAATATATAATAGATAACTTCACATATAAAGTGTAAACATATTTATGACTTCGACTGTACGAGGTTATGTCCAGATTTATATTTTTAGTTTGAGTGGAAATCGCATTAGTAAAAACAATTCTTTTGAAAGTACACTTTGAAACCTAAACCAATAATTATACAATCTGATTTTGATACGGTTTCAAGAGCGGTATTCACTAACAATGACCCAGACTGCCAACCTGCACCTACTTAATCAATCATTCAGGTACAACGTCGGCAAAGTCAATTAAGATGTTGATTATCCCCGCACTAAATTTGAATCACAGAAAGAAAGTGACTTGTAACTAAAATGTTACAAAACGATATCACCGCCACGAAATATTCTGAAAAACACTCACTCATAATTGCTTAATTATGAACCACTCCATTTGAAATTGTTCCACGATATACTAGGCTTGCAGCAAAGACAGGCGTATCCCGCAATTTAAACCAGTTATCCATCAAAGCATTCCGGAGCGAGATGGCGACTTAGATTAAACGCGTAAAGAATCCGGGGCAAAGGCAAGTGCTCGAGACATAGCGAGCCTTCCATTGCTACTTTAAAATATGTAGCCGTTCAAACCAAAAGAGACCTTACGACGCGTGGTAAGTATGCCATTATTGTTATTGCGACCTAACAAATAACAGGGTATAGTTACTTGTCGGCCCAAAAAGGTCATATTGGCATCACCAGAAACTGTCGAGTCAGCTCCGATAGCAATTAACACTATACGAACGGGTTACTTGTCAGAAGAATAAATTGATTTTCAGCCGGTGGAAAATTGGATTCTGACACCTATTTGGAAGTGCCTGTTGCATTCTTCTTTAATATCTTTTTGTGAATTGACAAGCCATGAATTAATATCAGAAATTATCAACTAGATACACCACAAAAACGTAATCTGCGGAATACCTTGTTATTCTGTTCGCACTTTCCGTAAATGCATTGGTAAAAGCAAATAGGTACCGAGCATTAGGTACTCAAAGTGGATAACGTTTTGCCGGGTTTTGACGGGGTGACTTTGCATGCCAGGACAAATTCGTAATAACTTCTGTTCTTAATAATTACGGAAATACTCCTCGAAGTAACGCTTCAACAGTCTTAGAGTATTTTAAGGAGCACTCGGCGCACACTTTTTCATTCAAGAAAGCGTTAACACGAACAACTCGAGTAATCTGTCCACTTCCTGCGCTCGCTAGAATTCAATTTTCATTTCGACCGACCATTGTACGGCCATACTTGACAATCAAAAGAATTTTTTTACGAGAATTTTCTCTCACCTCTCAGTTTCAAGTGTTTTATTGGAAAGCGAGGCGAGTTTAGAGAGGTGATCCGAGGCTCATGAAGGTTTATGTGAAAAGCTGAGGATAAGGCACGTTTTATTAGTGTTTCAGACTTTAAAGGGTAAAAAAATGTGTATGCCATTACAATTTCGTTGTACACTGAGGAAAAATCCATTGTTTGTAGAAAGAGTGATAAGATACGAGTATAGAAAAACCGCCTTCAAAAACGCAAGAAATAACTTCTTTAAAAATTGTAGGCCACTACCTGGTGAATATATTGTGGTCGCCGAAGTTGTTTATTGCGTTTTTGAAGGCAGTTTTTTGCATTTTTAAAAATTTATTTTATTTTAAACTTTTGTGATCATAAATACGCTGTTCCGTACTCCCATTTAATAGTTGATATGAAACTTTAAGTTTCAAGCGCGTCCCAAGCAACGCCGCCGGAACGTCATAGTCATATTTCTACTATCTTAATCGAGATATGTTAACGCCACCCTTGAAATAGGTACCGTTGAGGAGTTCCGATGGCCATCTGTGGTCTTCATCATCAGTTCCACTTCCCCAAATGATACTCTCTGCATGCAAATGATAGACTTCTTACTAAAAATACTAAAATCGCTATATGTTTGCCTACAATATTTGAGGAGTTCCCTCAATTCCTCACTGATCCCCTCATCAGATTCAGATTTGGTGACAATGGGTGGTCTTATTGTCACCAAATCTGAATCTGATTTTAAATTGAATTGAATTGAGGGAAGTATACTTACTATATGAAACCAAAAAAAAAACAAAATCGGTCCACAATTGACGGAGTAGTCGGTGAACATACATAAAAAAAAATATATACATACAATGGAACGTATATACGAACGTACAAATGACGCATTTGACAACTAGAGGCCCGTTTATCAAATGCTTGTAACTTATATTACAAGCGGAAATCTCTTTTTACTCCAACAATTTGTATTAAAAAGAGATTTCCACTTATATTATAGGTTAGGTTTGATTAACGATAGCTTGTTACTTGTAATATAGTGGAAGTCTAGTTTAAATGCATGTAAAATCGGTAATTGACGTTTTCGTGTTGCTTATACGGCGAAAAAATGGATTTGTGCACCAACAACCGAAGAACCCTATCGCAATGCCGCGACAAAGGAACACCATATCACTCAAGTTCAAATTATGTTGTACTGTAGACCAAGTACCTAATATACATAACCTTTTGTTGACTATACAATCAGTGCATGGCTTCACTGGACTTTAGACTTTAGAAATTAGTACACAGTTCGAGATGTTGTAGGTAACCTTGGAAATAAATTAGTTTTTATAGCACTAATCAAATAATCATTTGATAAAAAGCAGATAGTAGTTTACCGTGCGTCCTGTTTTGTTAATACTGCGTCAGAAATTATATAAAACTCGGGACTGAGCTGCGACCATCTGGCAACCCTCCCGGAGTAAATATTTGTCTTTCAAACGCGTAAAATTTTTCGCTTTGTTTAAAATTATTTTTGTGAATGAAATGTTTCCAGCATTTGAATTCAGAGTTACCGTTTTTATTGCATTTATGTGTGTTTTATGTAATTTTCTTTCGATGCATCGTTTAAAATTCGTAATCGTTTTAGTTGATTAAGAGTTATTAAGGTCACTTCCCAACTTCGTCGAATCGCACAAGGCACTTAACAACTGAATTGATAACGAAAAAATTAAACGGTTCCTGATGTTCCTTAAGCTAATAATCCTTTTGGTCCCAATGTATTTAAGATTCAGTGTGCCATTTGTATTCTGGAGCCGTGAGCACATTCAGTGGGAGGGTGTGCTAGCCCCCAAAGGAATTAGGGACTCGGTCGGAACCATCCTTCAATGTCGGGTTATTTTTATTAATATTCAGTCATAAATATTAACACTATGTAGTTTAAATAAATTATAAATATTAACAATCGATTATGAGAAAGGGAAAAATTAAATTTGCTAATGCCATGATGTTAATTTTTTATTTTAAAGTAATTGCGCATTGTTGTAAGTATAATAATAAAATTCCAATTGAACTTCGGAAATTACAAATAAACACCTTTATGAAAAAGAAACGAAAATCACTGGTAAGTTAATGTTTTTATCTTTATGTAGATGTAACAATCGTGTTTATTTACTTAAAAACTAAACTACTCGCACGTATCTGTAGTTGTTGCTCTTTTTTTAGGGTTCCGTAGTCAAACTAGGAACCCTTATAATTTCGCCATGTCCGTCCGTCCGCCCGTCCGTCCGCAACTTAGCGCAGAGACTCTTAGTACTGTAATTTGGCATGAATATGCAGATTAGTCACGCCAACAGAGCGGTACAATAAAATGTAAAAAAAAAAATTTTTAGGGTGTTCTCCCCTACACGTAACGTATGTATTTTTTTTCTCGTCTATCCTTTAATGTGGGATGTCGTTGGATAGGTCTTTCAAAAATATTACGAGTTTGTGCAAACGGTTTTTCGATTAAGTAATCCGTTTATAAAATATTAAGCTGTAAAGCGCTAATTTTTGTTAGACTCAAGTGTCCCCCCCCCCCCACCCACCCCTACAGCCAAAACTACAAAAACAAAAAATCTGAAAAAAATCTTGAATGTCAGCGCATATAACGTTTTAAAAAGGAAAACTATTACGATTAAGTAGACATCATTGGTTCTTGAGATACAGGCGATTAAAGTGTTTATACCTACTAAAATCATCTAAGACGGCACCAAATTGACTTTGAATAGAAAAATAGTTATTACTCGTTGATAATGAATGTTTGTAGTACTTAACGGCTCCGGAACCCGACACTGAGCACGGTTCGACATGCTCTTGCCCGGTTTTTTTTTTAGCTTATAGCTGGATTTCTGTAAGTGGCTCTATTGTCGGGATAAATTTACTATTTCCATTAACCATCCGCCAAGCAACAGTGTTCGCATTGTTGTGTTCCGGTGTGGGGATAAGACAACCGGTGAAATTACTAGCATAGAGGCATTCCATCTTAGTCCTCAGGGTCGGCAACGCATTTGAGGTCTTAGGATTATAGTCTTGAGAATTCAAATGTGTATGGGTCTCAGATTCCACTTACCATCAGGTGGCCTGAGTGCTCGTTTGCCTTCTCAGTAACATAAAAAAAAAACTAAGGATTTTAATTTGCTGTTAATATCTCTAATAAATAAATGAATAATTAAATACTGCGCGTAAATTTTCAAATACTTTATTATGAGTAACTATTGTAAACATAAATTCTTAAACTCTTATTGTGAAATCAAAATTTGCATGTCCATGTATACTTAGGCTAAACATGAGATACTAAATTATTGTTATTATATTGTCGACCAAAAATATACACCGTGTTTTTTTTGATTTACGATAACTTTAAGGGCACGTTCTTCAAGTCAAATTAAGCTAATTTTCCGAAGACAGACATATGATAACTCGTACGGTTATAAAGATATTCATTTATTAAAATTAATCAGTTAATCACGTTAAACTAATGTAAAAGGCTCTTAATTGATACCTAACAATTTTCTTTTAATTACCTATTATGAGTAAAGAGTTTTCAATTGTTAGGTCGTGCACCTGTCAAGTGTTATCTTTACTTGTGTGTGTGTATGTCACGCTGACTTGACGTATTTGACACTAACTATGAGTTAACTCTTAAGACCCTTTTAGAATGATTGAAGACACAACATTTAATTACTTTGTTCTAAACATTTTTTTTTTTTTTGCAATATTTTAAAATCTAATGTACCACGTAGTTTCTATGCGTGTACCTAACAATATGCCGAAGTTATCGTAAATCAAAAAAAACACGGTGTATACCGTTTTAAGTTTTCATTTTTCATATTTGATTTAACCAATTTTATTTTTTGAAATAAACTGTAAATCGCTAGTTGGCATTCTAATCCGTATTTTTTGACATATGTCATTTTAGAGATAACAGTCTGAATGTGGAACGTCTAATAGTGCTATGTACAGTCGCAAACCTTAATTAAAACGTAATTTAAAAAAAAATTGCTTGACGTCGTCAATGTCAATACAGATTCAAAGTCAATTGTAACTTACAACAAACTCAACCTTATGTAGAATGTCAGATTGACTTTGGACCTAGGATGAGTCCTAAATTAATGTTCGTGACTGTACACTCAACTTGTTCGTGTGTACTTGTACATATTTGCTGCGATAGGTGTATAGATATTAGTGCTTTCGACTGCACTAACCAATTTTAACATTGGCAAAATCATCAAGACCCTAAATGAGGAATATATTGATAAGAACTGAACTGTACTTAAGATTCTAATCTTATCATGGATTTGGTTAAGTTAATTGTGTGTAGTAATTTTGACTCCAACGTTTAGAACCGATGTTTTATCAAATATCATCACATCAATCGTTAAAGTTCGTAGGTTTTTTACTCAGACCGAAATTTTACAAGGTCGTCTTTCGTCCCTTTTTTTTAATTTTGGTTCAAACAGTTGACTTTCGAGAGTACGGCTGTTCAGGGATTCACCGTTTATGCAGATTGTTCTTAAGTACACAAGGGTAACTAATGGCCCGCGAGTGTAAAATTAGCACCACCCGTGCAATTGTGTTTTTGGAGTTAAATCAGTTTGAGTGAAACTTAATCGTTCTGGCCTTTTCGTTGCAAAATATCAAGCAATCTGCAAAATAGAACCCTGACCATCCATAGTACTGTGTCACAATGACGTTATAAATGTAATTGTGAGAATTGTCAGACAGAATGTTCCTGTGAGACAGTTCCAAGGTGGGTCAGCGTTGCCAATGGCAACTCAATTTTACACGAGCACAGTGACATGTGGAGGTACCTCAGTTCAGTTCTGAAATATATTTTTGTATTCGCTTTACTTCTACTCCCAAGGACCGTATACTGAACTGTTTTTCCAACACCATTGTTTGGCAGGCTATAAATAGGTACAGATATAAATAAATACTCTGGTCTTTAAGTTTTTTTAAAAATTTAATAACAGACCATTTTATAGGATTAATTTCGCCTTATTTGAATTACTTTTAACTTTATACTTATAGTAAGTAGGATATTTGTTTTGCGACTTTGCACTTGCTGTTAGACAACGATTAAAAAAATGCACATCAAAAATTTAAATCATTCTATAAACTGAATAGATGGAAATTGCGATGAGATAAATAAAAAGCAACTGTTAGAAACCCAAATCCATGACGCATTGATTGACACGTTTTGATTACGCCGTCTATATATGTCAGTACCCACTGACTACCCAGTGATACTCACGATGTTAAAACGAATCTAATGACACGTCATTCGTCAAAATCCTTCAAGCCGTTTAGGCTACAGGAGATGAAGATGACAGAGTTCACCAAACTTCCCCTTTAAACTGTTTTTTTAATAGCTTGTACATAGGTTGTCCACCTATGTAGTGTTTTAAGTAAATTACCGAGATGTGAAGTCATGAACTTTGTCGATAATTTAAAAAAAAAAACCATCATTGCATCCTGTTTTGGTTTTTTATTCATTGACGTGTTTCATGATTAGTGTAAAATAATTTGCCTCGACTAGTCATCACATAAAACTAAAACCGATAATCGGTATGTCAAAAACCGAAGTTAATTTTAGGCACAGTATTGAACGAATGAAAGGTACTCGTTAATTAGGAATGGAACATATTTGGTTTAGAACAGTGACCCTTCCTCAAAGATTGAGGCCATTGACATGTGTAGATATGTGTCTTTCATTCTCACATGGTGAGCAATTATTTGATATCGGATTTTGTCGGCAAGTTCATATTTCTCTTATTTTTAAACAGCTTTACGGTGCGTAGTGTAAACTTAATACGAAAGCGAAACGTATACGATTTTATTCAAAAAACTATATGCTAATTATTTAAGATATTTTTCAGATCTTTATTACCGGTTGTTTTGGCTTTAGGTTAGGCCAGGTTAGGTTGGCAGTAGGGAAGGGCTCGCAACTCCAGTGAAAATTACACTTTGGTCGTTTTTAAGTATACTCGTATATATTTATCTACAACTGACTACACGTTGTCTTAGTTGGGAGTGACACTGCCTCCGAAGCCAGCGGTCCTGGCTTCAAATCCCGGTATGGGCAGATATTTGTGTGATGAGCGCGGATATTTGTTCCTGAGTCTTGGTTGTTTTCTATGTATTTAAGTATGTATTTCTCTATATAAGTAAGTTTATCGTTGTCTAGTACCCATAGTACAAGCCTAGAGCTTAGTTTGGGACAAGGTCAATTTGTGTGGCATTGTCCTCTGATTTATTTATTTATTTTATTTATTATACTCGTGCTCACCACAGAAATATCTGCCCTTACCGGGATTTGAACCTAGGACCCCTAGCTTCGAAGGCAGGGTCACTACAAACTAAGCTAGCGTGTCGTCAAATAAACTACTTAGGAATAGATATCAGTGGGGACAGATTTTTCCCTTTTTAAGCAATTATACCTCGAATAATAACTGAAATCGAACTCGGGTTAGGATGACATCTACAGGACTACAAATAAATAAATATTTACTAGGGGCAATCCAACACGAAATGAACTAATGCCTAACAAAGCTCTAGGCTTTTACTATGGGTACTAGAAAATGATAAACATACGTATGGATAAAACACACTTAAACACATAGAAAACAGTTAGCAAATAACAAAACAAACATTTGCGTTTATCGGTAAATGAGCCCATAGGCTTAGCAGACAGAGTCACTACGGCTGATATTCTACACGTTAAAAAAGATAAAATTGCCTTTGATGTGTTTTCGTATTGTCAACGTTTTAATACCTCTTTTTGACAGGACAGTAATGGTGGCCAAAAAACACGTCAAAGGCAATATCTTTTTAACCCAGTAATATAGAGGCCCAGGCCAACCACCGCGGGTAGGTCATGCACATAAATGTTTTAACTTTTTGAGATTATTAACTGTGACAGAAAATAAAACCACTTCATTTTATTTTCCCGATTACGAAGCCTGCATCTTTTGTAGAATTCAAATTAAATAACGTTTGAAACGTTTTATTGACATTAATCATAACTCAAATTATGGCATTAGAATCATGGATTTCAATTTGATTGCAGTTGGAAGTGCCACAGAATGAAAAATACCGATCGAAAGTAACCATCAGTATGTAAAATTCAAATAGAACACGCCACCTGCGCGGGCAGGTGGCCACCGATTTACTGTTGAAATGTCGACGCTCATTTTCTCGAATGGTTTACTTCGCCGAATTTTCATTTTGGTGCGGAAGTTATAATTTTTTGGTGGTCACAGGTCTAACCTAACCTAACCGACGTAACCTATGCTTAAGATAACCTAAAAATAATAAGGTTTCAGCAGAAAGTAGCTTTCGATGAGATGAAATACGTTAAAATGACACATTCAATTCGTGTTTCAACATTCCAAGGGGATCCAGATGGCCACCACACTGCACGGTATCGGCCTTTCTGTTACAAATATTACTTAGTCTGAAGTAATACGTACTACACAAACAAAGAATCCATACCTATAGCATCTTAGCATATCTTGTATTGATTCTTAAAACGGTTGCCATTACTGTCAAGTGAATAAGGGTTATTGTAACGTCAACAATACGATAACATTACTCGTCAAGAGCAATATTGTTTTACCGAGTAGGTAAAATAGAATAGCTGAAATAGTTTAGAATTTTGTGGATACAGATAGTTTTTTTTTTTATTATATCATTTTGTCAAAGGACTAAGTGTAGTCACAGTGTAGAAAGTAACTGGATACAAAGGTTGTACCTATATACAAGAAATATATATGGTTTAACTAACAAAGCTCAGTTGTACCCCGAGTTGAAGCCCTGGAGATTGTGTCAATTTCCTCTGAACAATCTTATGTGTGTTTTAGTTTGTCTACCCTGCGACACATTTCTTGGGATTGCGAGCTACAAACACATCCACCTCCATTATTAGGTACTATAATAATTGTCCTCTCTTCCTACAATAACATTAAGCAGTAAAATAATGTAAGATGTTTTAAATTCCGTCAAAATTTATTACAAACATATGGAATCTTAACAATATATTCGTAATATAAACAGTAGATTTTAAGTCAACCCTACAATCCACAAATTGACGTAGAACAGAAAGGCGTATTCCGGCCCGAAAGTTGGAGTTGCCAACTTGGGTGGTTTCGCCGGGGCCGTTAGCGCTACCGGCGGAGAAGTTTTGTGGCAGACGTGTAAACAGTTACGTGAAGTAGACCGAAGCTGAACAGCCTTGAACTCCGAAATTTTACATATTTAGAGGTACTTAGAAGATAGGCGAACATATAACTTAATTATCTTTGTTATCTTCTTTCAGAGGTCAAGATATGCATAATTTTCTTGATTAAAGGATAGAATGTAGAAAAAATCACGCAGAATTACTTTGCTCCCGGGAACTGCAAAATTACAACGATCCGTTACTCTGCTTAATTTATCTTATTTTATTTAGCCCACTGCTGGGCAAAAGTTTCCCTCAGGCCTCTCCACAAGTCCCTATCCAGTGACTCCTGAGCACAGTCTTTACAGAACTGGTCCAGTTCGCCCTGCCATCTCTCTTGATCCTTTTTTATACAAGAGAGAGAGAGGCAAAGGAGCATTCGGGAGCACCAAGGTGATGTTCACGGAACCTGGCTTGACGACGTGTGGTTCGATGGTGGAACTTAGCGGTCGGTAAAAGTTTGAATAATCTCCGGAATTAACACTCCCCGTTATAAACAAAGTGAACTGACGTTCCTTCGGATAGAGAGGACATCCGATCGGACAGAGATCGCTGGGTCGTTGACAATTGGAACCGCTCTGCGTTGTATCCGGTCAAATGGATACCTATAGAAGGTATTGGGGTGGCTCAGCCGAGATTTGAACAGTACTCCATTTGCGGCCGGATCTGAGGCTTATATAATTATATGTATTTAGTATGTATTTATTAAATTATATACTTTATGTATTTATATTTAGTTTATATATAAACTATTTCTATTTAAAAATTGGAACACTAAGTGTTTCTTTTTTTTTTCATTTATTTAATACAATAAAAAAAAACATTCATTAATTTCCTTTGACAGCGGGCACAAACTACGCAGAGTTTATCTGCCGCTAGTTTCACTCATTTTGTTTATTTTTTATTTTTATTAAACATGCCTTTTATAATTAGTTATTAATGTAGGCAGCTTTCAAAATGTTGTTACATATTTTTTCGCATGTTTTTGAGGGCAATTCGTTCGTTATATAGGGTAAAATGTACTCCTAAGTACGATTTCCATAAACATTTGTATATTTTGGGAGAGTGTACTTAGACAAATATTTTAATACTCTAAGTCGTGGAGGTCTAACCCATTTTTCCATTTTGTCTATTTTATTTATTTCATCACCATTTTATTTATTCACACACATACTATTCTATTGTAAATACGTATAACTTTACAATATTTCAAAAGTTCAGCATCACTTTCAAATGTTTTCCTTTTCGAGTTAGGCACCATTGTTTTTAATAAATTTATTTGCAGCCGGTAGATGTTATTAATGAACGATTTGAAAGTTCTTCCATAGCTGCTTGAACCATAATCAATTACTGACTGGGCTAGAGATAGGTACAACATTCTGAGTGTTTTTTAAGGTAATTTAAATTTCTTGTAGTTGTTTTGTTTCAGTTTGAAAGGAATAGTATACACCCCCTGCCATCAATTTGAGTCATTAGATATCTTTCTATCCAAGGTTGTCTGGAAGAGATCGCTATTTAGCGGTAAGAGCGCCTGTTGTATACCTATGATTTAAATGTACTGTTCCGTGATCTGTTTTTTTTTGGTGTTCCATAAAGAGTATTTATAATGTATTGTATTGCAAACGCCGTTCGTTGTAAGTACATCACTTGAGAACGGCGGGGCCAGTTTACCTTTTTTTTAAAGTAATAGTCGAAATAAGATTCTCAGACAAATAAATAACTTGTCTGGAAATAAAGTCTTTCGGGTCAGCTAGTTTAAATTAAATGACAAATGAGAAAATATTTATTCGACATCACAAACTGAGCATGGTGGCATATAATAATGAGTTAATGAATAGGTCGCAGAATAAAATAGAGAAGACAGTGTTAAATACAACAGAATAAGTAGGGACTGTGATGCCAAAAAAATAAATCTTACATACTTAGGATTATGTTGTAACGTAACATTACTATCACTACTCATTTGAATGCCTTCATCAATACCTATATTTGTCCTTCCGGCTTAATATGAATACAATAAAGTTGACATAACAAATGCCGACCCTCGGGACACACACGAAGCATTCACGTTTCCCAATATTGCTCCACATCTACCAGCAATCCCTAATCCCTCTGCAGTTCGATAGCTGGGAATAATTAAGGCCAGTAAATTGCATGCATTGAAGCGCCGCTCAGCCCAGGGAGGGCATCTAGGCCCCAGCGAGGCCCAAGCGAAGCCACCGAGACTGCTATCCGTTATCGAAAATGTAATTAGGGGCCCGTGGGGCCGGCAATCACCTGCGTATCCGGCGACGGAACCCCCTCGGGGCGTTATGAATGAATGATCCCAGTGATTGCTGAGTGTTAAGCATTGATAAGTTAGATTTAAAGTTTTGAAATATGCATATTGATGGTACTTATACAGGGTGTCCCAAAAATCGACGTCAAGCCGCAAATAGGTGATAGGGCAGCTCATAAGCTATCGATTCAACCCCCAAGTATGTTCAGCGATTTTCACTACTTACGGAGATAGTGATCATTTTAATCGGAATTATTGTAATTTTTCCTTATGTCCACGTTACGAAAAACCCTTAAGTTCATGTATTATACCAATATTTTTTCAGTGGTTTCAATTTAACTTTTTGTGTAATTACACAAAAAAAATCTCCATACTAAGTGATCCCTAGTCGCCTTTTCATCTCAGTATGGAAAAACAAACTTTGTGTAATAACACAAAAAGTTGTCATGAAAAAATTATAGCAAGTAGCTTTAAAAACATCCTAAATTGATAATGATTCGTAACAGAAGCTACATAATTAAAGTTTAAGATATCCTGAAAACATCATGCGTTTAGCTGAGAGTAGCGTTTGATAAAATAAAATTCGGCTAAGTGATACAATCAATGAAGTGAAATTCGATGAAATTATAAGTTACCACGGTGGTTACATTAATTATACAATCACACAACGCTATATTTTTTACAAAATAGCTAAAATTTTTAATGTGCGATACTTATTACATAACGTAGGGATAGAGTAGACATTTAAAAGCGTTTCTGAGCTTTATTAAAAGGGAATCATTAAAAGATTAAATAAAATAAAATAAAATAAAATAAGATCTCTAAAACTAACCACATTGACAAGACTCAGCATAACTTAACTAAAGCAAGTTAAATTGGATCTCCAAGTTAAACTACGATGCGACTTCAAAATAAATACAAGGGAAAAAAACGTAATTGTAGTACACTGTGGAGCACTGAAAACGGGTCACTGTGCGTACTATATGAACTTGCGGAACTATTGCGGTTTATACGTGACTAAACTTATGGGACTGGAAGCAAACGTCGTCGTAGTAATAGAATAGAGCAAAGCTTGAATACGGTCGTAAACACGCTTCAACCGCGGGTTTACAATGATCGTCATCAAAAGTTTACGATTCTGTACAACGCTGACAGTTACAATACGGTTAATCAGTAACCCGTACCAAAAAGGTAAAATCGAACGGTTTTGCTGTGAGTCTGACTGCTTACATCTGTCACAGCGAAAAAAATTAAAAACAAAATTGCAAAAGGGGCCGAAAGGGGTGATCGAGTTGTCAAAGTGACGCTTCTAGTTGTGACGAGCGAAGGGACGGTACGGCATTAGGCACAATTATCCACTTCTCGTCTATAATGTACTTTTCTCAATAATGCATTATATAATACTGGGTGATTTTGGGGTCATGATCCGGAATGGCCAAAAGTGAATGAGATGCTCATACTGAATCACTTTTTCAATAGGACCAACCACGAAATCGCCAAAAAAAAACCAGCTGTTCCATACATTAACGGTGAATTAATTGAGAGTTAATGTATGGAACAGCTGGTTTTTTTTTGGCGATTTCGTGGTTGGTCCCATCGGAAAGGTTGTTCAGTATGACCATCTTGTTCACTTTTGGCCATTCCGGATCATGACCCCAAAATCACCCAGTATAACACACACATTCGTTCCAAGAGTGGGGTAGGCAGGCTACAGAAATACCAACAACTGTAAAAAGACTTGTTTATACATTTTATAATTATGTAATTTTAAAATGTAGATTTTGCACAATCAGGCCAAGAATTTTACAAGCGTATTAGTGACAGGTCGCAAGCCCATCGCCCAATATAAGTACTACAAGCCCTTATTCCCTTAGTCACC
Organism: Acleris holmiana; assembly: GCA_949316455.1. Lineage (NCBI taxonomy): Eukaryota > Metazoa > Arthropoda > Insecta > Lepidoptera > Tortricidae > Acleris > Acleris holmiana. The sequence goes on from OX438779.1 coordinate 6,542,208, forward strand.
CATACGACCTCCACGGGAAGACATGAAGTTGCATTATTCTAACCCGGCAACCACACGGGATATAAATTAAAATCATTTTGGATTACTTAATAATAAGGCTTAGGGCCGAATCTTAAGGACCCGAAACCGACGTGCATGCATGACTCGATGTATGAATGTGGAAGAAGCGAAAGAGCTTTGTCAGGATCGAAGCAGGTGGAAAGAAGTGGTCTCTGCCTACCCCTCTGGGAAACAGGCGTGATTTATGTATGTATGTATGTAAGAATAATATATAAATATAATAATAATAAAAGAGGTAGAGTAAATACAGTGCAATTGTACCTATAGTACAAACGCCTGGCTTCGTTTAGGACCACATAAATCTGTATAAGATAGTCCCCTGATATTTATTTAGTTAATGTAATAGAAGAACATAGAAATGTACTTAGCGCGCATTTCAATTTAGTAGTTATATTATCATCACTGGTCTGATTAAGGAGCAGGATTAGTTAATGGTCGACCCTTCCGCAAGCCGTAGCCTTACCACAGACAAAAAGTATTTTTGTTGAGTCCCAGACTTAACCCTGCTTACGCCGGGTACGAGCGCGACCGTAACCCTTATTCGCTTCGTTCTAACTATCATTTGTTTATTCTTGTCGAATCATATAAATATTTTTTTCATCTATAATAGGCAATATGCATTTTTTTCTTTCGCTCTTTGGAAAGTGCTTTGAAAGAGAGGGATAACCGTATACGCGAAATAATTGTCGTGTAATTTTTACATAAGATATGAAGCTTTAGAACATAGTTCAGACCCCCTGCAAAAACACTCTATACAAAATCGACGACTGGAAGGACGTCACAGCTGTTGCTCCATGTTTAAAATATAAGGACCTTATAAAGAAATGTGCATTCATTTCGTAAATTACTATGCTTAAGCCATAATCGTTGATTTAAATTTTTAATATTACGTAAATAAAATGAGGATGCCGAAAAAAACAATCTAAACATTAACATACACGTACATAAAATCACGCCTGTTTCCCAGAGGGGTGGCAGAGACCACTTCTTTCCACCTGCTACGATCCTGACAAAGCTCTTTCGCTTCTTCCACATTCATACATCGAGTCATGCATGCACGTCGGATTCGGGTTTTTGAGGATTCGACCCTTTGGCAGAAGTTTATAACTTTAAAAGAAGTTTTAAAATTTTAACAAGTTTTTATTCTATATCAAATCTTAATAAACGGGTCAAAACTTAGTGTATTGCATTTTATATGCTTTTTTTAAACATTTTCTCCTAAATCGTATCAATGAAACTCAATTCTGATTTTCATGCATGTTCTCTATTAGGTTTTCACACGGCAACACTCCAACATACCGAATAGTCACTATTTCGAATGGTCAAAATCCAGAATTTTCATGATTACACACGCAAATTTTGAATACTGCTTATAAATAAACCTAACTTTGCCTACGTTTAGCAGTCAAATACAATCCAGCTTGCCTAGATTTTGGAAAATAACAAAGTTTGGACAAATTATTATACTTATAGAAAAAATATCGGATTTGAGAGTTCCCATTTCCAGACAGATAACTCGGCGAGAGAATCTAACGAAATCAGAATCTGATCTACATCACCGAAAGCGTAAAGATAGGTCAAAGTGCTTGCTTGAAAACAAGCCCGTTGATACAACTTACATCATAATCATTTAATTGAATCGTCATGGCGACGTATGCACAAGCAAGCATGTAACAGATGTAGAGAACAATCAAGCGACATTGTAAGTATTAAGATTTCTTAATTCGCTTATCAATGAGTTGAAAATTAGGTACTCGTACTTACCAAATTCTCCGACTAAACGATGTTCTCCCTTGACGTTGTATGAATAACGTGCATTTTCTCAAGTTTTCAACAGGCAGGACGTTTAAATTTGACGAAATTTGATTTGAATCTAATTCGGTGACTATATTCGGTTCACTAAAACAACTGACAACTGATTTCTACAAGATCGTATTTTTGAATATCACTAGTGAATACATTTTTTACGCCTATGGTATCAAATACAATTGTCGTCACCCACTCGTAAACGAAAGCACCGCGTAACTTAATTTAAATTCACTCGTGAGGCAAAAAAGTGACACCTTGATTCGAATATTACTCAATGGTACCTAAGTTTTAACATCAACAAATAAAAGGTATCTTAGTTGATTCGATTTACGAGTACCAATCGAGTTCAAAAACTTTTGAGCTGCTTTTATGGCGATGTACTGTTGCCCTGGTGAAAAAGTGCCTTCTAAGGGTCAAGCGAAAAACGGTATGAGTACAATCGAAGACAATGTTATCTACCTTATCGAAACGTATTAAAGTCTATGGGTGATCAGTTAACAGTCTTCGTTTGTACCTATACTCTGTACAAGATGTTAGGGCCGGTACACACGGACAGCATTTGAACTTCAAAATGGCAGTTCGAGTGCAGTTATGATGCAGTTGAAGTAACTTTTACTTAGTAACGTTACGTCAACTGCATCAAAACTGCACTCGGACTGCCATTTTGAAGTTCAAATGCTGTCCGTCTGTACCGGCCCTGTCGACTGTGTCCATGTTCACTAGGGGCACAGAGTTTGATGGCGGCGGCTATACGATATTATTAGCTTATTAGCCGCTACGCACAGCACGGCGGTGCGTGGATCGATGCCGCGACCTTCGCCCGCGGTGAATGACGCGCGGAGGAGGTACGGCGCGACAGGCCGACCGGCCGGCGGCGGTAGCTTTCATTCAGACGATACACTTTATCTAGTCCTTCCCACTTTACCGGGGTCAACATGATGAGGGAGGAGCGAGAAAGAACCCTTTGTCAGACAGTTACAATCTAATTTTATCACAATAAGACTTAGGTACATATACAAGATCAACTTAACTAATATGCAGATCAACACACGTATAGATCATTCTTAATCTAAAACGAGATTCATCATAACGTGCATTGAGGATATTATTATGAAACGTGACGACCGGCACCACCACTATATTTTTTTTTTAAGGAGATAGCACACGAGCGCTTAGGCCACCTGATGGTAAGTGGAATCTGAGACCCATAGACATTTGAATTCTCAAGACCTCAAATGCGTTACCCTTAGGACTAAGATGGAATGCCTCTATGCTACGAAATTTCACATCGGAACATAACAATGCGAACACTGCTGCTTGGCGGGTGGTTAATATGATCTCGTTTCCCGTTTTTCCTCCATAAATTGGACTTTCTTATCCGTCAGTCTGTCCGTATTGGTCCGTCTGTCTGTCAAGACCTAAAGTTACTAAGTTATGTCTTTTTAAAGTTGTTGGTATTTCTAAAGCTCTGACTACCCCACTCTCTGGGAATGAAAGCGTGATGTTACGTATGTATGTGGCTAAAGTTAGCAAGCTGGAATTCTGAAAATTTGTAGTAACTATTTTGTAGTTCAAACAGCGAAAGAAACCCAGTAAAAGGAAAAAAAGGTTGTTAAGTTGTTTTAACTGAAGAAAATTTAAAGCTCTTAAGTTAAATACGTATTTTTAGTTTATATATTTATTATTTTTGAGATATTTGGAGATATAGAAACTACTATAGATAAAAATCTCAAACTAGGGAATAAGTAATCAATATATTTCAAGAAAAATAAAATAATTGCTCAAAAATTGACACTGGATAAACTTAGTACTAAGGAGGTTACGGGTTTATCTAAAAACATACGTCTGTATGATGGGGCTTCTGAAGTACTTACACAGCAAGAAGAGGCAGAATTATATTGGGTGTCAAATGTTTATTCAAATACGACTTACATAGGTGCGGAATCCTCGGTGCTCAAGTCTGACTCGTATTTGACCGGCTGTTTGGGGGTAGAATTTCGAATAAATCTTTTAACGCACTCTTCTTCACATTTTGTCTCATTAGCCAGCGGTTAAGGGCGGCGTGTTGTATTTTGCCAGTTAGTCGTGGAACCTTCTTAATATAAAATAACGAGTATACATAATTACATCAACATTACTAATAGACGTTGAATTTTCTTGGAATAGTTATGCCATGCTTTGTCCTTATCTGTCATTGCGACATTTGAAATCGACAGGTAAGGACAAAGCAAGCAATAAGTATTCCAAGCTTATTCAACGATCATTAGTAAGGGCCCCCGTGTGGTTACCGGGTTAGAATAGTGCCACTCCATGTCTTCCCGTGGATGTCGTGAGAGGTGACTTAGGGAATAGAGGCTTGTAGTACTGTAAGGCGATGGGCTTGCAACCTGTCACTAATACACTGGTAAACATCTTAGCCTGACTGTGCAAAATGTGGTTACAGAATTATCAACAAGTTTAAAGTTGATGGTATTTCTGTAGCTCTGCCCACCCCACTCTGGGAATGAAGGCGTGACGTTATCTATGTATGTATGCATTAGTAAGGGGATATATCTGGCATTAACACTTGTTTAAGGTTAAAATTAACTAACATAAAGACTCATTTCATAACCTGCTATTTTACTCAAATTGCATATAAGATTTTAGTTAAAAAGCAGCATTCACCAATATGCAACAGACTTTTTGGTTTTATTATAAAAGCCGTATCACTTAAGCGTGGCTCGGACATCAAACTGTATATTGAGTTATTAGTAAAAATTGTTTCACCGTTCCGCGAATAAGAATAACTATGGTATAATGATGCACTCTATTTCCCGGCGCCGCGGCGTGTGGGATATTAGTCTATTTTATGAGGGACGGCGAGCGTTTAACTGCAGAAATATAACAAAATAAAATCCATTTAGGAAGTTTGTAACAAGAACGTTTTTTTAAGTGGTAAATTATTGTTATGAGGTGCATAAGGACAATGAATACTTATTTATGTGAATGAAATGTTATTGAATATAACAAGAGTTTGTGTGGTACGGCTTCAATTAAAAACCATGTACAGTCAGGGGCATAACGTTCCCAAGACGTCAAAAAAAAAATACGACTATATAAAGACAAACAAACACACCGCGGCCCTGGGTTCAAATCCCGGTAAGGGCAGATATTTGTGTGATGAGCGTGAATATTTTTTGTTCCTGAGTCTTGGATGTTTTCTATATATTTAAGTATGTATTTCTCTATGTAAGTATGTTTATCGTTGTCTAGTACCCATAGTACAAGCTTAGAGCTTAGTTTAGGACTAGGCCAATTTATGTGAGATTGTCCTCTGATATTTATTTACTTACTTATATAGAGAAATATATACTTAAATACATAGCACAGCCAAGACTCAGAAACAAATACTTGTGCTCATCACATCACACAAATATCTGCCCTTACCGGGATTTGAACCCAGGACCTCTAGCTTCGAAGGTAGGGTCACTACCAACTAGGCTAGCGTGTCGTCAAAACTCGATGCACTTTAGGCCGTTTACGAATACAAATAACCAATTACTAACTCCAAATATTATTTCGAAAGTTGAAACTGAATAAAACTTATCAACTTTTCTCGTTTAAAGCTTTGATTTTCCTTATGAATGCCTCCACATCCTGTCTACGTCGTTGGACTTCTCTTCGACGTCTCAACTCTTTTGTGTTGGCATTGTAACGCAAACACCTTCCAGACAGTATGAATGTAGCTATACGTGAATGTAAACACTTTACTGAGGCAAGAAAAACCAAAACAATACAAATATAAAGAAAAGATGTGCAAAGGCGAACTTATCCCTTTAAGGGATTTCTTCCAGCTAACCCTTAAGAGATTGAAAAAAAGTGCATCAAGGAAGCATTTGTATAAATTTATTTGGGACATAAAAATAACCAATCAATAAAACCTATATAAGTAAAATATTACATTAAAATACCTACATACTCGTAAATACATATAGAGATATACTCGTATATTTATACATAAACATACGTATTTAAAATTACATTATCTATATTTATGTATATACGAGTATGCATCACAACATTTATGAAGAGGACAGTTGATACAACATTTAGGAGATAGAGTCCAGCCAGAACTTTTTCAATTCTTCCTTTTAGGGTATCTACCAATTGTGATTGCCTTATGCCGGCCGGTAACCTAATCTAACAGAGTGTACCGACAAGGACACATAGAAAGGAGGAGTTCCATACCTTTCTTACATAATTATGCTTACATTAAGAAACAAGAGTTACAGGCAAGTCTGTGCGAGTCGTTACCGATCGGTGCACTTAAAAAGAAACCGACATGTTTAAACCTGTTTCTTTATAAATGAGCGCATAACGTGGGAATATAGGTATTATACCTGCAACGATAGGTACCGACCCGCACAGACTCTCCTGCACAGGAAATCTGTTTCTTCAATGTAAGCACCCTAAACTTTTACTTACCGTACCTATCACGAGCATTAAGTATCCTTCCAATTGTATTGAAAAGACATAGGATTTGTTAATGATAAAGTTACCATGGATAAAGAAAGAAAGACAAAAACCAACTTATCCGATGAAACGATGTCGTATGATTATGCATTACCAGATATACTAACATTATGAATCTGAAAGTGTGTTTGTTTGTTCTGCCTCAACCAATAACTTAAAATACTCAATAGCCTGGAGGCTGATATAGCTTCAGTGATACTGTAAAAACGCGTAACTACCAAATTTCATAAGGTGCAAAATGCACCGTATTAACTTAATAAGGAACGTGCCTTTCTCTCCTTATTAAATTTGGTAGTAACGCGGTTTTGCGGTATCATTGACGATAGGGTTAATTATCCTGAAAAACTGGACACCTCCCGAGGAAATAGAGACTCTTACACAACTTTTATGCTGTGAAGTCGCGGCCAAAGGGTTCTTAGTGTTCATAATCCAAAAAAACGCACCCACTCCTAAATTGTATCGTTCAACGTTTGGACTTTTTATCACCAAAACGCCTTATAAAAATGTCAACTACCGCACCCACTAAATGTCACCTACTAATCTTACAAAAATAACGTTCAAATGGATGTCAAAGCAGCTCCCCGGTCGATAAACAACCTCCACAAAACAGTTGACAGGCGTTCTAATGAAACAAAACACAATCAAGGGTTAGGCGATCGCCACTGCACGATGACGAGGCGTCGGCGATGAGTCGCAGTTTTGTTTCAGCTGGTAGCTACAAATGGGCCTTGACGCGAGCGAGTTCATAATTAGCACCTTTGTGTCGCGAAAATGGCGGGATTACTTCCAGCCACCCTGGTTGTTTTTTGTGCTTTTGGAATGTTGAAATATTTTATACGAAAATAATTGGCTAGTGGGAGATGAAATCTGCATTGTTGCGCTGTTATGAATAGCACCCATGCAGTTACGTTAACGTATCGTTGTCGAAGAAATGTGTATATTAATATGTGGGCCCTCTAGTATGTATTTAGTACTTTGATCTGATAGCAAGTTGGCTTTGACGTTGACTTCCATGTCGGAATCGAATAGTTTATATTAGGGGTTCCTGTTTTAAAACGCGTTTTCGAATAGTATAGGCGATTTGAAGAGGTGATAAACGATTGAAACGTTCGTGCTCGAGCTGCTGAGAATAAAAAGGAGAAAAATGGATCTTGCACTACGAGATAAACGCAAAGAAATAGTAAATACGGCCAGCGTCCAATTATAGTGCATTTACCCGATAGCAGGACATTTAAAACGGAGGATTACATTTTTGCCCTGAATCCCTTCAATTTTTAATATACATAATCACTAAACGACGATAAACCAGGGGCTGTAATTACCTCGGTAAAATCTAGTTGCTTTTGATATGCTATCGTATTGTACGATAATTGCGAAAGTTATCGCTATCGAAAATGTATAGGGTCAAACGTAAACTGCAGGAATGTCGCGTGGAACGCTTATGCCAGTTCCATATATTGTCAATATTCGAAAATCTGTCACAAACAATGTCAGGGCTGGAATTCTACAAGGTAATAACGATATCGTATTTGACGTGTTTCCGTATTGTCAACGTTTTGATATTTTTTATGTCATTTACAATAATGGCGACCGTAACATAAACGATTCTTAAACGTGTCAAACACGATATCGTTTTAACGCACCTGAATAGAGTCCCTGTGGGGTTTTTAACCGATTCATTCATGCCGGGAAACGGCACTCGTTGAATATAATTATCATGCCGAGAAATGTAATGAATGCATACAGCGATAAAAACTGCGTAGTGAAGTATATTTACTATTATTGCACAAAAACTAAAATTTGAATACTAAAGATAAAATTAATGCCTACCTAATAGCATTCCCTCACCAAAGCGGAAAAAGCGTGGGTAGTACTTATCATGATATTCTTCTGGCTCTCAAAAGATTAGTTACTTAACACCCACAAAACAAACCTACGCTCTAATATTAATAGACATCTTGGTAACAGCCACAAAGGCTTGTCGGGATTTCGGGAAGATATTGAGTGATTGACGAGAGTTTAACTGATGGCCAAAGTTGGAACAAATAGCTTACGAGTACAAATGCTAGAGCCCCCGCCAGATAGGAAGTTACTTGTACACAACTTCCTTCGAGAACTATCCGGTTATTGGCTGGAAATTGCAAGAGGCTGAGATTGGGGTGAAAAGGGTATCGGGAGACGTAATAAATGTTCAATTTGCTAGACCACGCATTAGAGTAGGTGGTACTGACTCTGCCTACGAAGCTATCATAGCGGTCCAGGGTTCGAGTATTTATTCATTGTTTATCGAAATGGGTAAGGACCAAAAAATTGGCCACGCTAACTCACTCACTTAAATTTTCTGTGAAACTTTTCCGTTGTGGCAAGAAAATTAGCCATACATTTGTAGGGATAATTTTCGTGTCACAACGGAACTTTTTTCACTTTTGCTGTTTGTATGGTTAACTACGCTTAACTACGGTCCAACTATTTATATATTATTGTTGTGTTTTGTTGTTGTTTAGCGGCACATAGTCAGCATCAATATAATTACCTCGGCATTATGGCCGTATTTCCACGACCGTGGCCATGAGCAGACTAACCGTTGCAAAGCGATTAAACATAGTAAAGTCCCGGTTATCTTGAATGATTCCTTAAATAATACTCGTACGTCGACTTTTTATGCTGTAACTCTAAACTAAACTTTTTTATTACGTACTCGACAAGTTAAATCAGATCAAGACTTTAATGATTCGCTAATTTTGTTTGCGTGAATAGCAATAGCTTTAGCGTTTAATTGAATCAGAGTTATTGTTATCAAATAAATGAACTTTGCAAGATAAATTAACAATTTAATTTGAATGTTCATTGTATCTCATTTTGATAAGTTTTTATTAATTTTTATTTTGTTAATTTTTAGATTTTCGGTAATGTAATACTGTTTTGATGTTAAAGATAGATGCGGCATCCAAGACTTGAAGCAAAGTTCTCGAAGCGGTAGCAAACGTTGTTTGTAACTGAGGTATCGTCAATTTACCTCGTAATTATGTGTGCAGAAAGTTCCTAAGAAGTACAGAGTGTCACAACATGTGTTTTCAGTCAGAATTGTTTGACAGAAAAGCAAAGTTTGAGGACCATGCTCGATGTAGTGCTACAAGTGTGTTGAAAAGACATTAGGTACTTCCCTTTTCATTCCGGTTCAAATCTTAAAAGTCAATATTGAGCCACTTGTCGCAATGGGCGGGAAATTGGTATCTAGAATCTTCGCTGTACACAGCGTAGACCCATCGAATGGGGATGTGTTAGTTTGCTCTGAATGCTTACCGGCAATAAAAACTTGCCTCACATTGTATTTTTTGTCAAAAACTTACATAGTGCATAAATGTCACCATATCCAGTTTGTAATTTAAATTAAATGCAGAAATTAAAAACTATATTTGTCCCCTATGTCCCACGTGTAAACATGCAAAACGAAACAACATAACCTTGCTAAAGTTTACCAACAACCTCACCACACAAATCTCAAGTCCACGCTGAATCCAGAATGATATTAAATCGTAAACAAGGAGTGCGAAAACTTAAAACGTAATTAGAGCGGTTACTCATGCATTGTTGAACAGGGGGTTTAATCCTGCCCACGCGCCGGCTAATTGGCCGGAATTACGGAGCAAATAACTTATGGTGGGATTTCGTTCCATGGTTATCAAGGTATTAGGATTAAAGCAACGAGTTCCCAGGGCAATAGATTAAGTTTTAACATTAGTTGATTAAAATTCTGTTAGTGGCGTTGTATAACAGCGGTTACCTAGATTATTCCAACGAAAATACTGAGCATTTTGGTGCCTTTGTATAATGAAGTTTAAACAAATTAAAGAGTTAAAAGTAGGTACGATGATCATGACTTTTGCATGCTCATGTGTTTCTAAGTTCTAACATGCTCAACATTATGATTGGCTGACTATATTGAGCCGGATGACAGGGTCGGAACTAGTGCGTTGCCGCTCGCACAGTATCTACAGCTACTGGAACTCCCGATAGTGGTAATCTTAAGACCAATCATATTGACGATCTTTGGACGAAGCTTTTCGGCCTGGTCACGACTTCGCACGATGCCAACTACCGCAGCGCGTCGTGGCATGCTCTATGCATTTTGTTTGTTGCCGATCGCTGTTCATCGCCATCTTCTGCCTGACTGGCAGTAGATGTCTTTCAGTTTATATGGCTAATGAAATATTCGTATCCATATAAATATAGTACCTAAACCTAAAGATCAACGAATCAATACAGAACAATATATTATGATAATTAGCTGTTGGTATTGATAATATTCTTTGAACTACTTATGTAGGTACCAACACCACTTGGTACTTAGGTATCCTTATTTCTATAAAAAATCGAGTTGGATCTACTTTTTTGTGTACTGTGTGAAAAAGGTAAGTGAGTGATGCATTCTATTGGTTCAATAATACCGGTTTACAACCAAGGGGGTTACCATGACATGTTTAAGCAATACAGTTTACAGTGAGCGTAAAGGAAAGAGCTATAGCAGTTAAAGGTAAATGTGTACAAAATAGGAATCTTATCTGAAAACGTTCATTACCAACATAATTTTACTCGAGAAGAGAAATCAAATAAACGAGGATCATACATAATTTACGGAGAATAAATAACATTTAAAATATTTAAGCTTTTTAATAATGGTATCATTCCGGGGTATTCATAGCAAATCCGTCGGCCAATTAGTTAGTAAAGTCTGTTAAATTGCACAAGTGGGATTGCAGGGCTGTTCACAACTAAGCCGATTAAAACTGCTTGTCGGGCCTTTATGCGAAGGCTTATTGGACGATGACGGTGTTTAATGGAACCACGCAATTATTGAAAATTGTGTTGTGATACAATATAAGTATTTGTGGCATTGCAAATACCGTTAAATCTTTATACCTTATTTTGTGTAAACGATTTCGATCGATGGGCGGTTTTCAAAAAAAGTGTGCATCGTTAAGGACAAAAATTAAGAAACTTTTGATTTTACATTTTCTGCCACAAAAAAATATTTATTTATTTGTTTATTAACCAACTTATATTAACAGTCATTCCACACATATAAGTTATAGGTTACAATAATATAGTTGAAAGATAACACAAATTAAAATTTAAAAATAGTTACATTAATACTATAAAATAATTAAAATTAAAATTAACAATATACAAGTACATAGTCTAAGGCCTTGTGTAAATGTGAATTAACGTATCTAAATGTACGACTAATTTTCGTGACGGAAAAGTTTAAGTTTCTTGATTTTTGCCCTTGACGATGTACTTACACTTTTTTTGAAAACTTCCCCGATACGATCTTTTTAACGGATTCGAAACGAGGTCAGTGTTGCCAAGATATATGCTGTAAAAAGGCGGAAGAAAAGTTTTTTTTAATGAATGTCTGGCCACCGAAAAATAAGTTAAAAATTTTGTGTTTTTTGTAGAACTGTGGGTAAGTTTATGTATATTAATTTATTAATTAACCAAATATGTCGAAATAATTTATAATGATAATAATAACGAAAACTAATCGTAATATTTTATTTATGAGAAAAGGACTATTTATGCTTCGACTATACTCTACTACTACTACTCTACTATACCGTTACCGTTAAATACCGTTGTTAATTTTTGCCCTTAACCATATTTACTATTTTTGGAAAACGCCTGGAAATGTTCTTGATTGGAGAGAGTGCCAGAGGAAATTTGATTTTTGTTGTAATATTGAACAGTATTACTTTACTCCGAATTACGTGTATCTACTCTATAATATTTTGAAAAACCTTTGTCGTTAACTTCCCATTTCTATTGTAATTAATCGCAAGTTCACCACGGCAATTTTAGGTAGAAATAAAATTAATGTATGAAAAAACAAACCAATTTACTATAATTACTACGTATACAATCACATAGTTACTTTTAAAGATTGAGTATAATTATTAAAACCTACTAATAACTATTAAAACCTATGAATCTATTTTCATTAAAAGCCCATTTGACAAATAGATGAGGTTTAACAATAGTCTAACACTTTACTTGTAGACAACAGCGGCATCCACTGCTATCCATCCAACTTACAAAGAAAATCGCCAGGGATACTGTTCCCGTCAATTCTTAAGTAAATCTAATCAATAATTCAATATTGTTAGCAGAGCGGGATCTTAGCAGCTGTTTTCACCTTAACTCAGTTAGCTCATTAAATTTGCAAAATGGCTGCGCGGGTAAATTGTCAGGTGGATCTCACCAAAGGGCAAACTTTATCTTCAAGACTTTAATCAGAGCATCGGCTTAACTCCTTTCCAATTTCCCTTAATCGTGGGCAATTATCGTGGGTAGCGACAAACTTGTAATACCTGCGATTTACATCGGAAATCCAAGCTAAAAACACTAGAGAGAAAGATTTTAGACTTTTTACTAACTTAAAGTCTAGACGTTTCAGCGGGATGGTGCTCGGTTTACCATAGAATTTGCGGATCAGGTACGATGATATTTTGTAAGCAGATATACTTTTTTTTTAAGATGAGAATAGTAACGGTTATATTCGCAAATGTTTCCTTTAATAACGTAGCCAACACTGAGAAATAATTATGCAAATATTCTAATTCTTATTAATAACAGGAATTAGAATATTTATATATTTTAAATAATTGTCTCTACTTAAAGTAGAGACAATTGTTTTTAATTTCTAGTTTTGTCTGCATTAAAGGCAAAAAATACCAGGCAAGAGCATGTCGGACCATGCTCAGTGTAGGGTTTCCAAAGCCGTTAACTACTACAAACATAAAAATCAACAAGTAATAACTTATTTTCTATTAAAAGTCAATTGGTGCCGTCTTAGATGATTTTAGTAGGTATAAACACTTTAATCGCCTTTATCTCAACAACCAATGATGATCGTGATAGTTTTCCTTTAAAATTCGTATATGCTCGTTCATTTATTTGTTTTTTCAGATTTTAAGTATTGTAGTTTTGGCTGTAGGGGGGAGGGGACACTTGAGTCTAACAAAAATTAGCGCTTTATAGCTTAATATTTCATAAACTATACATTAATTGAATGACATTTCTAACCGCATTTTTTTCGGTAGTTGCAAGTCTTACCTAACCTACGTAAATTAATATTTAATATATCCCGAAACCATGGTTTCAGCAGAATACATCGTTCCATGAAATTTAAATCATAAAATGATACAACCGATGAAGTATTCGATAAAATGATGGGTACCTACGCGACGGGTAAAATACGGTGACATTGCGTAAACAAAAGAATAGGTCAATTCAGATGGACCGTAATTTACGCACCGTTAAGCTCCGTTGTGGTCGCTCCCTTTCAATTTCATACATTTCGTCAGTTTTCAAAAATTTCTAACGTCAGCATTAAGCATCTTGTGTGAGACCCCAAGTAATTTTTACGCTCTATGAGTCATCAACTCATAAGCCTATTTTTTTTTTTCGACCAGTTCAGCCGTTAATTGTTTAAGCGAATTTTCTTAAAGCTGATCTCTAAGTTGTGCGTTAAACTGTCTGGTTACCTGGGAATTTTACAGGATTTAGCTGCATTAAGAAAATAGTCAATCGATTAATACAGTAGTGAATAATCGAATTCAGTATTTTGTCGAATAAGTTCGTATTTATTGTGCTATCTCAGTTAGCATATAAAAGGGTACTAAAGCTAACCGAGAAAGTAAGAACTTTTCTGTCGTCACCAACAACAGGTATTGAGGTTTGCATTTAATTATAAAGCTATGGCAAGATCTCAATCATCAACCGATCCATGGTATAGAAAAGATTCAGTCGATAAAGATTAGTCCTAAAAAATTGCGTTGAATGTTATCATTAAGTCACAATAATTATATTGTCGTCAAAACCATTAAGTAAATAATTTCTCGCCATCGTGTCTTATTCATTTTATCGTAACCTAATTAAAAAAAGCTGTAAGTACTATTACTAAACCGACACTTTCCAAAAAAACGCTCTCACAAAGAAAAATATACATTTTGATTAGTTTTGCCATACCTAATTTCAGGGGCACTGCGCCAACATGACACTGATTCTTGTTCGTTACAAAATGAGCTTAAGCGTAGAAGGCTTTAAATTCACATTCGTTTGAAAGACAGCCCCACGAAATCAGTTTTGAGCAATGGTGGGAGTCACGCAGGGCCATAAATCAGATAAATACGTGGTATGATTAGCCGCGAGTGTGGGCGAAAGAAGCGGGAAAACCGCTGTCAAGGCTATTAAAAAGCAGTGAAAGAAAGTGAAGTTTAGAGCATTGCTTGAGTAAGTCAGTGGTAAATAAAGCCCAAATTTCACTGCGACGCATGATACGCAAGCACTTGTACATGTGGGCCATAAAGGGCCACTAAAAGAAAGAAGAGAAATTACCTCATAGTAATGCTTGAGTAAGTCAGTGGTAAATAAAGCCCAAATTCCACTGCGACGCACGATACGCATGCACACGTTACACACGCGACTTACGTGGCGTGTGCCACTGACGTCATTTCGTATAATGTGCCGCCGCTATGGGATTATCAACACATTTTTTTTTACGAATCGAATTTATTTATACGGTGCGTTCGAAGCGTGTTCCGTTGTGGAATCCCGGCTTAATTCTGTTAAAACTAAGTATACAGGGTGTCCCAAAACTGACACGTCACAGTGACACTGGAGGTAGGTCAGCTCAAGAGGAGTCCAACCAACCTAACATGACTCCAGGAAAAGTGGCACGGTTTTTGACTTATTGTCGAATCAAAGTTTTTCATGAATTTTGACCGTTTCTAACATTATTAGTGCCAGTGTGCACTCCGAAAGGTGTCAAGGTTAGTTTTTTTTATTTCTGTAACCTTAATTAACAATTCATGTTACCGTTCACATAAAAAAAACTAACCTTGACACCTTTCGGAGTGCACACTGGCACTAATAATGTTAGAAACGGTCAAAATTCATGAAAAACTTTGATTCGACAATAAGTCAAAAACCGTGCCACTTTTACTGGGGTCATGTTAGGTTGGTTGGACTACTCTTGAGCTGACCTACCTCCAGTGTCACTGTGACGTGTCAGTTTTGGGACACCCTGTATAGACTGAGCGAGGGGAGGGACAATCATCAAAGCGTCGACCTCTCAGCTTAGTCCTGCAACTAATGGATTGATTTGACAAATAAAAGTACAAAGGCTTCATTCCAAAATAGTTAAGCCCAGCTGGCTTTTATATCATTATAATTGAATTGTTGACGTTGTAGGAATTCTTACTATCAAATGAAATAGGTCTAGTTACAAAGTTTCGGGTTTAAAATTCCAACTATTACTTTCGCAAGGATAAAAAGAAAGGATACAGGGGCTTCATCGTACGTGTGGTTTTTACACCTATTACTATCGTATAGTTGGTCCCGTTTGGTTGCCGGGTTAGAACAGTGCCATTACATGTCTTCCCGTGGATGTCGTAAGGGACGAGTATGGGAATAAAGACTTGTAGTACTTACTGTTAGGCGATGGGCTGTCACTAATACATTAGTAAACTTCTTGGCCTGATTGTGCAAAATATGGTCACAGAATTATAAACAAAGACTTGTTTTAGAGTTGTAGGTATTTCTGTAGCTCTGCCTACCCCACTTTGGGACTGAGGGCGTAATGTTATGTATGTAGGTCATACACAGATTTAGCTAAGCCCATTCCCGCAAAAACGCCATCAGGACTGCTTTAGACCTATCATATAAGAACATAACTTATATGCACACAAGCTTTTAACTATTGACCACAGGAGAGACAACTTTTGTTTTTAAGAGTGTGTATGACCCATTTATACTATCGTGTGGTTTTAACATTGGCCGCTTTTACTGATAATTTAATAAGAGTTGACATATCGTTAACAATACGATCAGGATAACAATAACGGAAAACACAGTGTAGTACTTGTGTAAGGAGCCAGCTTTCACTATTCCTATCTCGTTCCGTTTTCGGTGGAACCCAAAGAATATTCCCTCCAAATTTCAAGTCCCTAAGTCCAGCGTACTTAGCGTTGGCTTGGCGTAAACAGTCAGTCAGTCAGTCACTAGTTACGGAAGAGTTTTATCAATTTTTTTTTCTTACCTCAGGTATTTTAATCTTGAGTTATTTTCCCTTTCAAACATAGTGCTAGCTCCGGCGGTCCGGAGATGAGACGCGCGCTCAAGCTAAGTGGTGTTTGGCGTGATCTTGAGACTCCGCTGGATCAGTCAGCCGGGAGCTTAAATCGTTTTTCGATACCCTTAACTTGAGCTAGACTTATTACTTAGCAGCGGCTTTGAACGTTAAACGATTTTTTAGTTTTTTCCAAGCTTTTTATTAGCTTTAGTAATATATGTCAATTTAGGTCAAATCTTGCCAGTCTGGATTGGGCTGAGATTTTGACAACATAATTATGTAAACCCGATGACAATGCAATATTATGGTATCATTTATTTAGCCTATCCCAAAAAAAATATTTTTTTGACTGAAACGTGTTAGGTTATGTGAGTGTTTAACCTTTTTATCAATCGGGCTTACATAAAGTGATATATGACTGAAGCCAGTCCTGATGGCCTCCATAGACCAGGTTTAAGCCGTCGCAGTTGGATGACCAGTTAGTTCCCTTCAACAACTCCTAAACGTTTACAATACATGGACCGTAAGTAAGGAGGTTAGTTTAAGATATACGTTCTAGACCTTCATTCCATATAACCTCAACTATTTTGTATATTGTTTTGCTAGTTTTGCTATAATACTGTAGTAAAATTTACTAAACGCCACTTTCTCTTTCTTGGCTTTTAAACCTCGTATTTCAAAAATAAATGCCAGCAAATAAAAAACTGGCATCAATTTAAAAAAAAACCGGCCGAGATAATAAAGCAGATGGTTTGCAGTTAATGATAATTTATAAAATATCGGGGCACCATCTCACACAAATTGACCTAATCCACAACTAAGATCTAGGCTCTAGGTACTATAGATAATAGAGTAAGCAACGATAAACAAACTTATACATATATAGAAAAAATACTCATATTACGTAGAAAACACCCAAAACTAAGAAACAAAAACTCGCGCTCATCACGCAAATTATTAGTGAAAACCTATTATAACTCGTATCTTCAATTTGAAGTGTCGTGGGACTGCATAGGACGTGATCCAAAACTATAGTACCTAAATACGAAAGGAGACACAAACACAAACTTAAGCATAATGATTTTAGTTCATCCAACAGAATACGGGCTCACTCAAGCGGCTAGTACTGCAAAAGAAGTATGGGAAAAGCTGTCACCAGCATTCGACGACTAGGCTGACGTGTAGAACTGAGGGTCTAGCCAAAACAAGTTCGCTAACTAGCGTTTCTATTCGTTTTGTTTTTAAAGAAATCGCGTCACTGGTAGATCACGTGACTCTTCGTATCACGACTCTCTGCTCTGTCTCATCAAAATATTATAAGTGTACCTATGTGTTATTGACGACACGTTGGCCTAGTTGGGAGTGACCCTGCCTCCGAAGCCAGCGGTCCTGGGTTCAAATCCCGGTAAGGGCAGATAATTGTGTGATGAGCGCGAATATTTGTTCCTGAGTCTTGGATGTTTTCTATATATATTTAAGTATGTATTTCTCTATTTAAGTATGTTCATCGTTGTCTAGTACCCATAGTACAAGCCTAGAGCTTAGTTTGGTACTAGGTCAATTTGTGTGAGATTGTCCCTTGATATTCATTTATTTATTAATTATTACAAAAAATAAAGTTATTAGTAAAATACCAGTCTTTGTTTGATTAATTTATTGTAGCTCTCATTCGTCTAAGAAAAGGCCGGATATTGTAAAGAAACAATCCGTGATCTCGCTTAGAATGTTGAATCACCAATTACAAAACCGGGCAAGAGCATGTCGGACCATGCTCAGTGTAGGGTTCCGAAGCCGTTAAGTACTACAAACATTAAAAATCATCAAGTAATCACTAATTTTCTATTTAAAGTCAATTGGTGCCGTCGTAGATGATTTTAGTACATATAAAACACTTTAATCGCCTGTAGCTCAAGAACCAATGATGTCTACTTAGTCGTCTCATTTCATTTAAGATTTTTTTAGATTTTTAGTATATGTAGTTTTGGCTGTAGGGGGGGGGGGCACTTGAATCTAACAAAAATTAGCGCTTTAAAGCTTAATATTTCATAAACGGATAACTTCATTAAAATAATGTTTTCACAAACCCATAATATTTTTGAGAGACCTATCCAACGACACACCACACTACAGGGTAGACGAGAAAAAAAATACATCCCCACGTTACGTGTAAGGGGGGAGGTACATACACTAAAAAATTTTTTTTTTACTTTTTTGTACCACTTTGTTGGCGTGAGTAATACGCATATTCATGCCAAGTTGCAGCTTTCTAGTACTAATAGCCTTTGCAACTAGGCTGCGGACGGACATAGCGAAACTATAAAGGTTCCTAGTTGCAGCTTTCTAGTACTAATAGTCTTTGCAACTAGGCTGCGGACGGACGGACTGGCGGATGGACGGACGGACGGACGGACGGACAGACATGGTGAAACTATAAGGGTTCCTAGTTTAACTACGGAACCCTAAAAAAGAGATTAGGTACCCTTAGACTGAAATGAGCAGTAAAACCATGAATATGTGCCGTTTTAAATGTTTACTTTAAGATCTATTTCAATAAATAAAAAACTCAAACAAATCCAAAATAATTCTACAACTACTCGAAAGAGCCCTCAGCTAGTATTTCTTCGAGCAGCCGGCGGAGGGGCTCCGGCTGCGGATCACCATCTGGCGCTCCCGGCGCTTGGTCTTCTTGGGCTTTTTGTTGACCCTGGGCACCCGGCGCGCCGCGAGCTGGGTCGAGCTCACCAGCTGTACCAGCCCTGACATGTTGCTCAGGCGGTACCTGCTGCCCTCGATCTGGAGTAACCCCAGTTTGACGCCACGTTTCAATGCCCTGCAGCAACAT
The DNA here is from genome assembly GCA_949316455.1 of Acleris holmiana. Taxonomy (NCBI): domain Eukaryota; kingdom Metazoa; phylum Arthropoda; class Insecta; order Lepidoptera; family Tortricidae; genus Acleris; species Acleris holmiana. Next base: position 6,561,563 of record OX438779.1, read on the forward strand.
TGTTTTACAATTCCTTTTCATTGAGAAGGCAAACAAGCACAACTATGGTAAGTGGGCCCATATATTGGTAATTTTAATGTTGCCAGCCCTAGTGACTTAGATAGTGCCTAATTTCATCGGTGAAACACAACGCATATTGTTGCGGCGTGGCAGGATAAATAAAAAGATGGTGATAGCAATCCGGACGAACACTGCACAAGGCTATACTACCAATACGAGTAAAATTTATAAAAACCTAAATGCTTACCTTTTAAGTGTGTCATATACGATGAATGAACCAATTTAACGTACAGTTAAAACCTTAATCAGCTGTTATTCAAAACATTTAACAGCCGTCAAACATCTAATTCGTTGGTAAACTCGCACTTAGTCAGTCCATGGACTAATGGAAAAGCTTGTTGCTAAAATGTACATATTACATAGCCAAACGCTGAGCAATATTCTTAAGCCCGGTTTAAACGAACAATCCATACATGAACAGTATTTGACGATAATTCTAGCTCCTAAATTTCCCAGTTACACCGGATCCTGTCACTCTTCATTAGTGAATAAATCAAGATGGTTATAGAAGGGGACTTCGAGTGAGCCCCAGAAGATATGAGAGCTGTGCAGGATGGTTTCTGCACCGCTTTGTTCGCATGCCCCGGATAAAAAAACGTTTTAATAGATTCGACAATTCATTGTTAATACTTTCAACCTAAATTCGTTTTTGTAGCCATCATAAAAAAAAAAGTTGGAACGTACCGCGTGGTGCGTATATATTGAACGCAGCATTGGACTACAAACGTGTTAAAAAATGATAGAGTTTGTGCAGTGAGAGTGGGGTTACTGAATATCCAAAGGTCTAATAAGTCAGGTTATCTTAAAGTTACCTGGCTACTTTTCGGCCTAGATTGCTGTCCTGGATCTCATATTCCATTTTAATAAACTTCACAATTGTCCTAGTCGTCCAACCAGTATTCCTCATTAGCTTTTTCAACGCCGACAGAACAACTTTCCCGGTATTTTTACATGTTGCTTCTTTCCTTCTCCTACCCATTCTGTAAACTGATGATGCGGCACACTGAGATTCTAAACACGATTTACAAATAATAATTTCATAGGCGTTGTTTAAACGTAAGCTTTATAAAATCATTGTTATAAATGAAAATAAAAACATAAAATCATAGAAATTTATGTCATTTCATAGGGCTTGACTTTGATGTTTCTGGTATCTATGATAATGCATTGACATGTAGCCAATATCGACCAAATAGTTTGCTTAACGGGTGCGCTGGATGAAAAAATCTAGACAGACACTCGGCAGTGTGTTTGGACAAGTCCGGGAAAAAGCAGAGTGACACTGCAGTGTGTATTTACTGGCACTCACTCAAGGGGATCATCTTTGAAGCTCACCGACGAAAAATGACAAACTTTAAAATCAATTTGTGCAGCGATTTAATCTATGAACGGGCCCACCTTTTGGATTTAATATGATAAAGGCATTATGATATCAAATCCAAAAATAGCTGCACAAATTGATTTCAAATTTAGTCATTTTTAAACGACTTCAAAAAAAGGAGGAGGTTATATGTTCCTCAGTATGTATATTTTTTATGGTTTGATAGAGTATACTTTTGAGGTGGTCCCATTGTCACCTTTGAATCTGATGAGAGGATCAGTGAGGAATTGAGGGAACTCCTCAAATATTGCAGGCAAACATATAGCGACTTTAGTATTTATAGTAAGAAGTCTGGCATTTGCATTCAAAAAATATCATTTGCAGAAGTGGAACTGATGATGAAGACAACAGATGGCCATCGGAACTCCTCAACGGTACGAATTTCAAGGGTGGCGATCAGATATCTCGATTAAGATAGTTGAGCGACTACGACGAAGAATATTTACTTGTTGAAATATCACTATGACTTTCCGGCGGCGTTGCTTGCGGCGTGCTTGAAACTTAAAGTTTCATATCAACTACTAAGTTTAGTGGGACTACTGAACAGCATATTATGATCACTAAAAATTTTATAGTACAAAAAAATGTTTTAATAAACAAAAAACCGCCATTAAAAACGCAAAACATATCTTTTTTTTGTTTGTTTCTGAGCTTAAACAATCGCCCCCTGGTCCTATTTCCCACCCTCATAACTTTTCCCAGTGCAGCGAAACCATTTTTTTTAGGGATAATACTTAGGTATGTAACAGCTTAGTGTGAAAATTTATGTTCTGTCATTATCCTATAAAAAGTTATAATTTGTTAAATACTGCTTAGTTTGTACTGACTGTTTCACTCATCAAAACCTATAGGACACTTCTCGATGACAGACAGCCTTGAAGTTTAGCATGAAGTGTTACAGCACAATTAGTAAGGAAAGAATTGGAAAAGTACAAACTTTTGGTGTCTGGGCATTTTCATAATAAAATATACCCTAGTTAAGGAAAATTAAGAAACGTTAACTTTTTCAGTTTTGTGACGATCATTTGCCATACATTTATATGGCTAATTTTGTCACAAAACTGACAAACTGGCACTTTATTTTGCCCGTCTTCATCTAGAAATCACCAATTATAATTATTTAAATATATATATATATTCGTATAAAAATATAAAATAAAAAATATAATTCCCTATAAAATTATAAATTCGAACTACTCAACGTACCAGGAGATAATAAATAAATAAGGGAATCAGCAAGAGGAAAATAGTGGTGTGATATGAAAAATACAAGTATCGGTTACTAAGCGTTTAGTTCAGCTATCAAGCATGTATGCTCTTTCGTGTAAGGTTTTTTTTCTGATTTTTAGTATTTGTAGTTTTGGCTGTATTGGGGGGGGGGACACACATGGATAACTTTTAATCGAAAAACTGTTCCCAAAAACACGTAACATTTTTGAAAAACCTATCCAACGTCACCCTACACGGCGAGACGGGTAGACGAGAAAAAAATACATCCCACGTTACGTGTAGGGGAGGTACCTACCCTAATACCCTAAGCTTTTTACATTTTATTGTACCACTTTGTTGGGTTGACTAATATGCACATTAATGCCAAATTACAGCTTTCTAGTACTAGGCTGCGGAAGGACGGACGGACGGACATGGCGAAACTATCTGGGTTCCTAGTTTGACTACTGTTGGCGACATCTAGTATAAAGAATACAAAATAAACTTAAGTGGTGGCGCCATCTCTCGTCATGATGTGAAGCTACTCTGCGGTGATGAAAGAGTGCCAAATCCCGCCATCACTACGTCACCTCCGCCCCCTGCATGGTGCTTCCGGACGAAGATGATAAAAGGAGCAGCCACCAGGCTGTAGCCCTCTTTCTTCTTTTCGTTTTCCGATGTCTCCGCTAACAATAATACCTAATGATTTGGTATCGTTTCCTATTGTTTCACCGTTTTATCCAGTAACCTTTTTCTTAAAGCTTTAGTGTTGGAACAATAGAATTATTGTTCCATTTGTATAAAAATCTTTACTTATATTATCCTCTTAAAGTAATAATGTTCCCTTGTCACATTTAGCAAAGGTTATCAATAAATGATTTATTATTTCGTGTTTAATGTAAAAAAAAAAACTTAATAAGTATAATAAAACCGTACCTACGTATTTTTATTTTAACAGTCATGTCTAGATGTTTGTCTCAAAGTCGTATTATTTTTGCATATAATTGTTAATGACAATAATCAGTGCAGCTGCAGTTCAGTTAGACTTACAATGATATTTTGCTAAATGCATATATTTATGCCTATAATTACAAGCTGGAACAACTTTAGTTTGTGGCTCATAATCACCTATTCCTCATTCTCTCTAACCCACTTATTTCTCAAACTGAAAAATCTAATATCTATTCTCATTACACAGATACCCTGGTTGGTCGGCACGTGACCGGGCTGCGAAGGCCTCCGTCAACTCGGGAGCAGCCAATTCGTATTCGATACGGTCCACTAAACAGGATTTACATTTCTGGCCTTCGTTGGAAAAGGGTTAACAATTTGACATGAATACTTTCAAGTATAAGGGGTCCTAGCCAAGATGCAAACGCTCCTAACGTTTTTCTTTTCTATCGCTCTAAATGTATGGGATGACATTCTCGTGCGTTTCGATAAACCACGTGGTCAACTGTCATTCCATACATTTTGAGCGATAGAAAAGAAAAACGTTAGGAGCGTTTGCATCTTGGCTAGGGCCCAAGATCTCTAGTATTTGAATTATTTTGAACAAAAACAGGGGTGAGATTGAACACGGTAAGTAAAACCTTATTGTTTTTACGTGTTACCGTATTGTCAACGTTTTCATAGCTCTTGCTTGCTCTGCTCTTACTTGACAGTAATGGCGGCCAAGTTAAAAACGATACGATAACATGTCAAAGTCGATGTAGTTTTACCGAGTTAAAAAAGGGCCCAATGTTTTTGTCTGTAAATTACTCTGATGTTATGGGCGCCCAAGACTAACAAGCCAAAACGGACGCAGATGTCTGTTAGAATGAGAAATTTATAGAAATATCTGTTTTATACGATGAGCTAATACACCGCAAAATCTGCCGGTGAACTCTTAATCTGTGTAGCCCGTAATGCTACACACTCGTACCAAGTTCCAAAATAATAGGGCAAGTAAAAGAAAGACTTTAAATACAGAGATTTTAAATACTAAGCGACTTTAATCACTTTCTTAAATAATTAATTAATGAGTTATTTCAATCATTTTACCTTCTTACCAGTTACTTCTAGTTACGTATATTAAATATAATAATATATTTTTAGAATATTCATGTTAAGCAAATAAATATTTTTTTTGATAAATTTAGAAACATGACGAAACAATTCTAAAACACTAATAACTCAAGACAAAAAGTACTCAAAATGCTCAGAATCAAGAAATATACACGAAGAGAATTGAATCTCGGTCGCCGTTGGAAACAGTGCCAGTGTTTAGCCGGAGGCCGAGGGTGCTCCGCTGAGGGCCCTGCAGCGGGTCGAGGGCCGTGCCGCCCCAACACTTAATATTGAGAAGCGAGGAGCATATTCAACATAGATTTTTAATCTAGGATGGTTCAGTACACAATGCGTTTTGATTGTATGCAAGAAGCTTATATAATAATATGACACTGGAGATTGCACGACGAATAACGCTTTGAAGCCAAGAAAAGTGACCTTGAATGACGTGGCTTATGTTTTTTATCCCTTTCTTTAGAATAAGTGACGTTTATTGTCCCTTTTTTCTTATTTTTATTCTTATTCATAATCCTTTCTTTAGGAGTTTCATTTTTATTTTTAATCAGCATAGCCAAATAGTCTAAAACTATGCAGTCGTAAATGAAAAATTGTAAATAAAACTATTTTAGTTGTCTTAATCAAAACTATTTATGAATATCGTATTATTCTACTTTTCAAATTAAGTACCTAACTATGTTTTATTTTTAACTGACAAGCCATTTCAAACGTCCGTTGTTTTTTTTTTAACTAAAGGACATCTGTATGTGGGCACAGGCTTGAATGCTTAATGAACATGATTGACTGAATGAGTTATTTTATTCGGTATTCATGAGGCGATCTCGTATTTTGGTCAGTAGACTGTCAGAACTATCAAGCTTGACGTTTTTGAGTCGTTTTTAAAAAAATACCTAAGGTTTAATGAAAACAAAATCACGATCGCGTCCTTTGTGTAACGAAAGTTAGTCATACAAACTATATGGGTAACTTTGATTACACAAAGGAATCAATTAAGTCATCTTTTAATTAAACTTCTTATCTATGTGCATTTTTTTTGTAAACGTCTCTTTTACCAGATTCAAATACGTTTTTAAACGAAATCTTCAATTTACTGAGAGATGCTAAGAATGCTAAATTCGCCAATACCTAATACAACTAATAATTATAACAAATATTATTTTATGACATTCCACATGAATGCAAAAACAATATAGTAACTTAAGTTTTAAAAATCAACTGCATTACACTGACAGCTGAAAAATGGAAATGGCTGTTTTTGAAATTAACGTCATTTTGGCATCCTCATCCACGATGTATATTGTGGTATTGTATTATCGAATTCAAGGTCAATTTTCATTATTCCAGATTAAAATAACCTCTACAGCGCAGAACCAGCTAAATGTGCACAGTGATTTAAAATGGCACTTGCGTGCTAATGAAATCCTTAATTTAATTATTTCCACGTTAAATTCGTGCTACAGGAATATCTGTTAATTGTTTATTTTGCCTAAGCGCTGTAGCTTTTCCATCAGTTTTAATCTGTTTATTAGATCATTTACAACAATCATTTGTTTCTAATTTTCTTAATTGATTTTTGTCATGTAGAGATTTTTTAAACAGCGTTATTTAATGTTTGGTAATTTTTACAATTGGTATTTTTTCCCCTCCCAATTTTTCCCATCGCAAATTGTTCCGATAGTAAATACGTCGTAATGCTCACGTAGGTTGGGATAGCTTTGTATTTATATCAAGCCCGGAGGGCCAAAATAACACAGAAATAGGAGCTCCGCAAAGCGGAGTTTCGTAGACTCTGTCAAATTATATTACCAAAAAATGCAACTAATAAAACTAATAACGCGAAAATTAAATAACGGTACATGAAGAAAAGCGAATAAGAGAATTTGCTACTATGAAGAAAATTCTATGTATTATGTAACAAATCTTTTGAGCCGCATACGTTGATACACATATTTTTATTTGACATCCCAACAATATTTAGCAGGTACAGTCAAGGGAACCAGTATGTACCTATACACCACAAAGACAAAAAATACACAGACCTTATTACTATAGTAATAGAGTTGAAAAGTTAACAACATTCCAGATGAAGTACACTAGCATTATACCGATTTAGGGAGCGACCACATCGACGCGTAAAATACGGTGGCGTTGCGTAAACCAAAGAATGGGTCATACTAATAACATGGCGTCAATTTAGACTGACCGTTATTTACGCACCGTTAATCTTCGGTGTGGTCGATCCCTTAAATCATAAACGATTAGTGTGACACGACTTATAAAACGATTTTCGTCGTCTTCTTCTACCGAAACTCCGTCTAATAGAAAAAGTCGATCGTCGAAATGTCAACGTTGACGTGGGTCGCTTAAACCTGCCTATACATGTATGTGGAGGCATAGCTACTTATCATACAGTTAAGTGAAATATTGGCGGCGAAGAGTATGAACACAAGGGTCTCTCTTTACAAGGGTCACGGGTCTTCGTTGACCGCAGATTGAAACTATCCGAGCGTCCACATTAGATACGCTTTAGAAACCCTGAAAGGCTGTTTAAAAATCCTCTAATATGCATGGAAATATGAACATTTTTGGCCTGGTCTGAGGTCAGAAAACCTCACTTTAAAGACAGACCGTTTTCATACAAAATATAAATCTTTTCGGCCTAGTTATTTCATACTAATTACGTTAATAATTAATAGACAAAATTGATTTATTTCCCGGCAGTAGTTGAGAAAGGGACTATGTCTGCGTCGGCAGAAAGTGCAATTTATAGACTCGTACAAACAGCCACATAATTAACTGCCCCTTGTGTTCCGGTGTGGAGATAAGACAACCGGTGAAATTACTAGCATAGAGGCATTCCATCTTAGTCCTTAGGGTTGGCAACGCATTTGAGGTCTTAGGGTTATAGTCTTGAGAATTCAAATGATATAATTTAATAATAGTAATGTGTCATGCTATCTGTCAACAGTTCATATTCTTGGGGGTCGCAGTTCAGATCTACGAGCTTCAGGAGGCCAGGCAAGACACTGCAGAGGTACACACACAGTCATTATTTCATGAATTGGTAGAGAATGACCCGCAGTTTGTTACTGCTTCAATTGACCTTCCTGTTGTTACTATAGACTTAACTAATGAGACGTCCACTACAACAAGGTTAAGTAATTGTAGCAGGAATAAACTAAAAAAATATATTAAAATAAACAGATATATAAGGAAAACCCGTAGGTTGTTAAAGCAAAATAAACTGTATTATAGAAAATTTATACTAAGTAAAATAAATGTAAAGTTAGTTGATAAATTATATATATATACCACTATGTTAGAAAATAATAAGTTAAAGTATGACAATGACACACAAATGTTACAATTAAAAATTCAAGATTTAGAGGAGTTGTTACAAAAATTGCACAATATGCAGGAAAATTCAAATAAAATTATAGATGAGTATTCTTTAGGAATGGATGATCTAATAGGGCAGCTCAACTATAATTTAGAGTTAGTTCAGTCACTGGAGGACGACCACACATGTGTCTGTCAACACAAGAGTGACTGTCCGGCCCCCGGTGGACTGAAGCAGAGTTTGTGTGTCAGTGTCCCTACACAAAAGGAATATGATGAGAAGTGTTCCTTTCATAAAAACTTAAATAATAATAGTAATACCAATTTGACATCCAAACCTGACATAATAATGTACTGCGATGAGATTGGTAGCAATATGGGCTCATTATTGAACTCATACACTAAGGGACATAGTGTGATCAGCAACTGTTTACCTCTAAGCAGCTTGGAAAATATCCAAAATAAAATTTTAGAGGACAGCTATATTGATATAGACACGACTTTGCTTATTCTTGTAGGAAATAGAGGGAATGTAAACAAAAATAAACTAATTAATTTTTTTGAAACTTTGAATAGCCTTAGTGTGAAAAAAATCATATTGTTTACATTCCCTTATTGTAATCAGTTGTCACAGTTGGAAAATGACATAAGATATAATTTAAATGTGACACTTTATAACATGTGTACATATAATAAAAAAATTGACATTATTGACTCTAACAATTATGTTAGCAATTATTATATTTTAACAAAAGGTAAATTTTACCTGCCTAATTATTTTAAGAAACAGATAGCTATGTCGCTATCCTATTTTTTTGACATTTCAGCCAAGAATTTGGCTCCTGCTGCTATTCAGCAACCTGACAGGTTTTTGGAACATGTTCCAATTACTATCAATCATTTAAATTAAATGACAAGACAACAGAGGAGCTCAACCCTGGCAACCAAAATTGTAATAAATATAAGGACAAATTTAGCAGCAAAGTATCTAATTATATCACTCTGGTTCACCAGAATATTCAATGTATAAGGAGTAAAGACCTGCAAGTCGAGTTATTTCTTAATAGTAATAGCATTGATATTTTATGTATAACGGAACACTGGCTAACTAGTAACGAAGCTATGTTTAATTTTATCAACCACCAGGTCGGCAGTTTATTTACTAGAAATAGCTCGATACATGGCGGGTCGTTAATCATATTAAACAATAAATTAAAATTTAAAGACCGTAAGGACATTGTGTCCTTATCTGTTGAACGAATATTAGAACTCGCTGCAATAGAGTTAGAGCAATTCATAGTTGTATGTGTATATAGGCCACCATTAGGCAATTTCGAAATTTTTGAGAAGATTATGGAAACTGTTCTAATAAAATTATCTTATTCGAGAAAAAAAACAATTATATGTGGAGATTTTAATGTAAATATTTTAGAAAACAGTCCACTAACCAAAAGATTAATAAATCTTTTCAAATCTTTCGGCCTGACACATACTTTTTTGGAGCCAACTAGAGTTACTGACACTAGTGCCACGTGTATTGATAATATTTTTACTGATATAATTCCTATTGGTAAGAGTGTGATCAGCAACCTGGAATCGGATCATTTGGGTCAATTAATTAAATTCAAATCCGTATCGAATAATATTCCAAAAAAAGAAATTACTTTTGTGCCAATAACTGCAGACCGTGTGGAAAGAATGAGACATAACCTAGTGCATAATTTGCCCTTTCTAACAACTGATAAGGGACCCAATGACATGTACAACTCATTCTTTCACACATTCATAAAACAATTTAACGCAGTATTTACATCCAAATCGGTTGTGGTTGGTGGTGCAAAGGTTTTCAGTGACTGGGCTACTGCGGACTTACTTAAGCGTAGAAGAATACTGTATCAACTATATGAGGAACGGAGGTATAACGCGAGTGAGGAGTTTAAGGAACATGTCAAACAGTATTCTAAGCAATTCAAGATAGACTGCCGTATAACTAAGCGAAATTTTTTAAGTAACAAAATCTTGAATAGTTCTGATGTTATTAAAACGACCTGGAAAATAATTAATGAAGAAACAGGTCGCCGAAAAAAGAACATTAACGACTATCGTTTAAAAGTAGATGGTAAAATAATAGATTCCAATCCAGATATCGCAATTGAATTTGAAAAGTTTTTTACCGATATACCAGTGTCCACGACTAAGTGCTTGAACTCTTCGCCTGCGTCTGCCATTGTACTTTTAGAAGATAACGTGCCTGAATGCAGTATATACTTTGAATTCAAGCGCGTTACTGCCTTGGATGTAATTAAGGCATTCAACTCAATCAATATAAAGAAAACCAGTGACCTTTGGGGAGTGTCGGTCCATGTACTCAAATCCTTAATTGAAGTCATAGCATCTGACTTAATGGTCGTATTTAATCACTGTGTTGATTGTGGTGAGTTTCCTGATCTTATGAAACATAGTAAGATAATTCCATTATTCAAAACGGGTAGTACTTTTGACCCCACAAATTTTAGACCAATATCCATACTACCCACTTTCAGTAAAATATTTGAGAAATTGATTTTGTCACAGTTAGCGGAACATTTTCGGTATAATAATTTATTACACAATAAACAATTTGGTTTTACTCGGGGTCGCTCGACAACCGAAGCTGGTGTTGAGTTGATTAAAACCATTTTTAATGCCTGGGAAGGGTCACAGGATGCTTTAGGTATTTTTTGTGATCTGTCCAAGGCCTTCGATTGCGTTAACCATGACACATTGATCAGGAAACTACACCACTATGGAGTTAGAGGTACTGCGCTAAACTTAATAAAAACGTACTTATACGGGAGAATACAAAGGGTAGACGTGAATGGAGTACGATCACCTGGGTCATTGGTCTCAATGGGCGTACCACAGGGCTCAATATTGGGTCCATTTTTATTCCTCATCTACATAAATGACTTACCTTACCTTATAAAGGACAACCATGATATAGTCTTGTTTGCTGATGATACGTCACTTGTGTTCAAAGTTAAACGACAACAGCAGTTTAATGTCAATGTAAACAATGCTATATCAAAAGTAGTCGATTGGTTTAGTGTTAATAATTTATTACTGAATGAGAAAAAGACGAAATGTATAAAGTTCATGACTACTAATGTGAAAAATAGTCAAACTACTGTAACTATTAAAAATAACAAACTAGACCTAGTTAATGATACAGTGTTTCTTGGTATAACGTTAGACTCCAAGCTCCAATGGGGTCCTCATCTTGCTGGATTGGCGGGTAGACTCAGTTCTGCAGTTTTTGCAGTTAATAAGATTCGGCAATTAATAGACTTAGATACCGCTCGATTAGTTTATTTTAGTTACTTCCATAGTATTATGTCATATGGTATTTTACTGTGGGGTAGTGCTGCTGATGTAAATAGCATCTTTGTTCTGCAGAAGAGGGCTATTCGTGCTGTCTACAAGATGGGCCAGAGAGACTCGCTTAGAGATAAGTTTAAAGAAATTAACATATTGACCATGCACAGTCAATACATTTATGAAAACATTATGTATGTTCATAAAAACATCGCTAAATTTAGAAAGAACTGTGACATACATAATGTTAATACCAGAAATAAATATAAGCTTGCAGTGCCCTTCACGCGGCTCCATAAAATAAAAAACTCTTTTATGGGTAATTGTATTAGGTTCTATAATAAGCTCCCAAGTAATGTTACTGAACTATCAGTAAATAAATTTAAGAGTTACGTTAAGCGTAAACTAATTTCTAAAGCATATTATAGTATTAAAGACTATATTAATGATAACAATGCTTGGGACTGAATTGCTTGTAATAAAATGTTTAGTCCTTACGACAAAAGGTTGCGAACGTCGAAAAAAAAAGACATCCGACAGAGTTTCTTACAGGTTCTTCTCTGATCGGTCGCGATTTGAACCTGCAGTCAATTTAGGCTAAGTCGCTACTATGACGTTTCAAAAGAGTTTATTATTTGTAAACCTACTTGAATAAAGATTATTCTGATTCTGATTCTGATTCTGATTCTAACCTAACCTAACCCACTTCTGTCAACAGTTAATTTTCTTGGGGGTCGCAGTTCTAACCGAACCTAACCCACTTCTGTCAACAGTTCGTTTTCTTGGGGGTCGCAGTTCTAACCTAACCTAACCTAACCCACTTCTGTCAACAGTTCGTTTTCTCGGGGGTCGCAGTTCTAACCTAACCTAACCCACTTCTGTCAACAGTTCGTTTTCTTGGGGGTCGCAGTTCTAACCTAACCTACTTTGAAAGCCTCATAGGACATATAAAAATGTATTAAAGTAATACGTCGAAGAAATGAATTGCAATGTTTTGTAGCTGTACCAATTAAGATAATTTGTAACAAATCAGCGATTAAGTAGTATTCGTTGATTAGTATTTCCACGTAGTAAGATAAATTTAAATAAATAGTAGTTGAAATAAAATTACGCCAAACAATATTACTAGTACTAAAGTTTCGATGAATCGTTGTCGATGAAATAATATTCGATGAAAAGGTTGTCGACAAAACAAGGGTACACCACTGACGCCGTTTATGCGGGAATGGGCTTAGCTAAAAAATTAGGCCTTAAAAACGTTAACTTCCGACGTGTCCACAGGAAAGACGCTAACCTAAATCTGTGTATGACCCACATACGTCATAACGACATAATTGTCACTACTTCGAAACTAATGTTGTAATATCGATTGGTGCTTAAACGTCACTTATACTAAACATAGAAACGTTTGACTCGATGATGAGTCTATCAAGAAAACGGTTTGGCGCTTGTAAAATTATATATCGATTTTTGTAAACTTAAATTTTGTACTGATACCTATAATAAATAGTCTTAATACTGTTAAACGCGAATGAATTGTATACAAACACTAGCTTTTGCCCGCGACTCCTTCCACATGGAAATCGTTTATCGCTGCTCCCTCGGGAACTCCACAATTTTACGGGATAACAACTATTCTGTCCTTCCCCAGGACTCAAGCTATCTCCATAATAATAAATAATAATAAATCACAGGACAATCTCACACAAATTGACCTAGTCCCAAACTAAGCTCTAGGCTTGTAGTACTACAACGATAAACTCACTTATATAGAGAAATATATACGTAAATACATAGAAAACATCCAAGACTCAGGAACAAATACTCGTGCCCATCACACAAATATCTGCCCTTACCGGGATTTGAACCCAGGACCCCTAGCTTCGAAGGCAGGGTCACTACCAACTAGGCTAGCGTGTCGTCAATGAATTTAATCTAAATCGGTCCTGCAGTTTAAGCGTGAAGAGGTAACAGACAGACATAATGAGGATAAAACCACAAATGCACTTTTAACCATTCCTAAACTACTTTAAACATTTCAATAAACGTCTGTTCATTATCCCTTACCAACACCATGACGGAAAGCATATTAACTAAATATTTGTAGTACAACCAAAGCGAAAAGGCGAAGACTAAATTAGGCGTATTTACAAATTAATACGAGTACAAATCCAGCTGATCCGATGTATTACTGGCTTAGCGCGGGATCGAGTCGCGAGTGAGCCCGTCGCCGTCGACAAATATGGACGACGCGGGAGAAATCACGGCTTTTTTGGTATTTTCATACCATTTGGAATGCTGTGTTCGCTCGCTTGTGTGCTCGATTTATTGTGAAACCAGTGACCAAAATTACCCGTAACAAGGTGATTTAAGCCAAATGCTTAAATGTATCCATAGTAACAAGATGGAAACAAACCCAGGGCCTTTATTCTACTAGGCTAAAACCACATTGCCTTTGACGTTTTTCCGTATTGTCAACGTTTTGATAATTCTTATTAATACGTTAATGATCAGCACGATATTCCCTTTGAAGTGTTTTGGTATTTTTTTTAACGCGGCTATCATAACTGTCAAGAAAATTAGAGTTATAAAAATGGATAATACGAAAATACGTTAAATGTAATATCGTTTTTAGAGTTCCGTAGTCAAACTAGGATCCCGAAAGCTGTAATTTGGTGTGAATATACATAATAGTCACGCCAATAATGTGGTAAAAAAATCTTGAAAAAAATGCTTGTGTAAAAGTGTATCTCCCCTACACGTAACGTGGAGATGTATTTTTTTTTCTCGTCTACCCCATAGTGTGGGGTGTTGTTGGATAGGTCTTTCAAAAATATTACGGATTGGTTAAGTCAGTTTTTAGATTAAGGGATCTGTTTATGAAATATTAAGCTTTAAAGCGCTAATCTTTGTTAGAGTCAAGTGTCCCCCGTTTAACCCCAGTAGAATAGAGGCCCTGTATGTCGCCCGAGGCCAGAGGACTTCTTTAACTGTTATTGTGCCCGTAATTATATTGGTTTTATACGATAAGTGTTTGCAGTTGAGTTACTAACTAATAATTATTATAACAAAATAATTTACAAGTACAGTCGAAATCATAAGTAGCTGTACATTTTAGTACCTCGTCGAAGATATTGATCTAAATTCAAACCACTCTCACTTCACTTAGTCTCTTTGGTACACTCTGTATAAATTCCATATTCTATTTATGTCTGTGGTTAGAGAAACCAAAAGTCTGAATGTCGCTAGATTTATTATCTCCTACTGTCTGGACATTTGGATGAATACCTAGAAATTTAGGTGATAAACTTACTTATATAGAGAAATATATACTTAAATACATAGAAAATATCCAAGACTCGGGAGCAAATACTCGTGCAAATCACACAAATATCTGCTCTTACCGGGATTTGAGCTTCGAAGGCAGGGTCACTGCCAACTAGGCTAGCGTTTCGTCAATATGCTGTTACCCTTGTCTGTGGGTTTTAAGAGGTGTATCTAAATCTAAAAAGAGGGGTCTATCTGTATATGTATGTCTGTGTGTCTGAGCATCTGTTTGTTTTTCTATGGCGTCATAGCTCGCAAACGGATTGCCAGATTTGTACGCGTAATCAAGATGTTTCTTAGCTCAGATTTCATAATTGCCACCGGAGACCAGTGGGCCTAACACGCTGCCACGGGACAAGATTTTGACATAGGCTCGGGACTTTAATTCGTCTATTCCATATTTCAACGTAAGAATAAATAGTTAAGGTTGAAAATAAAAATGCGTTTTGTGTGACTTGAGTCCTTTTATCTTAAACCCCGGGTGGCTGTCATTTTAATAATTTCATATTATTATTGTCAAATAATAATATGAAATTATTAAAATGACAGCCACGGAAACGGAAACTACTGTCAAGTAGTTTCCGTTTTTATTTTTCTGATGGGTATAATATAGTCATATAAATTTGGCGCTTGTACGTTTTATAATTTATAGATGTAACAAAAATAAAAACACGTTGAAAAAAAAGTTTTTTTCTGGGGACCCCCTTTTTTTTGTTTTTAAATCTGTCGTAAAAATATATATTCTGTAAAAAAACCGCTGTCTACTACGATTCAAGAGATACAGCTCTTTGAAGTTAGTACGGACAGACGAACAGCGGAGGCATATTAATAGGGTCCTGTTGGGCTCCCTTCGGATACAGAACCTTAATAAAATACAAAGGCCACATGTATGGCCGGAGTATGCCCTGAGAAGTAAACAACCTCACCAATTTGGATGTTTTTTAATAACACTGCGGTGACGCCGAGCACGGACAACCAGTTCTTTTATAAAATCTTATAAAGCATTAATTTACTGCTCACAAATGGTGCTCACCTAGTTAAAACCTTTATTACCGGTGCTTTCTGGAGATATTAATCTCAATACAATCAATAACTCTATTTAAGTAACTTAACGACTTACAGTTCGGCTTTCCAAAAAACTTCCACCCACCTGTAATAAAGAAAACACACACATTAATACAGTTCCAACGCCCATAAAACTCTCGTCAAAACTCCATAACATTTATCGATCAGATTAGAAACTTTTTATATACGGTCCTGAGCGGCTACTGCCGCTAGAACATTTTCTCGCCGGTTGTTCATTCTGTCTCCATTGCCACAGACTAGTTAGAAAGGGATATAGGGACAAATAAGTTGCGGACAATTTTAGCCCCCCGCTTGAGGCAGGTGTGGGCGGTAATCCAGTGCTTATCTCCCGAGTGCCTTGCTCGGAGCCCCTTAGAGCGAATGGGGTTTTGCGGCATCGTGACCCTAAAGGCGCATTTTCATTTGGTCGATAGTCAAGATGCTGGTAGTAGCACGATTGAACTAAAAAGTAACTTAAGCGTAAATTTAAGACTATTTCTTTTTCTGCACGATATTGTCAATGTCCTTAGAGATGCCAAGTCATTTGCAACTTAGAAGAAACTCGACCTTATTGCTGTAGAATGTCAGATTAACTTTGGACCTAAGATTGGTCACAAATTGAAGTAGACATACTCTTCTAATCCCTTTGACTGTACCTTGTCGCAGCTACTGATGTAGTAACTTCACACCTCTCTCAATTATGATACACTTAAAAAACACCGCTCGCTTTGTCATTAATTTAAAGCATTTCATGATTAAAAGTGTAATTTTTATTTGATATAATCGATTAGATTAAAGTAACCTCGCCTACTTACAATGAAAAAACGGCGGAGCTATTTGGAAAGACGTTTTCTTATCTGTGATCTGATTTATATTATACCTAAATCATATTAGATGAACCGTCATTCAAAACAACGTAAACAAACTATTGCAATATAATATCCAACGTGATACAAAATAATCCGTAATAAAGAAATTATAAAAGTAGTGTCAACCCTTATTAAATAACGTCAGTTCAGTGTGTTAGGTATACAGTACGAGTATACTAGGGTTGACACTACTTTCGTAATTTCTTTTTTACGGATTATTTTGTAACACGTTGTATTTATTATCTTTGAGAATTTTACACAGCATTTCCTGCATGACACTTCTTTCTAGAGTAGATTTTCTGAACACAATCACATTAAATATATACCTATTGATAAGGGATTCCATACTTCCAATCATGAGTTTCTACGATAAATGTTGGTACCATTGATTTGAACTGCTAGGAAAACCTGACCACATAAATTATTAACATTTATCAGACATTACTTAAACCAGAAACGGACTCATTAATACAGTAGTGTTTTTAAACCAATCGCGTGATTCGAAAAGTCACGTGAACCACCAGTGACGTGATTGGTTTGAAAACCAAACGAATAGAAACGCTAGTTAGCGAACGCATCTTGGGTAGGGCTTCAGTACCAGAACCGTCTGTGTTAAGGTAATGTTAAAGTACCTAAACAATGTGACTAGTCCTAAAAGTTCTGGATTCTAAATAGTTTGTTCACGCAACAAGGCAACAAATAATCATTATATACGAATTTCATTGTACTCGTATTCACCCAATCTACTCGTGCTCAAGTTAATTCATTAAACGGAACAAGAGCTGAATAAATTTATTTAAATCTCAAACAAGGAAATAACTTTGAGCATATCTCGGTGCAAAATAACCGGATATCCTGCCGCCATTTCGTTGCTTCCTGTGACATCTGGGGTGTTATTCTCTTGAGGACTATCGTCAGTGAATACGATGGCTGGGTCCGTAACGTCCATAAGCATTACACAGCAGTAGGTACATGACAGGCAACAATGTTTTTTTTATACCACTATAGAACTAGGAAAGGAGAGAACAAGTAGAACATAACTGGACCAATGAAAAGAAAAAAAAAGAAAAAACCGACTTCAAAAACGCAAGATTAACGTCTTTTAAAATTGTAGGCACCTACCTAATAGGTTAGTCCCACTGAAGTCGGCCATATTTTCACCAAAAACGCCGACATTTTACGGTTTTACTTATTACTTTAGGCGGTTTTTTGTTTTTTTTAAACATTTCTTTTATTTTAAACTTTTTAGTGATTAAAAAATACGCTGTTCCGTACTCCCACTTATTAGTTGATATGAAACTTTAAGTTTCAAACGCGCCGCAAGCAATGCCACCGAAAAGTCATAGTCATATTTCAATAGGTAAATATTCTTCGTTGTAGTCGCTTTACTATCTTAATCGAGATATGTTATCGCCACCCTTGAAATAGGTACCGTTGAGGTGTTCCGATGGCCATCTGTGGTCTTCATCATCAGTTCCACTTCCCCAAATCATACTTTCTGAATGCAAATGCTAGATTTCTTACTAAAAATACTAAAATCGCTATATGTCTGAGGAGTTCTCTAAATTCCTCACTGATTCCCTCATCAGATTCAGATTTGGTGACAATAGGACCACCTCGAAAGTATACTCTATCAAACGAAAAAGAAATTTTCAAAATCGGTCTAAAATTGACGGAGTAATCGGTGAAAATACACAAAAAAAACATACAATGGAACGTATAACCTCCTCCTTTTTTTGAAGTCGGTTAAAAAGTACGCGTCGTGCCGGCCCGGAATAGGGTAGAATGGATTTTTCACCGACCCTCAGGCCCTAGCCAAGATGCGTTCGCTAAGTAGCGTTTCTATTCGTTAGGTTTTTAAACCAATCGCGTCACTGGTAGATCACGTGACTAATTGTATGACGCGATCTACCAGTGAAACGATTGGTTTAAATTAAAACGAATAGAAACGCTAGTTAGTGAAAGGATCTTGGCTAGAGCCTAAGAACATGGAGAAAGAGAAAGAGAGAGGAGAGATGGCAGACTGACGTAGACACATTTCGATGCGAATGGCTGAAGCATGCACTTAATGACGATTGGCGGAAAAGAGGAGGCCTTTGCCCAGCAGGGGGAAATTAATAGAGCAAAAAACAGAGCTTAGCTCAATTCAATTTTTGTCAGAGCATAGCTCATAAGTGAATGATGATGATTTGATGATGGAAAGTGACACTACGAGCTAAAAGGTACCAAGTCTCGTAGGATTTGATTGATTACATCACTTTGTGCCCGCCGCCGTGCCAGTCGATGTGATGTTAGATAATAAACAAATAAATATAAGGGTGCTTGTACTATGGGTACTAGACAATGATAAACATACTTATATAGAGAAATACATAATTAAATACATAGAAAACATCCAAGACTCAGGAACAAATATTGGCGCTCATCGCACAAATTTCTGCCCGTACCGGGATTTGAACCCAGGACCGCTGGCTTCGGAGGCAGAGTCACTCCCAACTAGGCCAATGTGTCTTCAATATATGAAAAAAATATAGTAGTAGGACGGGATTTCATGATTTTAAAATACTCAGTAAACAGGAAATCCATTAAGTTGATTGTTAATACGACCTTAATCATTCGTCGCTCAATTTGAAGCGGCACTCTTTACCTGCCGCCGCATAGTTCCCACGCATAATTCTGGGAGATACTAAAAGTAAAATAGGATACAATTTTATTAAAATAAAAATAATACAAAAATAAAAAAATGCAGCGGGCGCAGCCGCTGACGGGTCGGTAGTAAGTTTATAAATGTTCGTATGTGTATTTAATAATATATTTATTATTATTTCTATTTTTATTTATTATTTATTTATATTAGTATTTAATTATTATTTTAGGTTATGTTTACGTTAGGTTAAGTCAAAAATTGTGTTCACGCTGTTTGTATTAACTTTGTTTTGTACTAATACCTACTAATACCTACACTTTGGCACTTTTTGCATAAGCGATTGAGAATTGAACTCCTTAAAGGGATAACTTCGCCTTTGAACATTCTTATTCTGTAAATATTGTATTTGAATGTCTGTGTTTTGTACAACAAAGTGTTCACATACATAGGTCAAGTTATGATTGCTGGTCAAAAAAAGCGGAGAACGAGTAAGAGAATACCCCTATGCTGTGTGAGGGGGTGCGAGGGCCACTATGCGCGTTAAACGTGATTACCCCGGTTTTAGCGCAATTGTGTGGAACTGCTCTAATACTACGGCCATATGCACAAGCGCAACACAGTTTGAGTAAAATTGGCGCAATTTGTTAGCATTAATCCATCGTTTGTTGGTAAATGGGTAACGCCGTGAAGTGTTTAGACCGCCTTGATTAATGGCATAAACTAGCAGTGGAAAAGTTTTTGTGTATAGGTTGAAACCGACCATTGTTTAAGATTTACTAGTCTGATTAGGTACTTCACTCAGAACAGTGTTCTCTACAAGTCTAGAATTAAGGCAAGCTAGGGGCCCATTTCTCCAAACAGCTATACTATAAATTTTAGTCTTCGCAATACCATTTTCAACAAGTGTTATTGTACCGCATAAACTAAGAAGTGTCAAGAAAGCAGGCCCTAGTTTTTTTTCGAATAGACTACGTAATTCCGGAATCATAATTCCAAATCGATCAAAATCCCAAAATTTTATAATCCCCAATGCAATATTTTGATAAGAGGCTTTCTTTACTGATATCGCTTGTAAATCAAACCTAACCATAATAACCTAGCTTTCGGATAAATAACCGGAATAAACTGAATTTAAGGTATTCCCATTTTTTTCGTGTCACACAGAAAATGGACAGTTTATACGCTCGGCGGTCGTACGTAAAGCTAATTAAATACGGATAGTGTCAAATATTGATAAGGAAGTATAAAGTATATGCGATTACCCATCGTCTGGTCACACAATTAGAAAATGTAGACATCTAAACTTCTTATAACGTTGGCATAAGAACATGGGTAATACAGGAATTAAATGGGTAAAACATCACTTAAAGAATGTCGAATAAATAGCCGCTTAAAAGACATCCTTTTATCACTTTACGTATCATAATGTACTCTTAAAACAAGGACAAGGTACCCAAAAAAAAACTTACATACTTTTTTTTAGACAAGAGAAGTTCTGCGATAAATAGAAGTTCCATTTAATGTCATCACGTATGCATGGAAATGAAATAGAGTTTAATCCGCGGCGTGGTCGGTGAAACGGGAATTCTCGGGTGAGCTAATGACCTAGCAACGATCCACGTTAGATAAGCTGAAATTATTGTTACTTTTATAAACGAACCATAAATTTCTTCAAGGTATGAGGTGTTATTAAAATGTTGGTGGCATCTAGCAGTTGTTTGTAGTTTAAAATAGAACAAAGCGTTCTACGAGTATCATTTTCAAAGATACAATCCTTTACGCCTGTTTCTCCATGGGGTAGGCAGAGACGATAAAACTTTCGCTACCTCTAGATTCATCCACCCCTTTATGCACGTACCTCAGTTTCGGGTGCTTAATTTGGTCCTGTGATTTGGTCCTTATTCGGTACACCGGTAATCTGATCAATCACATACAGACTTACATACCATCACGCCTTCACTCCCAGAGTGGGATAGGGCAAAGCTATAGAAATACCAACAATTCTAAAAAGACTTGTTTATAATTCTATAACCACATGTTGCAGAATCAGATCAATCACTTGAGGTAAAAAAATACATATTAGTACTTATTGTGAAAGAAAGATAAGAAGTTAACCTTTAAACCGTCATTCCAGTACAAATTATAACCTTAAACCCAAGAACAGGTTACAAATTGTACTGTGATGACAAATGCTGTGTGTTGTGTTGATTTGACATCTTCCTTTCCCTTATTGCACTAATAAGTATTCAAATGTTCATCAGGAATGAAAAATAGTATTAATATTAAACGACGATATGACGAATTACTCTTTAGAATTCGTGATCAGATCATTACCTTTTACTAATGACCGGCTTAACGATATTAAGTACAAGTATATCGAAGCTTCTCTTTGATTGCTATAACGCCTTTTTGAACTCTATTACAGTAATAAAATTAAAAACCGGGCAAGGGCATGTCAGACCATGCTCAGTGTAGGGTTCCGAAGCCGTCAAGTACTACAAACATAAAAATCAACAAGTAATAACTAATTTTCTATTTAAAGTCAATTGGTCCTGTGATGATTTTAGTACTGTACATTTGCAATCGAACATAAACCTTATCACATCGTGTTAAAGTCTATGGGTGTTCAGTTAACAGTGTCTTCGTGTGTACCCTAATTATTATTATTTTTAGATTGTAACACTTTGTTGGCATGACTAATATGCATATTCATGCCAAATTACAGCTTTCTAGTACTAAGAGTCTGCGCTAGGCTGCGGACGGACGGACGGACGGACGGACATGGTGAAACTATAAGGGTAACTTTTGCTGACAGGTGCATACAACGCATTGCATAGCAGTGGTCCAAGATAAGATGCATTACGAGAACTTTATCGCTGTCGAAATTGGCGTAAGCTGCCGGAAGATAGCATCGAGCGCTTATGACAGTTTTCGAAAATCGTTTACGTTAGAAGACTGACGAAAGAGATATAACACAGTGTGAAAGTGAGTGAAAGGGTCAAAAGGGGCCGCACTAGGCGTACTTTTTGAATCAAATCGGAGAAATACTGGAAAAGGGCCGAATTTTAAGTACCCGAACCCGACGTGGATGCATGACTCGATGTATGAATGTGGAAGAAGCGAAAGAGATTTGTCAGGATCGTAGCAGGTGGATAGAAGTAGTCTCTACCTACCCCTCCGGAAAACAGGCGTGATGTAATGTATGTATGTATGTATGTATGTTTACGTTAGCGTTAACCATCTTGTCTAGCCATCGGCATGCCGTCTTTAGACAAAACGGTTGTAGAAGCAAAGCTCATTTACCAAGATCTTGAGCATTGCGAGCCAGCACCTCCAGCTATTCTTGAAACGTACAAGACAAATGGTCTCCATTTACCACTTACGCTGCGAGCGTTTGAGGCGCGCAGTGACAAATCGCCGAGCGACAAGCGATTGAGTCGACAGCGTTCGCTACTCAGCCGCACACTCTAAAGCAATGAAATCGGGTCACTGTACGCACTAATTTGTAGGTACAGTGACCTGTTTATTACTTCGGACAAAAAATACTGTGTGATGACTTGATGAGTGTGTGTGTCCAGCTCTAAAACAGAAGGATCGATTAAGACAGAATTAAATAAAGAGGTGGTTCTGAGGTAGGTTTTAATGGAAAACTGTTGGGCCGTGTAGATAGTTTAAAATAAATAGGTACCGTGAATGAAGTGACACTTTATTTAGTCCATAACCAGTACCTAATTCCCGCGCTCCGTCCGTAACAAAATAGCGACATCATCAATCAATCAATGGCCTTTACGTATACGAGTATGTCAGGGTTCAAACCGGATCGTGTAGACATCTTTTTAATGGCTACATAAGCCCGTACGGGGGCGAGGAGCCTTCCCGCAAACTAGAGGAAAGTTTAGCTTTAGGTGGCATTATGCTCGAAAAGAGCTAAGAGGTAAATGGGACATTATAGAGGCCTATAATGAAGTTGAAAATATGAAATCCATTTTAAAAATTTGCATATACACAGTGTGTCCCAAAAATCAACTTCATGCCAATAGGTGATAATAGGTGATAGGGCAGCTCATAAGCTATCGATTTAACCCTCCTGTATGTTCAGCGATTTTTAGTACTTTCGGAGATATTGATAATTTTAATGATTTAGACGGAATAAAGCCAAATGTATTTAAGTCTAAATTAAAAAAGTTTTATATGTCAAACTAAATTTAAATTAACTAGTTCGTAGATTGCCCGTGTGGTTGCCGGGTTAGAATAGTGCCACTCCATGTCTTCCCGTGGATGTCGTAAGAGCCGACTCAGGGAATAAGGGCTTGTAGTATTGTTAGGCGATGGGCTTGCAACCTGTCACTAATACACTAGTAAACATCTTAGCCTACTTCTGCAAAATGTGGTTACAGAATTATCACCAAGTCTTTTTAGATTTGTTGGTATTTCTGTAGCTCTGCCTACCCCACTCTGGGAATTAAGGCGTGATGTTATATGTATATGTAATGTAGTTCGTAGATTAAAAATATTCTGTTAAGTGTTACTTGTGAGCGTTATTGATTAAATGAATTCCAGGAGCAAGTGCCGACAAACTGCTCTGTAGTTTGGCACGATTATAGAATAAGAAAACATGTAATGCTTAATGTAAATAAATATATTTCTATTTCAATTTCATTTCAACATAATATAAATTATTGTAATTTTTCCTTATGTCCATGTTACGAAAAACCATTAAGTTCATTTATCATACTCTGTCTTAATGATTTCGCTTAAATCAATGTATACAAATATAAATAAAATTTCAAGATAACACAGAGATAACTAGTATGTCACAGAAGCCCAATAGAGAATAAAATATTAAAAAAACAACAATTTCTGCATGAAAAAATCGCCGTTGTCGGTAAAAAAGAAGAATGACCCAATTACCCTCTTACACACTCAGCTGTTCGACTGTGCAGCATCGGGTACTCTACTTATTAGGAAAACTCATTGGAACAGCAGTGGACAGACACTTTTAGATCTTATATTCATATTTTATTTTTTATTTTTTACCCCCATGTGGATGACGGGTTAGAATAGTGCCACTCCATGTCTTCCCGTGGATGTCGTAAGAGGCGACTAAGGGAATAAGGGCTTGTAGTACTGTTAGGAGATGGGCTTGTCACTAAGACACTAATAAACTTCTTGGCCTGATTGTGCAAAATGTGGATATAGAATTATATACAAGTAAGATTAAGATTTGTTGGTATTTCTGTAGCTCTGCCTACCCCACTATGGGAATGAAGGCGTGATATTATGTATGTATGTATTTTTTATATCCATGGAATTTTTCTTACGGAGTTTATCATTTCATCTGTGTAAGCTACACAGATGAAATGATAAGAATCACAAAAACTATAATTACATTGATTAAAATTTTAGTATTAACGTCTTTCTCGTTTTTATATTTATTATTAGAAAGTATTTAACACGTGTCTATGATTTAAATACACATTGCCTTTGACCCCGTGTTCCCCTAAAATAATCACATAGGTACATACTGCAATTATAAATCGCTTATCAACGTTTTTAGACGCCAACAGGAAAATACTTTTAAGTCGTTCACAACCGTTAGCTAGCAGTTGTATGTCCTTTGAACAAACAAAGCTTGTCAGCGGCATTGAAGGTGTAAATACATTAAATGCCTCTCTCCGTATTTCTGTGAAAAATGGGCTCTATTTGAAACTGAGATAAAACGAGCTGGTTTCGAAAATACGCCGCCGATTCATCCGATTTAAAATGTTTAGGTTGTAAGTGAATTCCGGAACGGTCGCTCGAATAAAGCGAAACGTATAAAAACTTAATTACGGATGGAAACCGTTCTGTTTATCAGAAGCGGGCTGTCCCCGGCGCTAGGGCGCGCTCGGCGCGTGTAGTGAATCACTCGAATTTTGCCGAAACCTATAAAAAATTATTAATACTTTACATTTTTTACGTCTTCTGGTTTACCTCAATACCAAACACCAAGACAAAGAGTTAGTTTTTATTTATGGCTATGTGAAGGTACACGAGCACTAAGGCCACCTGATGGTAAATGGGATCTGAGAACTATACACATTTAAATTCTCAAGACTACAATCTCAGGTTTTGAAATGCATTGCCAACACCTCAGTGTTGGGAACGCTTAGTCCTCAGACTAAGCTGGAAAGCCTTAATTATCACCGGTTATCTTATCCCCACTCCGGAACACAGCAATTCGAACACTGCTTGGCGGTGGGTTAACGGATAAGATGGTGATCGCGATTCGGACGGACCCCACACAAGGTCCTACCACCAAAAAAAGTTAAATTATTTATGCTTTAAGTTTTATTTTTTAAGAATAATTGGCTACCACCATTAGCTGTTTTAATCTAATTTCGTTTAATACAATGAGACGTCCGTACTGTTCACGGGCAATTATTGCTCAATTAATTGCCCGTGAAAGTGAAATAAACCTTTTACCCTAGGATGTAAATTTCGATGATACCTAGTTCTCGTCTAACAGGGAGACCATACTTATTTTCTTTTGTCCTCGTTAAAAGGAGGTAAAACAAAAACCAATCTTAACTTTTCTATGTTTATTTGCAGATCCTTTGAAGAGAATAAAACACAACCTCTCTGGAACAAAGTTTAACATGTTACTTAAGTACCTATATTTCACATCATAAAGAAACAAAGCAAATTAGTACACTTGTTTCGCAACTACTCGGAACACCAAAAGGGAAGAAACAAAACGTTAAAATGAAAATAGAAATGGAAGAGTCGAACAGCAATTACCACCCGAACTTTATTTCTCGTAGAAATTTTTAAAATCCTGTTCATTATTCTTTTGTTTAAGTTGAGAACTCGACCCGTTTTAGCAACAACAAGACACGAAAGAACGATCACTATTATTTGGTCTTTAAAGTTTACTCAGTTAACACATTAACTGCGGCATTAATTTTCATATACTTTTATACCGTGCATTACCAGATGCTTACTACTACTACCCACTAATACAAATACTTGCATAAAATCACCAAAAATTGGTTCCAACGGAAGATCAGCGCTGACAAATGCCAGCATTATGCAGAGTTGGAAAATTTCGTAACTACATTTTTCTGGTGCGTATTTCTCTGTTATTTGTTGTGTTTGTCACAGGGATTGTAAAACCGGTTTTATTCAATACCTGTATTTAAAATGACTAATTGTTACCGCTAAAAAAGTAATACCTATATTCGAATTTGAGGTATTATTGTCATTCCGCTTTTGTTTTTATCGCTATGTACATATACACTATTTACAGTATTAAATACCTGTATTCAATACCGCTATTCATTGCACCTGATAAGTAAGATGTCAATTGGACTGTAATTAATTGCAATTTCAGACTAGTTAAGTCTGAGTTTTTTGTATTTAACACCAAAAACCTTTACAGAAACAAATAAACGAGTAGGTATTGACACTGACAGGTTTACTGGTTATAGTTTTTAGGGGTAAAGTATCAAAAAGAGGTATTGTTCGCAATTGGCTAATCAGAGCTTTAGCGATATAAATAGCGTAATGCCATTATAACCGGTTATACCTCATTTAAAACCGGTAGTCAGAATACCGGTAACGATCCCTGGTTTGTCACGGTATTTCTTTCTTTCTTAGAAATATAAATTTCATGAATATCTAGTTTACTATGTCCGTCATGACAATTTAAGTTTAGCTTGAGGATAAGATAGAAATAATTGTTCATCAGCACCAACTTTTATAATAATAAGAGGTTTTCTTTTAAAGTTTGTAACGAATAAACTCAAAAACTACTGGAACTATTTCAAAAATTCTCTCACCATTCGAATGATTCTTTATCACAGAGTAACGGTGTAGCGGGCAAAAGCTAGTTTTATATAAAGAAAACACAATTTTTAGTAGACCCAGTTATAGCCTGACAAGTTTCTATTTGGCCCTATTTCAATACAAGTTTGTATTAAAATAGGGCCAAATAGAAACTTGTCAGGCTTTACACTCCGATAAGACGTAATACCTTAAACCTGGTACACAACTAAAAATATTTTTACTAGGGAAGGGAGACTGTAGCACTAAATACAAAACCGATATTATCGATACATAAATTGATGTGAACTAATAAGCATTCAGATCAATTGGCTTGTATTTATAGGTAGTTTAAAGAAGACAGTCATATAGCTGTGCTTACACGTGCTCTCTGTGCTTACACGTGCTATTTGTTAAAAGTTACTTACTTTAAATCATTCAATGACGTTTTCAAAATGGCAGAAATTATGGAATCCGCTTGAATCGCCGATATTAATTTCATCGAATTTGACGTGTCACCGAAGTTCATTCCACCGATAGCTAAATTCTGGTGAAACCTTTTGTTTTTAGGTTATCTCTGTGGCGCACAATGAGAGAGGAATATGTCCGGCAGTGGACTAGTATAGGCTAATGATGATGATGTGATCACCAAAAAAATATAACTCTTGCTCGTGGAATGAAAGAGGCGCATTTTTAGGAATGAGACGTGGAATATTCTAGACCTGTGAGCCAAAGACGTCGCGATTGCTAACGGGGTCAATCGGGTTCAAGGCCGAGGACATCGCTATTGTAAACAAGGTCGCAATGTGTAGAGCCTTCCAGCAACGAATTCTCTAGAACATCCTCGGCTGGTCAATGTTCATCGGTAATTCTAAAAGGCATTCTAGAATACTTGGCTATTGGGATTATAAAAGGTGGAACGATTGCGGCTACAAGACATTCTTTACTTGGAGAGCGAAAGTACGAACAAAAGCGAACCGAGCGATCATCTAAATATTCGATGCGTATTATGCGATAATGAACGCTTAAGTGAGCGTTCTAATAAAGTGTAGCTCTTAATTATCGGTTTATATATGCATTTCTATCAGCTACCCGCGTATATGACAATTTGTTAAATGTCAATAAATGTTTTAGCCAAATACCGAGACCGCGCTTCGGCCGGCTCTATCCTCGTTAGCGTGTTGGGACCCGTTGTCACCCCAATATTATTACAAGAGCTTTCTTGTTGAGGTTGTTTGCGAGTGGAGGCGACACTGATTAACAGAGCCCGGAGTTTTCGTAGCAATTTTTATGTGTCATAGGGACTTCTCGTTTATCAACTTCCAATATACATAATTTTAGCGATACATTATAGAACATAACACAACATATAAATGAAGTTTAAAAGTAAAGGTAATCAACAGGCGGTCTTATCGCCAAAGAGCGATCTCTTTTGAGTGCCTGAAAATGTTAAATAGAGATTTGCAATTAAAAGTTAATAGTTAACAATTCTACATTTAATCAGTTCAGTTTAGTGTTTTAACAAATTTAATATCAATTTCATGTTCAAAGTCAGTTTTAGTGTTTCATCATTAGTTTATCTATAAAAGAAATAGATAGTCAAAATTTTAACTTGTCTCGAAGAGATCGCTGCTTCGCGATAAGACTGCATGTTGTTTACCTTTACTTTTAAACTTCATTTATATGTTGTGTTGTGTTCTATAATGTATCGCTAAAATTATGTATATTGGAAGTTGATAAACGAGAAGTCCCTATGACACATAAAAATTGCTACGAAAACTCCGGGCTCTGTTAATTCTTCTTCTCGTAATTATACTGTATTTATCGATATACACATGTATATCGGAAGTCGATAAACGAGAAGTCGCTAAGACAGCTCAAAAGTGCTACAAAAATTCCAGGCTCTGCTGATTAAGGTTCAGCCTCATTACATTTAGTTACAGGTTACTAAGTATATCTGAATACTTATCGTCTTTATAAAACCTGTTTTAGGTATTTTATAATATGACACAAAAATTATCAAATACACACAAACAAAACATCACACCTTCATTCCCAGAGTGGGGTAGGCAGAGCTACAGAAATAACAATAACTCCAAAAAGACTTAATTTGATGATTATTTATTTTATTTGTTTATTCTCTGCAACAAAATTAGGGCTTTGATGATTCTGTAACCACATTTTTCACAAGTAGGCTAAGATGTTAACCAGTGTATTAGTGACAGGTTGCAAGCCCATCGCCTAACAGTACTACAAGACTTTAATAATTAATAGGCAAGGAAAATATTATATCAACAAGGGAAAGTTTGTGAGTGTGTTAGTCGGTTACACTTTAACGCTGCAACTGTTGGACGGGTTGGGATGAAATTTGAAATGGAGATAGCTTATACCCTAAATGAACTAGGCTCCTTTTCATCCCGAAAAAAAATAAAGTTCCAGAGGGAATAACTATAATCGCACTGTATGCGAAAGTCACAGGCAGAAACTAGTGCCTTAAATAAATAAATAAATATCAGGGGGACATTGTCCTGTAATTGACCCAGTCCCAAACTAAGCTCTAGGCTTGTACTATGGGTACTAGACAACGATAAGCCTTGCATACTTATATAGAGAAATACATACTTAAATAAATAGAAAACATCCAAGACTGAGGAACAAATATTCGCGCTCATCATACAAATATCTGCCCTTACCGGGACTTGAACCCAGGACCGCTGGCATAGAAGGCAGGGTCACCACCAATTAGGCTAACGTGTCGTCAATGTTTTAGACAAATTACAGCTGTGTAGTACTAAGAGGATCTGATTAAACCGCGGACAAACGGTCAGTCGGACATGGTAACACTATGAGGGTTCCTTATTGACAACGCAACCCTAAATAACTACCCAAACGACATAATTACCTGCTACGGAGAGCTACGGACACCCATGCTACGTCGGCGACTACGCGGCGAACCTCTACGAATCAAGGTGAGCTCACCCAAATGTCAGTGACTAAATTAAAACACCTCACCCTCTTTGTTAATACCCATTTCTGAGAAACGTTCACAATTCGTCACTACAATTTGTCAGTGGTTTGGGATAAATTTAGGTTTAAGGAGTTAACTCTAGTATTTATTCAGTAGGAGTAAGAGATACATTAGATCAAATGATTAATTTTACGCCAGTTTTCTAATGACCAGGGCCTCTACGCGGTAAAACGATATTGATTTTGCGATGTTATCGTATTATTTTTAAATTACTGCCATTACTGTCACGTATATAAGAGCTATCGTAACGTTGTCAATACGATAACATGTCAAAGGCAATATGGATTTACTAGTAGAAAAGACGGCCTGAATATTAGTGGTGTCATAAATCCATTTCTCTATTTTTCCGCAATCAAGTAACTAGGTACAGTAGTAGTACATAAAACCGGGGATGAGCATGTCCGGAACACAATAGGGTAAACGAGAAAAAAAAACCCACGTTACGTGTAGGGGAGGTACCCTAGATTTTTTTTTTACATTTTATTGTATCACTTTGTTAGCGTGATTAATATGCATATCCATGCCAAATTACAGCTTTCTAGTACTAAGAGTCTCTGCGCTAGGCTGCGGACGGACGAACGGACTGACGGACATGGCGAAATTATAAGGGGTCCTAGTTTGACTACGGAACCCTAAAAAGCTGAACTTTCTGGTATATTTTTTATGTTATCCATACTAATATTATAAACTAGCTGTTTCCCGCGGTTCGGTTCGTGTAGAAGTCATTTGTCGCTATTCCCTCAAGAACCGTCAAATTTTTCGAGATCAAAATGTACCTTATATCCTCCCCGAAACTGAAACAGACCGACAGACAGAGTTACTTTCATATTTATAATATTAGTATGGAAGTATGGATGTGAAAGTAACTCTGTCTGTCCGTTTGTTACGTTTTCACGGATAAAGAGATGAACCAATTTAGATGAAATTGGGTAAGGAGATAGTTTGAGTCCCGGGAAAGAATATAGGGTACTTTTTAACTTGAAAAATCGGACGGTTTCTAAGGGAATAGCGACAAACGACTTCTACGTGAACAGAGTCGCGGAAAACAGCTAGAAAAGTAAAAATACGAGTTCGATTAAAAAATATTTACAAAACTCACGGTTTACACGTGTATTTTCGGTGCCACGCTGTTTTCCATCCCATCTACCTTTCCACGTGAGAGGTTGGCAGCTGAATGAATCCTGATCAGATTTCTCACAGATGGGCGACTGTGGAGCCAATTGGGCTACAGTGGTGCGTCAGCGTTAAAAGCTTCAAGTGAGACGTGAAACAAATTACTTTCTTTATACTTCAATACTAGAAGCTTGGAAATTGTAAATGACTGGAAAGCTGTTATTTATTTATTTACTTACTAGCAATCCGCAGCGGCTTCGCCCGTTGCAATTTTTTTTTCTTCAAGTCGTGCCTTAAGTGGCTATGAAAAATAGATGTTGGCCGATTCTCAGACCTACCGGATATGCACACAAAATTTCATAAGAATCGGTCGAGCCGTTTCGGACGAGTATGGTAACTAACACTGTGACACGAGAATTTTATATATTAGATTTATAAAAATAGGAATCCTCCATGTGTTACATAGGTATTATGTTACAGGTTTACATTCTCATGCTATCATATCTTACAATTACGTACAACATACTTATAGGCTAACTCAGCATGCGTATGATTAACTTACTTTTAAACATTACACTAAAACACACACACACACACACACAAGTGATAAGTTAGCTGTACTAAAATTGACGACATTTTGATTTTATCTAAGTACATAAAATGTTATGAATAAACCCCACTTGCTCCGAGGGCATAGCGAAGATGCAAATGCAGATTACGTTTCTATTTTCAATTTACTAAAAATGTATGAAGTTGCCATAAATAATCTGTCGTTAGCTTAATTACGTCAATCCTATAATCACTAACTTAGCGTTATGCATCTTGTCCAGGGTCACTATTATGTGAACCCTTAAGTACATCACTATTCAACTCGACGCATCTTATATTAACCGGCAAGTTCAAGTAGTCTCGTTAGAGGGCTTTTTAAAAAAAACGTGTACATCGTTAAGGACAATAATTAATAAAATTTTACTATTCCATTTCGTCACGAAAGAAACGTTAATTTTCGTGCCGAAATGGAAAAGTATAAAATACATTCAGGGCGAGTATTTCAATTTTAAAATTTAAAAATAATAAAATTATGTCTATTAGGTAGCTTGATACTACATAGAACTTGACACACTAGCGGTGCGGTGGGACCTTTACAAATCCACTAGCAATGCCGTCCACATGGCAGAATATTGGTCAGATTCCATCTCATACACCATCGACACGCTAAAAAGAAGAAGACATGATTACCTTTTCAGGGCTCCGTAGTCAAACTAGGAACCCTTATAGTTTCGCCATGTCCGTCCGTCCGTCCGTCCGTTCGCAGTCTAGCGCAGAGACTATTACTAGAAAGGTGTAATTTGGCATGAATTTACATATTAGTTACGCCAACATAGTGGTAGAATAAAATATGAAAAAAAAAATAGGGTAGGGTATTATACGTAAATGAATATGTTTTTCTCGTCTACCCCATAGTGTGGGATGTCGTTGGATAGGTCTTTCAAAAATATTGTGGGTCTGTTCAAATAATTTAACCAATTTCAAAGGAAAAATCTATCACGACTATCATTGTTTCTTGAGATACAGGCGATTACTGTGTTTATACCTACTACTAAAATCATCTAAGACGGCACCAAATGACTTTTAATTGAAAATTAGTTATTACTTGTAGGGTTTTATGTTTGTAGTACTTAAAGGCTTCGGAACCCTACCCTGGTCCGACATGTTCTTGCCTGGTTTTTTGATCTGAATCGGCTGTAGATACCGCTAAACAGCAGTGTTCGCATTGTTATGTTCCTGTTTGGGGATAGGACAGCTGGTGAAATGAGTAGCATAGAGGCATTCCATATTGGTCCTCAGGGTTGGCAACGCATTTGCAGTCTTAAGATTGCAGTCTTGTGAATGGGTCACAGTTTTCACTTACCATCAGGTGGCCTGTGTGCTCGTTGGCCGTCTCAATGCCATAAAAAATCCTTATTCTTTACTATTCTTAAAAGTTGTTTAAAGTTACATACAAAAATAAACAACATTCCCAAAAGGAACTTTTAGCCATAAGTTAAGCCGTGACAACACAGCAGAATAAACAATTCCATATAGAAAGTAAGTGGAAAGTAAGGTGGCGGGTAGAAAGTTGGCGATTGGTCCCGGGGGAGGGATTATTTATTGAGAGCTCGCTAACTTTTAATAGTGCCCAGTGTCCGGCTTAGACCAGGAGTCCAGGAGTCGACAGCGGCTGGTAACAAGGTCACTTGGACGATGTCTAAATGATATTTCGAAGATAATTTACGTATGTCTTCACTTGTAATAGTGGTTGGCTTCTTTGGATATGTAAAAAACAACGAATAAGAGCGATTCTAATAACAATAGATGATTGGGTACTACTCTGGAGCAATGAAAACTGGTCACTTTTTATCGAAATTCTGTACTAAGTGACCCGTTTTCGTACATTTGAATAGACACTAGCAACCCGCCCTCGCATCGCTTCAGTTAATGTGAGTTTTCTGTTACAACCGTACAATAACCACAATTCATTATACATACCTACCAACCTTTAACAAAAAAATACCTGGCGGTGAAAACCGCATTAAAATCCGTTCAGTCATTTTTGAGATCATCTTGAATACGCGGGGGGCTTTGTTTTATAATATTCCCCTGATATTTATTTATTTAATTTTATTTATTTAAATATGTTGTAATATACTGATAGTGATACTGTACGTACGAATACAGCAAAACCTAAGTATTAATAGTACTCGACTGTCTATCACTGTCACACTCTCTGGCATATACAATGACAGATGTCAGAGGTTTCACTATACATCTTTATTTCTTTATATATCGGCTTAGCATCCCAGCCATAGCTTAGCGACTACAAGAAGGTTCTCTGCTCACTAATAAGTCGCTCCGGGCCGCTAAGCCGTTTGCTCATTGGCTCAATCTGTTAGCAGATTTGCCCCGGATTTTTGGACTTAATGGGGCAAATATCGGTTTAGTCTGGATTTCTATTGGTCCAACAATGATGGCAGTAATTAATCACATCGTGTATTTATTTTTCTGTGACTGGCAGTTTTAGATGTACAGATTTTATGCGACTCTATCCTCTTACAATTTCAAAAAACACGGGTAGGCCCACATGCAGTTATCAGATTTCATAAACAATTTTTTGGCGAGCAATCAATGTTTACCTGTATTTGACATTTAGGTTTTTTTCAGGAAAGACCTTTTGTATGATATTGACGTCTTCACTAGCGGGAGAACTAAAGCTATCATATTACATACATACATAAGTGACATAACATAACGCCTTCATTCCCAGAGTGGAGTAGGCAGAGCTATTGAAATACCAACCACTCTAAAAAGACTTGTTTACAATTCTGTAACCACATTTTGCACAATCAGGCCAAGAAGTTTACTAGTGTATCAGTGACAGGTTGCAAGCCCAACGCCTAACAGTACTACAAGCCCTTATTCCCTTAGTCTTAAAGCCGTCGTAACGTTTACAATAATTAGTATAAATCAAAATATAGGCTTTGGACACGAGATTGGTTGTCCAATAACAATTATTTGTAAGATTGCGCAAGCACAGACAAGCACATCACTTGTACTAACACTCGTATATAGCACAACCTGTTTGATATTATATAGGAAGATTACTTATTTAACAAGCTATTTATTTAATGTCACGGCGTCGTTAAAAACATTGGTTTGAAATTTATAAAGTAACTGTACTTAAACAACTATATTACAAAAATATTAAAATTGCAGAAATAAAAGTGGTACAAACGCGAACTTATGCATTTAAGGGATATGTTCCAGTTAACATTTGGGCGATAAGTAAAAATATATGTACTTAACAAATAATAAACAAATATTAAAGTTCATACAAAATATGGACGAGAGGAAACAAAATAAATGAATAACTAACTGTTATGAATTAGTCCGGCGCATCATAGTATTCATAGGCTATTTGATATTGTGACGTGGTGTCCAAAATTTGTTCTTAATTTCACTTTGTTGTGTTTGTCATAAAGTCATAATCACATCGTTTACTCTGTGGTGGTATCATTAACTTTACAGAAAGAGCCACGATAGTAATGTGATTAACACGTAGAAGCAATATAAGATTGAACAGGGCATGCTTCAATGGTTTGGTCGTTTGGAAAGAATGGATGAAAGAAGATTGACGAAGAAGCGAGAGAGATTTGTCAGGATCGTAGCAGGTGAAAAGAAGTGGTCTCTGCCAACCCCAGTGGGCAAACAGGCGTGATTTAATTTAATTAATGTATTTTAGCAATATAAGCTAAAAAACCGGGTTCCGAAGCCGTTAAGTACTACAAACATAAAAATCAACATCTAATAACTAATTTTCTAATTATAGTCAATTAGTGCCGTCTTAGATGATTTTAGTAGGTATAAACACTTTAATAGCCTGTATCTCAAGAACCAATGATGTCTACTTAGTCGTGATAGTTTTCCTTTAACATTCGATTGAGTCTAACAAAAAATAGCGTTTTAATCGGATTTCTTAATCGAAAAACTGTTTTCATAAACCCGTAATGTTTTTGAAAGACCTTTCCAATGACACCCCACACTACAGGGTAGACGAGAAAAAAAATATCGTCCTCACAATACGTGTAGCGGAAGTACGGTAATTTTTTTTTTTTACATTTTATTCTACCTTTTTGTTAGCGTGATTAATATGCATATTCATGCCAAATACAGCTTTCTAGTACTAAGAGACTCTGCGCTAGGCTGCGGACGGACGGACGGACGGACGTGGCGAAACTATAAGGGTTCCTAGTTTGACTACGGAACCCTAAAAACGGAATAAAACCCTTGAATTAATATGTGGATATGTGTTCGGGGTAAGACGCTTAATGTAATCAATGAAATCCATTTGCTGCACTTCATTTGTAACGAAGTTTAAATCCAGCGCAAAGTGCAACAAAAGTAAACCTACCTACGACAGCGAGCAAAGATTAGAGCATTACTCGGAAGCTACTTAGTTATTAGAGAAAACCACTTTATTTTTCTCCGAGATATTGGAAAAACAACCGTAGAGCAAGCGCTTACGTAAAAGCTGCTGTTATGTCGACACTACGTCCGGCTATACTTTATTGCTTCCTGCTTTCTATTACGACTATCATTATGCCTAATCACGATATCTGCATTTGATTTACTGTCCGTCATTTGTGGAAATAATCGTTGGTTTTGTAGAAAATATGCCGAACAATACTGGCAATGACTGAGTTAGTAGTTTGACGAGCGTTCACGAGAGGAGAGGCTAGACTAGATGCATATCGCTAAACGTAAACGATTTTCGTAACCTAGCCAGGGCCTCTATTCAACTGCGTTATAACGATATCGTTTTTGACGTGTTTTAGAATCGTTTATTCCACAGTCGCCATTATTGTAAATGACATAAGAGTTATGAAAACGTTGACAATACGGAAACACGTCAAATACGATGTCGTTATTGCCGTGTAGAATCCCAGGGCTGGGATTCTAACGTTTTGACAACTCTTATGTCATTAACAATGATGGCGACTGTGATATAAACGATTAGAACTAGACGCGACCCTCTGGCAGCTTACGTCAATCCTATATATTTTCGCTAACAATAACGTTCTCGCAAAGTATATTTCCTGGGGCCAAATGGATTATGGAATCGTTATCAAACGATCCAACAAGAGCTGTCCGCATATTCCTAAATTGATGATCACAACATAACGCGTCTTTTGTCACAGGACTGAGGGTAGCATAGTCTAGTCACACGTGAACTTAGCTAATATTACTTAATAACAATAACATCAGAGGCCTTATTGTACACAGGCTGATGTACACGTATAGTTATTGTATTGTTTTAACTAGCCCACCCTTACTGTCAATTCGATAAGAGCTGTCAACAATGTCAATATGAAAACAATATGAAAAAGACAGTATAGAATAAGGCTCCTGGTATTTCCGAATACAATAGATTACAAACGCAATATCCGCGAGGAAAAATCGTAAAAACACAAATCGGAGCTTTTTGTGTCATCATTGTAGATATACTGTTAATCTCAAAAATAAATCAACTAATAATATAAATATCAGTGGGTAATCTTACATGAATTGACCTAGTCCCAAACTAAGCCCCAGGCGTGTACTATGAGTATTAGGCAACTATAAACATACCTTAACATTAACCCCCCTACTTATAAACGAGGAATTGCGGCTTATGCCATGCTTTGTCACTTTCTGTCAGATGCAAATGTCACAATTACAGATACAGACAAATCATGGCATAAGCTACCCCACGGTTATTCCACGTTTATAACTAAGGGGGATAGAGAAATGCGTATGCGTAGTGAAATGGTTGAGAGAAAAAATACAACTAAGTAAGCCGGCACTCAAAAATAGGTTGAAAAGTACCTTTTAGAAAATATATGTATAGATCTTTTATAAATAGTAATTATTTCATTACTTTCATTAGTTAGTTGATAAGAGTTGTTGTACCTAGTAACTATGCCCGGGAAACATTCAACTTAAAATTGAACGCAAATACTCAGAAACAAATACTACCGGGAATCAAAACCTAATCACTAGCTTCGCAGGCAGTCAGCTACGAGTATCAACCTATTAACTAAATTAACGGTAGCTATTGTCAAAAATCAAGAAAAATATTTTGCGGAGCCTGTACCAAGCTGTAAAAAGGCCACTATTACAATAAAAAATGTTACTGCGCCTAATAATACCTAACAAATTGTTAGGGCTCCGCAAATTCACGGAGCACGTCACATTTCCGCTTGTTATCATGGTGAGAGACGTTTTATAAGAAACAACCCGACAAATGGCCGCGGCTGCTTACACCGCGATCCGTCTTATACGCGACCTTTGCCATTTGGACTGGATAACGAAGAAAAACGCCGCAACAACGGAAGATAACAAACGCTTTATACTGAGGGGAAGTCTCTCATTTTGCTCAACACAGTTATTAGATTGTGTTTAATAAATTAGAAACGGTACCAATGGTGATTTTTATCCAATGACTGTTCAGTAGTTTAAAATACAAAACATTCAGTAAATTGGCCACTTGAATGCTCTTACACGTCGGTAATATGGAGAGAATCTAGTGGCGCTTTAAGCAAGACCATCATTGCGGAGAGGCGCCGTAAGAAATCCAGTCATAGATAGGAAAGTCCTTTTAATTTTTTTAAGTGGAAAGTTAATGTGTATGAACTTAGACGAACGAATTATATCTCTAATCTTTTTTTCTGTTTAATGCGTTAACAAATTTTATTCAGGTACAATTAAAGCTTAATAAAATTTGGCACTTGCTGAGGCCAATCCAGATCAGTATTCTTAGTTTTTAAATATCCGTAAACATATAAACGACCTTAATTCTTGTTAGAATAGACCAACTTTGACCTTTATAAAATAAGTATTACAAATGTTTTCGATTAGAGAAAACTGATCCAAATTGGCCACATTACCTAAATAGAATTAAGAAGTAAAATAGTGCCCGGAGGATGAGTGGCCAGTTATAAAATCAAAGGCAAAACAAGCAACAGAACAAGTGGCTTAGTTATTTAAATGTTGAAATAAATTAATTTCAGGTAGCTTCAATAGGCGGCGACTATGCAACAGCTTTCCTTAGCCAGTTGAATAAATTACAATAAGTAATTAAACAAGAAGCTTGCTGAATGGAAGTTGCCGCATTTTTCCGACGTTGAACAATAGTACGCTAAAGGCGTTAATAATAAATGCGCGAACGTGGAAAACATTTCAATTTATGTTGTTTCGCGATGGACTGAGGAAAATTCTGGAATAAACCTGGTTTGAACTTCCCTCTCGCTTTTCCTTATGTGCGAGTTTAACGGGTAATGTAAAGTTCATAACAATAAAAGGGATGCTTTAATCCCGCACAGGGTGGAGGCGTCGTACTAACCACGTAGATTCATGCCAAAAATTATGTGCATACGTACACCTATTATTAGTTTCTGGCGGTGTTTCTCTTAGGTAGTGGTGTCCTCTTGGGAAGTGCTGGTAGATTTTTGACGTGTAAAAGTGCCTGTGCTTCCCGAATAACCATCTTTTTAATTAATTTATTTTATGTTTATCTACATTAAAGGTAAACTCTAAAAGGGTCACTCTTAAAAACAAAAGTTGTCTCTCCTGTGGGTCAATAGTTAAAAGCTTGTGTGCATATAGGTCTAAAGCAGTCCTGACGGCGTTTTTGCGGGAATGGGTTTAGCCAGAAAATTAGGCCTTAAAAACGTTAACTTTTGGTATGTCCACAGGAAAGATGATAATCTAAATCTGTGTATAACCCAAGGCCGTCGGCAATAAAGGAGCATTGCCACCCGGCTTCAACGCAGCAGAGGGACTACCACCGCAAAACTGGAATCTAATATCGTTACACCACAAAATATGTTTCATTTTAACTAAAATAGCACGAACAACGTTAACACTTCAACCTACATTTTTTTTTATCGCAAACTTTGGTAGTACGCACAGTACAGATTTTTTTTTAATGATTTTTTGAAAGATAAACCTTTTTTCGTTCTTATACTTTACTAGTTACAAGACGGCAATATATTTGCCGCTACGACACATCTAGGCATTGAATTTGTATTGAATTTAATTAATTTACAATGGAAGTTCGATTTCGATTTCGTTTCTTTTTCTCAAAACTTTATACCGTCTAAATTATCTCTGAAATATGAGTGTAATGAGTGTTATGACTATCAGAAAAAAAACAAAAAATTATATTTTTTATTAATAGACTTTTTGTTCACTTAACGGGACAATCGAAAATCTACCATTTGTTAATAGAGAGAGTGAATTTTACTACTTCTACTTTTGTTATTGTGTAACGGGGCGCTTCGGCTCCACGTCAACATTAACCTCGTCCTGGGCAACTCTACTACGGGACTGGAGGTTTTTATAGATAGCTCAGGGGGATCAGGAATTAGGGTTTGAATAGTAAACACAATTCAGTATAACATGAAGGCTTTATGCCTGTTTATTCAAGAATAACGTTAGCGGTTAGTGCTTAATTGTTAGTACTTAATTCTAAGTGGGTCGGGAAGCTTCCCGGTGCTCAGACGCTGCGCAACAGCACCGCACCCGGTCAGCAGGACCGCTTCCTAGTGCTCAGGACGCTGGGTAACAGCACCGCACCTAGGTTACGGGGGATGGGATACCTCCCTGTGCTCAAGACGCTGGGTAACAGCACCGCACCAGGTTGGTTGGATCGCTTCCTAGTGCTCAAGACGCTGGGTAACAGCACCGCACCTAGGTCACGGGATTTAGGATACCTTCCTGTGCTCAAGACGCTGGGTAACAGCACCGCACCAGGTTGGTCGGATCGCTTCCTAGTGCTCAAGACGCTGTGTAACAGCACCGCACCTAGGTCACGGGATTTAGGATACCTTCCTGTGCTCAAGACGCTGGGTAACAGCACCGCACCAGGTTGGTCGGATCGCTTCCTAGTGCTCAAGACGCTGGGTAACAGCACCGCACCTGGGTTGCGAGGGGGGAGGAGGGAGGAGGCGAGAGGGAGGCACTACTTAGTGTTCTCAAGCTTCAGGGGCGCCCGGAGACGACCCGTCGACCATCAGAGCACACTACGCAGTGCTGGTTAGTACGGGAGTGCCTCCGCTTATAAAGGCCGTCGGGCGAAGCCGGGGGTCGCGCGCGCGGGGTGGCGGCCGTACACAGTGCCGTGGTGCCGTGGAGGCGCGCGCGGCGTGTGACGTCGGTGGTGCGTTCGGTGCCCGGCGGCGCTCGTTACATTCCCCCTCCTCCTCTGGAGATTTTTACCTGGAAAAATCACTGTTATTATATCGGAAATACATTCCTTCACTATTCCCTATAAATCGGTAATTTGTAACGAGCGGTTCAGGTTTAGTCGGGCAACAAAATAAGGTCCAAATTTATATATATTAATTGTCGACCCTTCGGTTTATTTTACTGGGTTTTAATCCATTTTATTAACAAAGTTTTATTTGTATGGCTCCCTTTTATTTCCTCTTTAATTATTGTAGGTATTTATTTAAAAGAAAACACCCATATAATGTCATGTACGGAACCCCTATTTTTGTCATCAACTTATGACACGGCAATCTACTAATACGGAACTCTGCATACAACAACAACCATTATCATACGTTTGCCATCAATGTTTACTACTATGCGCTATCTCCCTATTCGGACAACACATTTTTATTTCGGTCGGTGGCGGGTGGATGGACAGCGCTCGTCGGCCGCGCGGCTTAAACCCACCTTCATTTTACTTATCGCGCCGCGAGCCGTGTGCCTCCGTGCACAAATATAAGATTGGTTAATTATTGTTGAATGTTACGGCGTGTCGTACTTGTCAAGCGGTTCTAACCCTTATACCAAGTTAGTTTTGGTTTGGTTTCGTTTGCGCGTTATTCGTACTGTTAACGTTTACACAAAGAAACTAATGGGATTTACTAGGCTTTTTTTTTCTTTTTAAATACTAATTCGATCATTTCGGGGTCCCGGTATTTTTTTAAGTTTACCGTCGTCCCGTTCTTGTTTTTTTGGAGGTCTTGTTCTGGTGACGGCTTCGTATGCTTTATTTATTGGTCTTGACAAGTTGCCGCTATTGACGGGTTCACGCGGTTTATTTGCCCTGTTAGTGCGTAGCATGTCCGGCTTCCCTTCGCGTGACGCATGATCTTGACTAGACGGTTTTTTCTGATTGATCGGTTTTAATGGACGGAATGGTTGGATTTGTTCTACCGGTTTTTCTTGCCGTAACGGTCGGTTTTGTATTTTTGATTTTGCTTGACGGAACGGTTTGTTTTGTTGTAACGGTTTTTCTTGACGGTACGGTTGGTTTTGATCTGACTGTTTTAATTGGCGGAACAGTTTCGACGGACGGGCCGGTTTAGGCAGGGTTGTTTCATGCGCTGGTATTAAAACGGGTCTGGGTTCGACATTTTTGGGTGTGCTAATTGATTGTAAGTTCGGTTTCTCGGTTATAGCGTTGACAGAAGCCCCCTGTTGTTCCCAGAGTAGTTTAAGTCCTACCCTACGTAATACGTCCATGCCTATGATAGCGCAAGTAGCTGCCGGTAATACTCGCACCCAATGTTTTAGGATGGTACCTTGAATTTCCAAGTCTACTAATAAGTTTCTGTTAATTTCTATCTTTGTACCGTCTGCCAGCCCGATGTTTCTAATTTTACTCGATTTAATGATGGTACGGCTCTCGCATTCCACATATATTTGTTGATTAATATAAGTATTAGTGGACCCCGTGTCTACCAGGCATTTATAGGTTTTACCCCCTATACTAACATCAATATAAATCCTGTTGTCCTCTCTAGGTTCCTCATTCGCGGACCCTATCTCTCCCCCCTTAGTTTTCGCGTCATAAATTCCGCAACAATTCCTACTTAGTACTCCTACTTTACCACAAGTACTGCAGAATAAACGTTTGCTATTCCTACATGTTCTAGCCGAGTGTCCTGGTTTCCCACAGGACCAGCAACAGCTCGATGGATTATATTCGGTATGAATTTTCCTAACCTTATTCGGATTGGTCGGTTCATGGCACTCGGAGGTTGTCCCTTGTTGCGGTTCGGATGTATCACTTATCCGTCTTCGGAATTTATCTTGAACGATGTGTTCGTAGTCGGCGGTTATTTGTATAAGTTCGTGGAGCGTTTTAAAGTCACGTCTTCGAACGTATAGTTTGTAATTCGGATGCATATTTTCGTAAACCCTATCAATTTGTTCCGGCAGCGCTAATTTACCATATCTCCTGATTAACGTTTGTAAGTCCGTTAAATAACTCATGAAACTTTCATTAAACTTCTGTTTTCTCGCGATTACTTTTTCTATGAGGTTCGCCTCGTAATTGCTAGGGAAATAACAAAGCTTAAAAAATATCACAAAGCTATCCCAGGAGTCCCAAGTTCCTATGTTGTTTCTGTACCAAAGTAACGCCTTTCCCTTTAGCA
The DNA here is from genome assembly GCA_949316455.1 of Acleris holmiana. Classification (NCBI taxonomy): domain Eukaryota; kingdom Metazoa; phylum Arthropoda; class Insecta; order Lepidoptera; family Tortricidae; genus Acleris; species Acleris holmiana. The sequence goes on from OX438779.1 coordinate 6,604,794, forward strand.
ATCTAGGTAAAATTCTCAGGACGTCTACCCCCTTGATGCCGCTCGCGGCTATCAATTCCTCTAATCGTTCATAAAACTCTATCGCGTTATCTGTGACATCAAAGAATATATTCCACTCTTTCACTATTTTTCCTAGGTCCCTTAAAGGTTGTTCTTTGGAGCTACTGCGGTTCGGTTCGGTATCCGGCATTTCGTGGAGAATTTCGTTAGCGGGTGTTTGGTATTCCTGATCACGTACGTATTCTACCAAATTCTTCCGAAGTTGATCTACAGTAAGGTTTTCGACCCCTAGTCCCCTATTCTGAGATTCTAGAATTAACTCGGGTTTCTTTAAATCGTATATCCAGGCGGTCGGCATCTAGCAAACGGACGGAGCGGTTGTCGCGGATTTCCTAACAATCCCGGCGGTTTTTATGTATAACGGTATATTTGACTATGCTTGATTTAATTTACAGTTGTTTAATCGTACGCGTTAGAGATTTAATTAAAAAAACGGTTAATTTGGCTCTAAATGTGATTAATTATATTCGGTACTTGCTGTGTCCCTATAAGTCCTGATCCTGAGCAAATAAAGACTCTAAAAATGAGTTTTTAAGTTGGGCGCCAAATGTAACGGGGCGCTTCGGCTCCACGTCAACATTAACCTCGTCCTGGGCAACTCTACTACGGGACTGGAGGTTTTTATAGATAGCTCAGGGGGATCAGGAATTAGGGTTTGAATAGTAAACACAATTCAGTATAACATGAAGGCTTTATGCCTGTTTATTCAAGAATAACGTTAGCGGTTAGTGCTTAATTGTTAGTACTTAATTCTAAGTGGGTCGGGAAGCTTCCCGGTGCTCAGACGCTGCGCAACAGCACCGCACCCGGTCAGCAGGACCGCTTCCTAGTGCTCAGGACGCTGGGTAACAGCACCGCACCTAGGTTACGGGGGATGGGATACCTCCCTGTGCTCAAGACGCTGGGTAACAGCACCGCACCAGGTTGGTTGGATCGCTTCCTAGTGCTCAAGACGCTGGGTAACAGCACCGCACCTAGGTCACGGGATTTAGGATACCTTCCTGTGCTCAAGACGCTGGGTAACAGCACCGCACCAGGTTGGTCGGATCGCTTCCTAGTGCTCAAGACGCTGTGTAACAGCACCGCACCTAGGTCACGGGATTTAGGATACCTTCCTGTGCTCAAGACGCTGGGTAACAGCACCGCACCAGGTTGGTCGGATCGCTTCCTAGTGCTCAAGACGCTGGGTAACAGCACCGCACCTGGGTTGCGAGGGGGGAGGAGGGAGGAGGCGAGAGGGAGGCACTACTTAGTGTTCTCAAGCTTCAGGGGCGCCCGGAGACGACCCGTCGACCATCAGAGCACACTACGCAGTGCTGGTTAGTACGGGAGTGCCTCCGCTTATAAAGGCCGTCGGGCGAAGCCGGGGGTCGCGCGCGCGGGGTGGCGGCCGTACACAGTGCCGTGGTGCCGTGGAGGCGCGCGCGGCGTGTGACGTCGGTGGTGCGTTCGGTGCCCAGCGGCGCTCGTTACAATTGTATTAGTAGGTTTATAATTTCGATTCTTAATCCTTAAAAATACAAAAAAATGGTGTTTTTTTTGCAAATAAATTAAAATGTATGATGGCAAATATATTGCCGTTAACCACTAAAGGGTTAACTAAAGTCAGATAGTGTCGCCTTTTGCTTTTTAGGGTTCCGTAGTCAACAAGGAACCTTTATAGTTTCGCCATGTCCCTCTGTCCGCCGTTAACTCAGAGACTATTGACTATTGTACTACAAAGCTGTAATTTGGCATTATTATACATTTAAATCATGCCGACAAACTCGTAAATCAAGGTCTTAATATTTTTTTTCGGTTGTATCTTTTTTATACCCCATACAAGTAAGGCAAAGGTATTTTAATCATTTTGACATCCAGTGAGGTGTCATTGGATAGCTCTTAAAAATCATATATTACTATCGTATATATTATTAACAATTGTTACATTTGGGAGACCACTTAGCAAATATATTTAAATCGAAAAGCAACCAGCAACCTCTATAAATGGTAGTTAACAAATTGATAAAATCAAAAATAACTTATTTCCTGCTGGAAGAGAATACGAATTAAAAAGAAAGCTTCAAAAATCCAATACAATATCTGGCTGTTTTTATTTCAATGCTTGAAACTCAAAAGATAAAAATTTCATAAGGACCTTTAAAAGCTCCCCGACTTCATTAAAGTACCTTCAGCTGTTGTATTTATAAAAGAACAAGAAAAGTCAATATTCCATTTGGAGAAGAAACAAAAGGAACGTCGAAATATTATCTCTGAAGAAATTCAGGTACGTCGGCCGCAATGTGGGTGTATCTACCCCTCTATGTGATATGGCTTCGCTTGTAATGAGTTTGAAGTTCAATATATTATTATAAATCTATTTTATCTTTCAACTATAATGCATCTAAGATCTAACTAAATCTAAATAAATATCACAGGACAATGTCACACAAATTGACATAGTCCCAAACTAAGCTCTAGGCTTATAGGTACTATGAGTACTAGACAACGATAAACTTACTTAAACACCGTGAGCCCGAGGAACCCGAAAGATTTTAACCACGTATTCCTCAGGTCATTAGGAGCAAAAAATGTTAAATGAACCCCAGTCGAATTCAGCTCAGTTTTGAAGATATTATCATTTTTATGTAAACTATTTATTGTGATTACCGTGCAATAAGCTCTTTTGATTGCGATGTTGCCAAGTTTCGCGTCGCTATTCACATACATCAAAGTGACAGCTACCACTAACTAAATTCATCCTTTTATGGAAAAATTATCTTTACCACTCTATTAAAAAGGTATAATTTCCATAGAGAAACGAGTTATTCAATATCAAATATCCAAAACCGAAAGATCTAAAACTTTTTTTTTCTTGATTTGAATTAGCTTTTTTTTGTGTCGGTTTCCTTAGTAGCAAAATTGGCGAGACAGTGTGTAAACAGCAACTGTCTTATATCAAATAATAAGTTTCTATCAATAATAATATTTTTTCGGATAATCTTTTGTTTTTTTGCAAAGTATTTGTCTACTTATCAATACCAAAGTAATAAGTCCCAACTCGGCGAGTCTACGTTAACTATAGCGGAGATCCTGTCGCCACCTTCCCACTCCATCATCAGCTCAGCTCTTTGATACCATAAGAATACATTTTCACCGAGTTAACATATGTAGTTTAAATCTCAGCCCATTCCATACATACAAACAGTGCCAGTTAAATAAAAGCTTATAAAAAGAGGTACGGATTTGGAAAACATTACTTCAACCGTCTAACGGTCCCTTGCGGGAAAATATACGGTAACCCTATCGTCCAAGAGAAAACGACTGTATAAGTTAGAAGTCCATTTCCGCATACTACATTTTCGCATTGGTTGGCAGACTGTAGCTTTATATCATTGGGTCGTGTATAACAATATTAAAACGCAATTATACGTGAGCGGCCTGTGAGACAAATACAATTTGTAGCGAATAAACCCGTGGATGTAGACGTAGTGAATTATAATGCGACATCGTTTTTGGTCGAAAATGTTTATATTTATAATTCTTTCTTTTGCTTTGTGATTTGTGATGAAATCAAGGGAAATAAAAAGTAAATACGATCGTTTAATTATGCACTAAATGGTCTATTCTACTACTTTTTTGACATGTTAGTGTTTTAAACTCAGTCGCCATCTGACATACGTATACCTTGAGAATACAGTTTTACAGAGTAGAATAGAGCTCCTGTACGGGACTCCATTTTTAAAGTTCCGTAGTCAAACTAGGAACCCTTATGGTTTCTCCATGTCTGTCTGTCCGTCCGTCCGTCTGCAACCTAGCGCTGAAACTCTTAGTACTAGAAAGCTGTAATTTGGCATGAATATGCGTATTAGTCACGCCAACAAAGTGGAACAATAAATGTAATAAAAAAAAATTTAGGGTACCTCCCCTACACGTAACGTGGGGATGTATTTTTTTTCTCGTCTACCCTATATGTTAGATAGGTCTTACAAAAATATTACGGGTTTGTGAAAACAGTTTTTCGATTAAGTAATCCGTTTATGAAATATTAAAGCTTTAAAGCACTATTTTTTGTTGTGTTTTATTATATGTTTTAAACTTCTTTCTTATTGTTTGCACTTAGGTGCTGTTTGTATCACTGATTTAATGTTATTTCTTTCTTTCTATATTAAACAAAAGGTGCGGTATCTGGAAAAAGGCGAATTATTATTATTAACAACAGCTGGCATCAAAAGCAGACTGACACTGGTGGTTTGCTTAAACATGATATATATATATATATATATATAAAATATAGATAAATGTAACTCTTATTACAGAATTATTTGAAAGTAACCTTCGGTTTAAGGCCGTAAATAATTATGTTAATAATATTTAATCAAAACCTATGATTTTCTATACGGATTACATACATACATAACATCACGCCTTCATTCCCAGAGTGGGGTAGGCAGAGCTACAGAAATACCAACAACTCTAAAAAGATATGTTAATAATTCTGTAACCACATTTTGCACAAGTAGGCTGGGATATTTACTAGTGTATTAGTGACAGGTTGCAAGCCCATCGCCTAACAATACTAGAAGCCTTTATTCCCTTAGTCGCCTCTTACGACATCCTCGGGATAAAAAAAGGATTAGGAAGGATTATAGGGATAAAAATGTACTTATAATTAGATATGAAACAATCTTGACACGGAAATGTTTGGAAAAATCTGACGTTATTGGATTAAGTTAACTGGATGAAGCCAGCTCGCCCGCACAGCATCCCCTTGGGGCTTGGCTGCTCCGCTGCACCCGATATTAATGACGCCAGAATATCGACATTTAATTTTGTAACAACCTGTAATAGCAGGTGGAGGCTACTAGAATAATGTTTTTGATTTTGTCGCATTATCTTACAGTTTATCTGTCGTCGTGTTACTTCACTCTTTTGTTAATAATAATAACTCATTACATTTTTCTACATCGTGATGCATAGATGATAGTTTTTTTTTTCCACGTAAATTTTATACAGTTAGTAGTATGATTACGATTAGTATGATTTTCTCATTGCAAGTAAGGTAATTAATGAGTAAGTTACTTACGGCATTAATGCTTTTGTCACGTTATTTTTATAAGAGTACCTACGTAAACAACTTTAACCTTTTTCATACCTTAAATAAGACTTTTTCCCGGAACGCAAAAAAAGCTTAATATTTAATTCCCTTTAAAAACGTCGGTATCGGGTTCCAGAAAGATTTCGCGGAAAAAGTAAACACTGCGTCAAAGAGCTGCGGAGCGGGGGAAGGGTTAATAACAAGTTCATAAACACCCACAATATTACTCGTTGGAAATGCGGAGCGTGAATTTTTTACCAAATTACTGCGCTTCCTATGCTGTTATTAGTTGGAAGGGAAGTATTTAGTAATGCTAGATTACTTCTTTTTCTCCACAATTACAGTATTAGAAGTTTTGCCTGTTTAAATTTTTGCATAGTTCTTCATGCAATTCCGATGAGTATACCATATGTTACCTTCTTATGATGGAGACCGGAGGTGGGTATGGAAACTCCACTATGGTTAATGAGACCAATTTATTTTAGGACCACCAATGTTGTACTTTTTCTACAAATTGTTTTTTCTGGCAACACGATAAGGTAGAAATTTAAGAGAGGGGATCTCGGTCTAATAGTAGATCTTTCACTCGTATGACTTACTTTTTACAGTGAGTTACTAATCAATCATATTAATGCAATAATAAAAAATAAAAAGAGTGTCATAAAAGAAGTTGTAGTTGCCGGGTTAGAATAGTGCCACTCCATGTCTTCCCGTGGATGTCGTAAGAAGGGAACTAAGGGAATAAGGGCTTGTAGTATTCTTAGGCGATGGGCTTGCATCCTGTCACTAATACACCGGTAAACATCTTGGCCAGAATCTGCAAAATGTGGTTAAAGAATTATAAACAAGTCTTTTTAGAGTCAACAACTCTGTGTATGGTGTATTTTTTCTACAAATTGTTTTTTTCTGGCAACTCGATTAAGTAGGAGTTTGAGCGGCTGGCTCTCGGACTAATCGTAGATCTATCTAGCTTGGACCTGTATGACTTACTTTTATAGTGAGTAACTGATCAATCATATTAATGCAATAATTTAAAAAAAATGTGGTTGCCGGGTTAGAATAGTGCCACTCCATGTCTTCCCGTGTATGTCGTAAGAGGCGACTAAGGGAATAAGGGCTTGTAGTATTCTTAGGCGATGGGTTTGCAACCTGTCACTAATACACCGGTAAACATCTTGGCTATGTATGTATGTAAAAGAAAACTCAATACTTAGTTACAAAATTTTCTACGCTCTAATATGTACATGATGTCCAAAATTGAATTCTTAACGCTGAATGAAGTTCGTTCCGCGTTTTATTGGGAATATCTGACATAGGAGCGGCTTCCTAAGCTAGGTTAATGGGAGAGTCACTTAGATGGAACTCGTTTCGTACTTTCGGTTAGTTTGGAGAACACGATACGATTATAGGTCATTTCTAGTTGTATGTACTTCGCCTAGTATTCTCTTTCGAAAAGCAGCGGTAACGTGATTGTACACGTACTGCATAATATCCGGCTGACAAAAGGTAACAAACTCTGAAATAGGAGTAATATAAAATATTAGCGTCAATTTTACACAAAGTAAAACGGAACACCCATTAATTATTTAATTCGTAGTTCCAAAATACTTGATGTAATAATTCAGATATAACATTAAAATCGTAATGTTATAAATTACGATTTTAAGAACACTTCAAAATTCAAAGAAAGAAAAGAAAAGAAAAACATTTATTCGCAACAATAACATAAAAACGGAAAATAAAACAGAAAAGTGATGTTTGTCGCAAACGGTCCCAACTCAGCATGTGCTGGCTGTGAAGCCAACGCTAGGCTGGAATTCTACAAGGTAATAGCGATATTGTTTTTGACCTGTTTTGATAACTCTTATGCCATTTACAATAATGGCGACTGCGACATAAACGATTCTTAAACGTGTCAAACACTATATCGTTTTAACGCACTCGAATAGAGGCCCAGGGCTGGAATTCTACAAGGTAATAACGATATCGTTTTTGACCTGTTTCCGTATTGTCAACATTTTGATAACTCTTATGTCATTTACAATAATGGCGACTGTGACATAAACGATTCTTAAACGTGTCAAACACGATATCGTTTTAACGCACCTGAATAGAGGCCCTGATCTTCCGTTGGGACCGCTCGGTGAAAACACGGAAGGTGACACAAACAACGAATATTTTAAGAAACAAATAAAATAAACAATAAAAAACGAGTGTGTCAGTGGTCCACAAGAACAGGCAGCGCTCAGGTGGCAACCACAGGAACCAAACATATTAATTGCACTCTGCGCCATGACCATCATTTAGAAAATGTGTTCCGGGAGGTTTGTGTAGGTAGGTTTAATAAGTGTTTTGAATTAAACATCTAATCATTTTAAATATACGCCTGTTAAATATACATTAATAACAAAGAATAACAAATATAATATAAACTCACGAAGCAATAACTAAACAAACGCACATGCAAAACACAGCCAGCCTAGCACTCGCTGTGAAAACTTTTCTCATTACACTGCAACCGTCATGATACGAGCGGGAATTGAACCTTACGTACCCATTGTGGGACCAGCATCACCGTTACTAGAATAATCACGTAGAAATATTATAGGACAAATAATTAATACTTAAGTAATGACCTCCCTCAGTTTCCGATACTTGTAGATTGTCCCAATTGAGACATCCGCAATTTCCTCCCTAATATAGTAACTCCCAGACCAACCCTACTCATGTTCATATTAAAAAAAAAATCGGTAGTTTGCGAGTCGCGCTCGCGCCCCTAGGGATTCATACCGCCGCTCGATAGGTTTTATTACGAGTACGGTCAATGACTTTAATTGTTATGCCACTAAGGAACCCTGTCATAATGACAGTGTTAATCATTAAGGTTAGCTTTCTTTCATGTGGTTTGACGCTGTCATTATGTCAGGGTTCCATAGTGGCATAACAACTAAGGTCCTTGACTGTACCTATATGCTGATTCGAATACGATTTCGAATCGAACCAGTGCGTGGGCTCACATTTGACCATTTTTAAGTAATTGTTTGTCTTCTTCAGAGTTTGTACTATAATCAAATCATACTAAATTTGACGCTAATATGTTTTGACGTTTTTACGATATAACAAAAATAAAAATACGTTGATAAGAAATTAATTATTGAATGAGGACCCCATTATTACCCACTCCACTTTCTTTACATTTTTTTTAGTAAATCCACCGAAATAACGCATATTCTGAAAAAAAACCCTATTACATTTCACAAGATACAGCTCTTTAAATTTAGGACGGACGGACGGACAGCGTAGGCATATTAATAGGGTCCCTTTAGGCTCCTTTCGGGCGCGGAACTTTAAAAATGTATTTGCTGAAACTATATTACATAAAAATCGAATGAACAATACTTTAGCTATCGATGAACAAACATACGAATGCCATTCTAGTTGACTTTTAGAGCTCACTTCGTTACATTTTTGTATCGACTAAGATCTTGGTAAAAACAAAATTGGAAAGGCCTTCATAACCACAATCGAACCAAATCATTGCAGGTACGAGAGCCTTGCAGTAAAATAAATACAATTCCAAAATGGCATCAACTTTCATCCTCCAAGTTGTTTTACTCCAAAACGGTGATGTTTTGAACCGCTTGAACTCGGCAAAAGTAGCAAATGTGACAAACACGACCGGAAGTCACGTCCTAACGGAAGAGCATTGCAAACGTATTTTTATTTCGCCGAAAGCGACAGGAAAACGCAAGGAAATTGAAGGAAATGCCACGGGATCTTAGCTCGACACAATCAGTAGAAATGTTGGTGCAATATTGTTAATTAATTTGAACTATTTAATAAAATCTGTTAACTCGCTGAATATTCTAATCGCGATAAAAAAACGTTTTACCACTTATATAGTTCCTTTTTTGCTTAGTCGTTTATTAATTTTTGATTGAGACTAAGGTGGAATTTCAGTTACTATATTTTTCTGATTTGTTATAAAACAAACCTAACCTAACCTACAAGTTATGTATCTCTTTAAATATTTTGAAAAGTTAAGGGGTTTAGAAAAAGTATATTTTCTAACATGTGAAGTTTCGGAAAACAAAGTTCGTACTTGCGATAGAAAATCCTGTAAACACGAGAAAGGGTTGTCGCAATAATAGCCTCTCTAAAAAAATATGACATTATTACCCCTCTCGCCACCTCCTCTTATTTGACTAGTAGACATGATAAGTATAGTAAACATCAACAAATTGTGCTTTATGGATAAATAAATACAGTTATTTACTTAGTAACAAAATATTCTTCGACCTTGCCACTTCCCTTAATCGATAAACCATAAGCCATACAAAGCCGCACTTCTAGCTAAAAGTATATTTATAATGGCGTCTAAGAGCTTTAATGAATTACCCAAAACTGTCTTAAATCTGCAAGATAATACGTTGTTATTTAAAAAATAATTGTATACGTTTTTAATAAATAAGGCTTTTTATTAGAATATTTAAATGATAACGCGTAAAACCAAAAAAAAAGTAGTCTGTAAGGATGCCTGCTGCATGCTAATTGTAGCTATTTGTATGCCTAACGGCAAAACATAGTGATCCTAATTAAGCCATTACATCTATGTTTACACCTATGTTTTACAAATAAAGTTATTTGTATTTGTATTGATAAAAATCATACACAAATAAAATCAGTAACATGAAAGCTCTGAAATTTGTTACCCTTTTATACAAATCAACTTGGACGGGAACCTGATTATAATAAAAACATTACGCTTCCCAGAATTGTGTTTCGTACAATTCTCGATTTACTTATTAGGTACCTCTTATTCTTGTCTGCCAGATTTTATTTGATACCTACCTATGTACCTATCTATTATCTACGTTCGAATGATTATATCAAAATTAACAAATTCGCCGGACTTTGCCGTTTCACTTTATTATTTTTTATACGTGAACGTCATCACTATTTCACTTACCATTATTTATTATTCTGGGCTGAAATTCTACAAGGTTTTTGACCTGGGCTGGAATTCTACAAGGTAATAACGATATCGTTCTTGACCTGTTTCCGTATTGTCAACGTTTTGACAACTCTTATGTCATTTACAATAATGGCGACTGTGACATAAACGATTCTTAAACGTGTCAAACACGATATCGTTTTAATGCACCTGAATAGAGGCCCTGTTTCCGTATTGTCAACGTTTTGATAACTCTTATGTCATTTACAATAATGGCGACTGCGACATAAACGATTCTTGAACGTGTCAAACACGATATCGTTTTAACGCACCTGAATAGAGGCCCTGGTTTGTTTTATAGTTTCTATTTGCAGGTAGTGAGTATAATGTTGACGACACGCTAGCCTAGTTGGTAGTGGCCCTGCCTTCGAAGCTAGCGGTCCTGGGTTCAAATCCCGGTAAGGGCAGATATTTGTGTAATGAGCACGAGTATTTTGTTCCTGAGTCTTGGATGTTTACTCTGTATTAAAGAATAAGTATATATTTCTCTATATAAGTATGTTTATCGTTGTCTAGTACCTATAGTCGTAGCACAAGCCGCGAGTTTAGTTTGGGACTAGGTCAATATGTGTGACATTGTCCAATGATTTATTATTATTATTTTGATGATATATTTCTTAACGGCTACAGAACCCTACACTGAATATAGTCCGAAATGCTCTTGCCCGGTTTTTTTTTTTTTGGAAAAGTGATCCTTTTATTAAAAGGCTTAATTTCCATAGCAAAGTGATAGTTATCCAATTTTTAATTACAAAAACTGAAAGATCTTTTTTTGACCGTTTTTTTTGCTGATTTTGAATTAACTTCATTGTTTTTACCCCTGATAACCTCAGGAATGCGTGGTTAAAATCTTTCCGGTTAGTCGGGCCACCAGTGTATAGAGAAATAGATGTCTACTTAAACACATAGAAAACATCCAATACTCAGAAATAAATATTCGTGCCCATCACACAGAAATCTATCTGCCCTTAGCGGGATTCGAACCCGGGACAAGCGGCTTCGGAGGCAGGGTCACTCCCAACTAGGCCAACGTGTCGTCATAACAAAACACAATGACAACTATCTTCATACTAAAAGGACTTACTGCTAAATATAGTGGGTATACAAGTTCAAGTGAATCTTTAAGACCCGTATTAATAAACTGGGCTGAGATTCTACACAGGTAAAACGACATTGCGTTTGACGTGTTTTAGTAGGTATCGTTTTTACTCGGCCGCCATTACTGTCAAGTGCATAAGAGTTATCAAAACCTTGACAATACGGAAACATGTCAAAGAAAATATAGATTTTACCGTGTAAAATCACAGCCGATGTTCAGTCAGGGAATCGTCTAAATACATGTGACCATAAGTTTTCTAAAATGTACAAGAACAAAGTATGAAAGCCGTCATAAATATCGACAACAAACTAGACCTAGTTAATGATACAGTGTTTCTTGGTATAACGTTAGACTCCAAGCTCCAATGGGGTCCTCATCTTGCTGGATTGGCGGGTAGACTCAGTTCTGCAGTTTTTGCAGTTAATAAGATTCGGCAATTAATAGACTTAGATACCGCTCGATTAGTTTATTTTAGTTACTTCCATAGTATTATGTCATATGGTATTTTACTGTGGGGTAGTGCTGCTGATGTAAATAGCATCTTTGCTCTGCAGAAGAGGGCTATTCGTGCTGTCTACAAGATGGGCCAGAGAGACTCGCTTAGAGATAAGTTTAAAGAAATTAACATATTGACCATGCACAGTCAATACATTTATGAAAACATTATGTATGTTCATAAAAACATCGCTAAATTTAGAAAGAACTGTGACATACATAATGTTAATACCAGAAATAAATATAAGCTCGCAGTGCCCTTCACGCGGCTCCATAAAATAAAAAACTCTTTTATGGGTAATTGTATTAGGTTCTATAATAAGCTCCCAAGTAATGTTACTGAACTATCAGTAAATAAATTTAAGAGTTACGTTAAGCGTAACCTAATTTCTAAAGCATATTATAGTATTAAAGACTATATTAATGATAACAATGCTTGGGACTGAATTGCTTGTAATAAAATGTTTAGTCCTTACGACAAAAGATTGCGAACGTCGAAAAAAAAAGACATCCGACAGAGTTTCTTACAGGTTCTTCTCTGATCGGTCGCGATTTGAACCTGCAGTCAATTTAGGCTAAGTCGCTACTATGACGTTTCAAAAGAGTTTATTATTTGTAAACCTACTTGAATAAAGATTATTCTGATTCTGATTCTGATTCTGATTCTGACACCCTAGTACACCTCATAGCTTTGATTGCACAAAATTGTTAAAAAACGTTTAAGCAACAATGTACACCTATTAGGGCACTTCAATTACCTGAAACTGCAATAAAGAACTCTTTTTGAAGGCCTACTTCTCTATTTCAAACAATATTTATATTACGGGTAATGTACACGGGTGTATTCCTTACTAAAAAAAATTCATATTTTTTTTTCTTAGCTTACCGCAAGAGTTCTCTTTACTCTTTCCAAACACCTCCATATTGGCTACTACCGTTTTACTATTATTATTATTATTATGATTTTTTTTTATTCAGACAATGTCATCCATGAGTTAGTAAAATCATTTAAAATCAACTTAATAACTATGGTTAGTACAAAATTTCAAATTTGGAATCATAACTAATGATACAATTATACAACACAATAATAAATAATCAAATTAAAGAAAATATACCTAGTACTGCCTAGCGAACTGGAGTACTGGAGCATGCACACGCATCCAGTTCTTCATAAAGGGACCATCTTGCCTGTCAGCCACGACCGCCAGGAGGCCGTTGCGGCTGTCCCGCACCCGCTGCGCCATAGAAGCACAGCGTTTGCGGATGGTGGCAAATAAACAATCTACGCGTGCCTCCGCAAACATACCCGAGGCGCTGCAGACTCTGGGCAGCCGCAGCAGCAACCTGAGCGAGTTGTTGTACTGAACGCGGAGTATTTCACACAATATATTTTTTTTTGTTATTTCGGGGATGAACGGAAAATTTACGGTGATCCTTTTATTTATTATGATAAGGAGAAGGAAACACGAGCACTAATGATAAGTAGAATTTGAGACCCGTAGACATTTAAACTCTCAAGACTATAATCTTAAGCTAGTAATTTCACCTGTTGTCTTATCCCCACACCGGAACACAACAATGCGAACACTGTTGCTTGGTGGTAGTTGCTTATTATTATTAGTGAACTAAATGTGAAACAAAGGCTTCCGACCGCATATGGAGCAGTTTCATCTCCGGCTTGGGGTACCTCAACACTTCCAATAATCCAATAATCTTTAAAATCAGACAAGACGAAACTTGTTTCGATTCCCGGTAAACGCAAATATTTGATGGGTATTTGTAACTGAATTGGATGTTTTCTACGTATGAAAAGTTTAGTTTAAAGTTGTTTATTCAGTAAGTAGGCCGCACGGGCACTTTTACACGTCAGAATTATACCAGCGCTTCCCAAGCGGAGACCACTGCTGAGAAGAAGCGCCACAAGAAACTCAACAGCCAGATTTTTTTTTATATTTAAATCTTATGTCAATGATAGAACTTAACCTAGAATTGTATAAAACAATTAATAAAAATTTAAAATATATTTATTAATTTTATCATTTATCTGTGCGAGTATCTTTACCGTTATCAAATACCCGTAAATAGGACAAACCTAGAGCCTAATTTGGTACTAGGTAATATTTTATAAGAATGTGCTCTGACACCCTGACACTTATTTATTATTTATTTAGCTTTGTTTAATTAGACTCTCTCTTCACCCGAAGAGATGATTGTCTGCGTGCTGCATAAGTTTTAACATGTGGATTATTCTTAAGACTTGTTTTATTTACCAGCCGCAGTGTTCCAACATCATACCACCCGTCGAAACTCCAAAATCCATCAATATAGCCTTGATGAATGGCATCCTTCTCCTTTGGCGGTGTTATTTAGCTTGTTATGAGAGCCCTCCTTGATTTGTGGGTTTTTTTTGGCGGTGGTGAACCTCCTATCAGGGAACCGGCATGACCATTGAACTCCCATCCCATAAAAAAACTGCTTTTCAAATATTAGGAAAAAGTCTCAAAAAATACCTAGTCCCAAACAAAGCTTGCATTATTTATCCTAAACAACGATAAACATAATTTAATAGAGAAAAAATAAGCAATTAAAAGCATAGAAAACCACCAAGACTCAGGAACAAATACTAGCGGCCATCGCACCAATGTTTGCCCTTACCAGGAATCAAACCTGCGATTAGGCGCGTCGTCAACCCGCGGCTTACTAAATAACTATCATTCTTTGTCAGAAAAGGAAGGTAAGAGACGGAAAACCGTACCCATGAAAACTAATTACACATATTTGGACAACGAATATAGGTTCTGACGTACGATGGTGGGTATTTGTCCACGCATGGGCGGCAGAAGTCCGGCTCAAAGTGGCATGTCGACAATAGAGCCTATTGTACCGCGTCCGTTTGGCGGCATCCCCGCGGTATTCGACATAATCATGACCCCTTCCATTTCCCTCCTTAAAAGTAATATTTGCCACTGGAACTAGCTCAATATTGTCATTTTCGTTTTTAGGGAAATTCTGGAGCACGTGGTCCAACTTCCTAACGGAGATTCCTTTTACAAATATTTGAATTAAAACCGTTTGCTCGTGACGTTTGAGGCTTGATCTTTGACCTTTACTTTAAGTTACTTTTAAGTCATCTTGGAACCGGACTTCTTGTGTATTGCAATGTTGAATCGATTTACTTTTGAAATAGGTCAGGATAGACCCTAACGCTCTACAAGTCGCCACTGCGGCAAGCCTACCCGCAACCGAAATGTATTCGTTATTAATAAATAATGTAGCTATACAATATCGATCGATTAATTAGAAAAAAAAAAGTTACCTTTTGTGCCGGTAGAGAGCGTTTCATGTTAGTTCTAACCCTCTGGTTAGACGGGCGCGGTATCGCACGCGACGGGTCGCGGCGCGCGCATGGTCCCAGCACACAAACACGCGCGAGCCGCGGCGGCCACGAGCGTTCGGCGCGGGGGCGCGCGGCAGACTGGCCCGGGAGCGCTCCCCGCGCCCCGCCAGCCCCGCCCCGCTCCATCCCTCCCCGCGCACCGACGCCTTCCCCTCGCGCCCTAAATTCGCGTTACAGCCGCGGCATAATTGTCGTGCCGCTGCAGCGACGAGCATCGATTCGCTCCGTAACGTGCACGTTTCGTGAAAGTAAAAAGTTCCACCGGCTCGGTGGTACAATGCGGTCAATGCTGTTTTCCATCGGTGTTTTCTAGGTCACTAATGGCTGCAAAAGTTTTTATATCGATTATTTCTAGTTATACAATAGTTGGATGAGTTTTAAAGCCATTGGGTTACTTTATGTTTTGTTAAGTTTTGACAGACTACTAAAACTTCAAAGTTTATTTGGAGCAGCATGAAAGCTTTTTTCTGGTGAAAGTAAACTTGACAACGGCTACGAATGGCGTGACGGGAGCGCATCGCCGCTACGGGCTACGGTGCTACGACGCTACGACGCCGGTGCTACGACCCTGTTAACGGCTTGCATCGAGCTCTTCTTAAAGTTTATTTTTAAGCGTAACAAGAATAGCCTTGTTTTTCTATTAATAAAACTAAGTATAATTGAAAATCAAACCAGAGGGCCTCAATTCTACCGGAAAAAAACATATAACATTGCGTTTGACATGTTATTGTATTGTCACCGTTATGACAGCTCTTATTCACTTGATAGTATTGGCAGTAAAGTTAAAAAAGGCAATATGTCTTAACCGCGTAAAATGGTGCCTGTTGAGTCCGTCCTAAATGACGGACTCAACAGATGAACTCACTAAGCAGCAGCAGTGTTCACATTGTTGTGTTCGGGTGTGGGTATAAGATAACCGGTGAAATTACTACGTGTAGCATAGAGGTATCCCATCTTAATCCTCAGGGTTGGCAGCGCATTTGAATTCTTAGGATTGCAGTCTTGAGATTGTAGTGTTGAGAATTCAAATGGCTCACAGATCCCACTCAGCATTAAAAAAAAATCGTCTATTGGATTGCTCTTGATGTTTGTTTTAAATAAGAAAGTACTTTACAACGGCTCGACTCAAACCTGTTTACCCAACTTACTGCTACAATGTTATGACATTGTAGACATTAAAGTCGCTCTTAGTATCAAATAGGAACAACTATAAAGTAACAATATAATGTTCACTTACATTATGGTAACAAAGTCCCGTGATAGATTGCCTTAAATAATTTGACCTGTGTTTTCCCTTACCTCCCTTCAAATATATCAAAAGAATCCCCTTACAATTTTCATTAAATTTGTCTTTTTAACGAAGAGTCTCTCGAGATTCTTGTCGAGGGGAAATCTCAGCGAACCTCTTAATTAAAAAATCTCTTCACAGCTTAATAAACTGAGCTTCGGCTTTGTGACACAGACACGCTGAGTCGTATTGGTTTTTTGTTACGGTGTCATAATCTTAGTGGTGGTAGGACCCTGTGCAGGGTCCGTCCGGATTGCTACCACCATCTTATCCATTAACCATCCGCCAAGCAACAGTGTTCGCATTGTTGCGTTCCGGTGTGGGGATAAGACAAACCGGTGAAATAACTAGCATAGAGGCATTCCATCTTAGTCCTCAGGGTTGGCAGCGCATTTGAGGTCTTAGGATTATAATCTTGAGAATTCAAATGTCTATGGGTCTCAGATTTCACTTACCATCAGGTGGCCTGAGTGCTCGTGTGCCTTCTCCTTAACATAAAAAAATAAAAAAATGACATGTGTTAAGATACACTTTGTTTAACACATGTGGTTTTCGAAACCATATTGTTTTAACTTTACGGTCGTCTTTAGTGTCAAGTTAATAAGAGTTGTTTGGTGCCCGAACTGCACTTCGGAGCAATGATAACAATCACTTTCTTAAGAAATTCTGTACTAAATGACCCGATTTCATTGCTTTTGACTATATTTATAACGGCAATAATATAAAATGAAAAAATAAAAAACAGGGGACAATCTCACACAAATTGACCTAGTCCCAAACTAAGCTCTAGGCTTGTACTATGGGTACTAGACAACGATAAACATACTTATATAGAGTAATAAATACTTAAATACATAGAAAACATCGAAGACTCAGGAACAAAATGGATTAAAATAAAGTGAAAATTATTAGCAAATTGATAAAAACCTGTAAAATTGAGACTCCTTCTATCACAGCTGATATCTCTTAAACGGCAATACCGATTTTCATGAAACTTAAAGAGACATCTCGATTAAACTAGCTTTTTAACAACCTCTAATTCAATTTATTCATTTGGAAGCTACAGATACACACACAGATACTCACGTTAAACGTGAACCTTTTTTTAAGGGTTAATTAGTAACTATTGTTTTGAATCGTTTGCTTTATCGTATGCATATCGTACTAGCTGATGCTAGAGACTCCGTTCACGTGAAAATCGTTTATCGCTATTCCCTCGGGAACTATTCCAATTTCCGTATCGTATGTCCTTTCCCGGGACCTTAGACTCCATACCAAATTTCAACTAAATCGGTTCAGTAGATCGAGAGATTACCTCATACAACCTTACAAACTCACCAACTTTACCTCTTTATAATATTAATATAGATAAATATGTTTACACTTTGGCACCTTGTCACTTTGATGGCTCTGACAATTTCATATGACAGTTTAATAGACGTTCAACAGACAAGGTAATAAAGTGTAAACATATTTATTACTTCCACATAGCAAAACTCTATCAATCTATTTATAACTTGAGTGTAGGTATGTACAATACAAAATCGATTAACAAGATTTGAACCACCCTTACTAACCAACCACCACTCCTATTGTATGCACATCGCATTCATATTGTAGGCGCTCAAGGATTCAGAGATAAGCTCACCTTTGTACTCAGACTTTCCTGTAAACGCCTGTGCATCGTGTCATTTCTTGATGTAAAAGTTTGCATCTACGAAGCAAAGGGATAACTTCGCCTTTGTACGTTCCTATTCTGTGAATATTGTGTTTGAATTTCTGTGTTTTGTAAAATACAGTGTTTACATACATATATACCTACCTGTGTATGTACATAATTCCGAGGTTCAAGTAAAAAACGGAATAAGTCTAGCATATTACGTACAATCACCCAATAAAAATGTTGAGCAAACTTAGAATCTTGTCATTGTGGTTGTCATTGTCATTGTCAAGGTTCCCCATACTTAGAACTGAAACTCTTTTTTTTTTCATCATTTCATACGGGTATCTATGGATAGGTCTTCAAAAATTCGATTGAGGTTTCTAATAAAAAAAAAACTAAACTGAATAGTTTGCGCGAGAGACACTTCCAAAGTGGTAAAATGTGTGTCCCCCTCTGTAACCTGTAAAATAAGAAATAGATAAAACTAAAAAAAAATATGATGTACATTACCATGCAAACTTCCACGAAAATTGGTTTGAACGAGATCTACAGAGTAAGTAGTTTTTTTAATACGTCATAAATCATCTTGCTGCTACGGAACCCTTCATGGGCGAGTTCGACTCACTTGGCCGCTTTTTATATGTTATAGATAGATTTTACTATTCGTGCCCGGTGTCACATAGGTACATTTTTTATAAACAAACGTTGTCTAGACAATTACAAACACAACGAAATAAAATCATTCAAATTGGTCGAGCCGCCCACAATGTGATGCTCTGATACACGTAGCAATTGATTTTTATATACACGAGTATTATTTATTGCATAGTTTGATATTCTCTACCTACCTGCCATTTTTTTTAATCTGGAGATGTCACTCAAAGAGGCAATTTTTTTGAGAAATGCTCTTATAGCGGGTGTTCCAAACTTGACCGTTACCTTACCCCGCATAAACCCAAAACTTACCTCCTCCTTTCACACCAGTCATTCTCATTTAAGGAAAGGGATAGGTTTAAGGTAGATTTAAAGTTTTTTGGTAGCAGCAAGTGGCGTGTCGCGGTCGCGTGTCGGCCTGCGGTGCGTGTTGCGCGTTTGTTTGTGCTTGAAAAAAGTACTAAACCCGCCGCTAATGTTCGCTCAATGCTAATATAATAATAGAGCCTTTAGCGTTACTAGCGCCGAATATCGCCTTGTCAAGAATATGGTGTCTTAAGATTAGCGTCAATTAGGACAGCCTGTATATGGAGGGGCCAAGCGATGTGCCGATCGCTATACAGGGTACATGTGATGAGGGCTTTAAATGTAAGCATTAATTTTAACCTATCTTTCCTATCTTATTTTAGTTTCTTTATCGTTATCATATTTATGAAGTTATGGGTACAGTCAAGGGCAAAAATATGTATACACCTTAGTACCTTGTCTATTTAACGTCATGTTTAAGCTGTCATATGAAATTGTGACAGCGATTAAAGCGACAAGGTACTGAAGTGTATACATATTTTTGCCCTTGACTGTACCTCTATTCGACTGGCAACTTGTTCCAAATTGTTTCTTTTTATATCTTGATCATTTGGTTATAATAGCTCAAGTGTCAGAGCTAATGATTGAGATATAAAAGCCAAGAGAAAACAAATTAAAACA
This sequence comes from Acleris holmiana, assembly GCA_949316455.1. Lineage (NCBI taxonomy): Eukaryota > Metazoa > Arthropoda > Insecta > Lepidoptera > Tortricidae > Acleris > Acleris holmiana. The sequence continues at coordinate 6,624,531 of OX438779.1, forward strand.
AAGTTGCCAGGGTTTTTATTCCACTGTTTAAAACACATTTTTACTTAATCATACTGTTTTTTTTTTATGGGTGCCTTACCTGTCTTATATTTGAGGATACCAAAACGAATGATTTAGGACAAAGTTGAACATAAACTCTGTACCAAGAACTCAATATCGGCGAAATTTTGTATGCACAGGATGCCGCAAAAAAATCGGTACAACGCCACCTAAGTAGGGTAGGGTGTATAATTACAAAAGTTTTTGTATATACCTCTTAATGGCCGTCGTTTTCTTCAGAAATTTCCGAAAGGATAACCAATTAATTTGGCTGCCATCAACAAAGTCTTGTTTATACTTCAGAGATTCTAGATAACACTGTTTCAAAAATAAATATAAATATAATAAATATCAAGGGACAATCTCACACAAATTAAGCTCTAGGCTTGTACTATGGGTACTAGACAACGATAAATATACTTATATAGAGAAATACATACTTATATACATAGAAAACATCCAAGACTCAGGAACAAATACTCGTTCTCATCACACAAATATTTGCCCTTACCGGGATTTTAACCCAGGACCGCTGGCTTCGGAGGCAGGGTCACTCCCAACTAGGCCAACGTGTCGTCAAACAACGACAAAAACATTAAGTCTTTAACACTTTAAGTAACAGCGATTCGTACCATTAAGTAAGTGGGTATTATGTTTAAAAGTTTTATCAACGTGGCAGTGTGCCAATTGTTAAAATAGTTTCCTTACGATTAAAACTTCAACCACAACTCAAACTTTCCTTGCCTACCCTGAACAACCTGCCTGCGAGTTGTTTATGTCCCTTTCTACCAAGTTTATGAAGAAAAAGACGAACTTAGTGATAAGTACGCAAACTGTGCAAACTTTTCTTGGACGTTAACACTATTATAACTCTTAAGTACCATGCAATTGTAACTTACAAGAAAAATCATCAGAAATCGTCACTGTTTGTTGTTACGAGGGCAAAATATTTGCATTAACATAGCTCTAGTTAACTATGAATGGTACTAGACCTCCAAATTACTATACTACTTGCACTTTTTAACTGAGGTTATTATGTGAGCTATTCTACAATTGGGATGTAACGTAACAATGTATACAGGGTGTTAAGTAATTAGTGGATAATCTGAGACCTGCTGATAGGGGGAACTTAGGACGTTCCGGAAAAGCTAAATTAGTCTTAGTTAAAGTGACACTGATTTCGAGATGTTTTGACTTTTTGTTTTTACAATATATGAGACGACATTTGTAACCTGAACAATAATTAAAAATATTTCGAAAACAGTGCCACTAAACTAATTCAGCTTTTTCGGAACGTCCTAAGTGCCCTCTATCAGCAGGTCACGAAATATCCACTAATTACCTAACATCCTGTATTCAATCATAAATCACTTGTTCGATATTTGACCTTTAAATTGGCAATTATTTAATATAAAATAAAACTAATCGGTCTACGGATCAAAAACAGCTAATGTTAATTTGTTTAAGTTGTATAGCAATCATCACTATATATTACAAAACAAAGTCTCCCGCCGTGACTGTCAGTATGTATATGTCGTGATGATCTCAAAAACTATTGAACGGATTTGATACGGTTTTCACCATCAGTTAGACAAATTTTCTCGGATGGTTTTTTTTACACGGGTGTTACAGAAAACTGAAGTGAGGGTGGGTAAAAAGTAAAAAATATATATAATGAGCTCAATTTTTTACTCAAGAATAAAAAGCGGAATAATTAAAGAATCTAGACCCAGTTCAAATTTGCCAAACAATTAACTACCACCGCTTTCTAAATTTCAACCGCAGACGCAATTAAGTGTGATTTGGGAGGCAGATGCTATTAGCGTTAATGTGAACAGGATTACTTCCGAAGCGTAGGTTACTAGGGCATCATAGCACCAAGGTAGTGTTACAAGTCTGTGTTATGACGTTTATACTCATAAGTATACGGGGTGATATACATTAAAACAGTGTAAAGAATTCACTTTTTCTCTCTTAACAAATAGATGAAATAAATCGCAACCTAAATATAACTGTCTAACATGTAATGTGTAGTTTGATTTTAATAATTAATTTTAAATAACTGTATTACATTGGCCCTACTATTAATGAGTAGCTACCTATGTGTGTAAATTCAGTACGAACAAATATTTTAACGACGTTTATAAGCATCTTAATTAACAAGAAAACGTGTGTATCATTAACATAAGTTATATTTCTTTATTTGATACTAATTAATTCGCCACGCAATGTATTAGAAATAGCCCAATTAACCTGCAATTAACTATCACTTACATCTTCGTTGCAACTGATAAGGTTTCAAGTACATCGCTGCTCGATGAAACACTTGAAACATTGTCTGATTTGTTCGATGTTAACAGGTTTGCAGTTAACTTGTCGAAAACGTTTATTATGCACTTCTGGCTTAGAGGACAATATGCAACACCCCTAAACATTGTCGTTAACGGTACAGTTGTGCCGCAAGTGCAGGATACATGTTATTTAGGGTTCCTTTTTGACTCTGGCTTGAAGTGAGATAAGCATATCGATGTGTTATTGGGCAAGTTGGCACGGGCAGCGTTCGTTCTGTCTCGACTCGCCCCTATACTATCGCGAGAGAATCTCCGCATGGCTTACTATGCATATGTAAACTCCATTCTATCGTACGGAATTGATTTTTAGGGGCATAAAAATGAGTATAGGGCACGACGAGCCGATCAGAGGCGAACTTGTAGGCACATAAACCCTTTGTTGGTCCGTTTGGCGCGCAATTCAAATGCGCTGCGGGCGGTGGGTGTTCGTATTTATAATATACCGAGCCTAGAAATTAAGAATGCACCATGTTATGGTTTGTGTGTCAGTAGGTTAAAAATATTTTTACTTGAAAAAGCGTTTTATAGTATTAAGGATTTTTTATGGGTATATTTAATTTTATGTTTTTGTAATATATTATTTTTTATTTTTTATTTTAAATTTGACGTATGTAATTGCATTAAATTATTTGACTTTAACTTTGATGGGACCTTTAAAAATTATTTGCGCTCTACGTATTAGAGTTATTAACGAAATTCCACATCGACATGACTAGTAGAGCAATCTACGTTTGGTTTAAATGTTTGCTCGTATTCCATTTACACACTATAGATGCTTATAATTTTATAAGACTTTATATTGATGAAATTGCGAGTATTAACGTAGTTAGGAAAAGTTAATTATTTACACCATTTTAAATCACCCTTTTTTACTCCAGACTGGACCCCTACTCGGTAAAGCCATATTGCCTTTGGCATGTTATCGTATTGCCAACTTTATTATAGCTCTTATTTACTTGACAGTAAAACAAAATAAAAACAATACGATAACAAGTCAAAGGCAATGTGGTTTAAGAATAGAGAGGGATCCCCACCTCTGATTCCCATTCTGATTTAAAATAACCCTCAATATTGTTGTAAGATCATTGAAACTATCCCGCAACCCCTAACCTAACCTCACCGCTCCCCTATCACGGCATCAGGGACAAAACGGTCCACATTAGCCCTTACCAATTTCCCTTAATCTAGATACGGGTACCAGGAGTACATAAAATAAAGAGAGGCGATTATCATGAGCCGCAACCGAAACGCGAACGCGCGCGTTTTAGTATCCTTTACCGTTTACGACCTCACTTACAAGGATATCAAAAAGCAACCTTATTTGTAGTGGTGTAGGAAGCTTTAAGTTGAAAATCCTTTAGGCAGTAGCTAACGTCAAACTAATAAAGATTAACATTTAAATAGACCGCGATGTTGCGATGTTTTAATAGAGGCTGGGAAGAGAAGGATTCGTCTGGGGTTTAAGATATGAACGTGAATCCGTTGGTTTTCGTTTATTTGCGGTAAATAGGTACTTTGGAAATTTATTAATAAATAAAGTCCCATGAATCGTCGTCTTAATTTCAGAATGCGGTCTCCGCAATGCTCCTATGACCAGCTTTTGGTCAAACATGATATCCTGTCTCTCCGAGATAGACGATGCCTTGCCGATAGTATTATGATGCGTAATATCTGAGTGGGCAACATCAATTGCGCAGAACTCCTGTCAAGAATACATCTCCGCGCTCCTCTTAAATCAACGAGGTCTAAACACCCTTTCAGTCTTCCCAAAACTAAGACTCACGCCAGAAAACGTGCCCCGTATATAGGCTGTGTCGCCATCACAATATATTTCTTAATGACATTGCCTCGTAATGCCCAACGGCCTAAATTCAGGACATTTGTCAAAGTGACTTTAAACTTTAGTTGGCTTACACAAGGTTCTTTTTTGAACTAGAAAAATTTTACGTGGGCCTCACGAGGATAGATCTGTTTTCGCAACCCACACCCAGTTTAAAGCAACTGTGTCAAATTTGTACAAGCATTCATATTTCACTTTGTTCTTGGTTAACTGATGTAATTTTTTTTCTAATATTATTATTAAGTCTCACTTAAGTGCTTTGCATGCTGTATTTTTAATTTAGTATCTATTGTGTTCATAGCGAGATACATTCAAGGAAGCATCCGTATCTTAGTACCAATTCAATAATTATGTTGCACTCTATGTATGTTTCTGTGATATCTCCTAAAAATATAAATAAATAAATCGTAGGTATTTCCTAATAGACTTATCTATTGCTCTTTGTTTCTTAGTAAACCTGATGAGAAAAAACGAATTTAAAATATAAATTCTAGCAAAGTACCTACGTGCGGTTCGGGTCAAAATCAAAAATCAAAATCAAAATGTTTATTCAGTAAATAGGCCCCCATGGGGCTCTTTTACACGTCGGTAATATGAAGTGAATTTACTAGCGCTTCAGAAAGACCATCATTGCGGAGAAGAAGCGCCAAGAAACTCGATGTAATATACCACTGTCATAGACAGACGTACAGTCACATTGTATGCGTTCTCTTTTTAGATTTTAGTACAGAACAGCTCAGATTTACAGGAGCACTTATCAAAATCCTCTATTCAAAAACTTATTACAGGTCGTTAATTTAGCAGTAATATAAGGGCATAACACGCTCTTAGTTCCCATTACACTAAATTGATGTATTATGCTAATATAACGCCACGTACGCTATCCTAACGGCGCATCGTTCACCAAACACGTCTAGCGGTCTTAACGGGCCCGTTTGCATCAATTACCTCCTAAAGACGAGCCTATTCGTTCCTCAAAGGCTAGCAACGTATCTGTGATTCCTCTCTTGGTGTTCCAGGTGTGCGGGCGGTAAATAATTCCTCTTAGCTAACTCGGATCGATGCTGTCATCAGGGGCCCCAGCCAAGATGCAAACGCTCCTGGTTTTTAGGGTTCCGTACCCAAACCCTTTTACTAAGACTTCGCTGTCTGTCCGTCCGTCTGTCTGTCACCATGCTTCTCAAGAATCGCGATAGCTAGACAGTTAAAATCTTCAAAAATTATGTATTTCTGTTGCCGGTATAAAAACAAAGACTATAAACAAAATAAAATAAATATTTAAGGGGGGCTCCCATGCAACAAACGTGATTTTTTTGTTGTTTTTTGCTCAAGTTTAATAACAGGTAGACACTTGAAATATTCACAGAATATTTAGTTGTATATTTACCTAAAGAATATGTAATTAAATTAAAATTAACATTAACATTTAAGGGGGGCTCCCATACAACAAACGTGATTTTCAACACCGTGGTAGTATAGATAATGGTACGGAACCCTTCGTCGAGCGAGTCCGACTCGCATATGGCTGGTTTTTTCTTTTTTATCGCTTAAAATGTATGGACTGACAGTTGACCACGTGGCTGAAGAATGTCAACCCATATATTTTTAGTGATAGAAAAGAAAAACGTTTGTATCTTGGCTAGGTCTCCTTATCCGCTTACCAAAGCAGCAGTGTTTGCACTGTTGTGTTCCAGTTGTTTGGAAAGCCGATAAAATGAGCCTATAAGTATTTCGTCACATTCCTTGGGTTCGCCAAAATTTGCAATCTTACAGTTCCTACTTACCATCAGTTTCTATTCTTATTTTAAAGACCTAATAGTCTTACAAAATAATATTGTAATTAAGTAAGCTTAACAAAAAAAAAGCGTAATTACTTAGAACTTTATAGCCACCACTTTTTTGTTTTAAGCCATGTTTGTTTTTAAAACCCTTTTGTAATATACTTTTCTTGTCAACTACTTAAGAATAATTATAACGTTAAGAATATTATGTTAAATATAGTTTTGGGTAGTTTTAAAAAAAATATACATAGTTAAAGGCTTAATGAAAACAAAATCACGATCGCGTCCTCTCGGCAACGAAAGCTCGTCGTACAAACTATATGGGTAACTTTCGTTATACAAAGGAGTCAATTAAGTTTGGTTTTAATTAAATCCCTTAACTTTGTTTTTTTTGTAAATTAGCCTAGGAACTATTAGGCCCTTGCCTGCATTCTCTCTGCCATAAAACATCATACAAGATCGCTTGAGAACTAACATCCGTTCGCAACCATTTTGGTTACTTACGTTGAAATTTGACACATTTTGTAACAAATGTCAAATTTCAGCCCAAAGTAACCACATCCACCCACGATTTGAATAATAGGTACAGTCAAGGTCATAAATATGTATACACTTTAGTACCTTGTCACTTTAATCGCTGTGACTATTTCATATGGCAGTTTAAACATGACGTTAAATAGACAAGGTACTAAAGTGTACACATATTTAAGACCTTGACTGTACGAGCAGGCTGTATAATGTCCAGCTGTGCCAGCTTGCACCACAAACAAAGTCAATGCTAACGACCTCCGTGACGCTTGGTCGCTTGCCAGATCTTGGGTGCTATATTGGCCGGCCTGCCTTCAGTTTAACACCCCAGTGAATTAATTATCATTCGATGTGCTTGAGGTTGTAAAGCAACAGTAATAACTTTGATACACAAACACAGCAAATAACCAAAGAAAACTAGATATTTTTCACACTGCAAAACATTTCCCGAAAGACTGGACGAATTTACGCCATCATAAAAAAGAGACCTTAAAATACACATCTTATGAACGTAAAGTTTAAACTATTAAGGGTGAAAGAAACAAGTAGTTACAAAAAACGATTTAATTCAAAAACTTCTTTAAATTGATTTCAAAAGATGAGGTTTCACGTGCGGACTGTCACTGGTTTAAACGGATTCAAACCATTTGTAACTTACAGAATTTGCTGGGTCAATTGAACTCCGGAGTTGACGTAGCTAATGATAACGTTCACCCAGGATTGGAGGGTGGCGTAAACGCCGGCGTCCTGAGGAGCATTCACCGTCAAGGAGACAGTGCCGTCGTTGAAGATCTCACCAGTAGTTGGCGCGGGGGCGGGGAGCTCCTCTGTGACCTCGGGAGTGATGACCTCAGGAAGAGCTGGCTCTGGGAGGACTACTCCAGGGATCTCAGGCTCAACGACCTCAGGCAGAGCGGGCTCTGGGAGGACAACTCCAGGGACCTCAGGCTCGACGACCTCAGGAAGAGCGGGCTCTGGGAGGACGATTCCAGGGATCTCAGGCTCGACAACCTCAGGAAGAGCGGGCTCTGGGAGGACGACTCCAGGGATCTCAGGTTGGACAACCTCAGGAAGAGCAGGCTCTGGGAGGACGACTCCGGGGATCTCAGGAACGACGACTTCAGGTAACACAGGCTCGGCTTCTGCGGTGGCGATGGCCTCAGCTTCAGCAATTTCAGCTAAACCTTGGGCGGTGTAAGGGTGCAGGGGGTTGCTGACGGCTGCCACCTCACCATCGACGACTTCCTTCACCTTCACACCCAAGATATGTTCAATATCCAACGCCTCACCCTCTCCAAGGCCATTCACCACCACTTCGACGGCATCCCCGGAAGGATCGTCCATAGGAGTAGGGGCAGCATACGCCACCGAAACGAGAAGAGCCAACAGAATGAGCTTCATGATGTTTTGCTTACCTAAAAAAACCATAACAACGTTAAATGATTGCCTTCAAATTGGTTACAAAAATATTTTATGCGGTAAATATCATAATTTGATAAACATCACAGATACAAGTGCTATGCTACTGTCAACATGACAATAAATAACTTTTAATAATTTTTTTTAGCTTACCTGCGTTATGGACGAAGGATATAAGCGGTATGCCACGGAAATGTGTTTGTTTTAAGGTAAATTTTATTAGAGCGATATCTAAGCTGCCTAGGGATTTGGGTAAGCCAGCATTAAAAGCATAAAACGTTAATTTATGAGCAATAAACTGATAACTTACTAGTTATTTCCTTATAATTAATAAATTCTATTGACGTTAAGTACAAGATAGTGGCTAGATAACAAGATATCATAGATAATATTGAACGTTGGCTAGTAAGATAAACATTACCAGAAGTATAGTTCTTGGCCCACGATCTATGAATTCTGGAATATAATAATTAATGAAACGATGCTCGGTCAAGATACTCGTAGTTCCCAAGTTAGTCTTCAAAGTCTTCTCGTGAATGAAACCTTAGTTAAATAAGGAGCGGAGCCCGCCCGATATTCTAATTTGCTTAAGTTCATCTTGCTTCTAGATGGTACTCTCGACGTTACAGTTAACGTCAACAGTAGTACTATAACATAATAAAAGAAAACTAAACTAAACCAAAGTGAAAAACTCAGTCAGGTGGATTTTATCCATAGCAAACTTGTTAGGCTGATTGTAAAAGTGGTCCTTTTTGGATTTGCAAATATAATATCTGTATTGTTTCTAGATTCGAAGTTTCAAACGGATGGGCAGATATGGACGCGATTTTATTTAATAGAAAGCTTGTTTTAACGGCGTGTTTTTTGAGAAGGATTAATCAAAACTGATTCGGCCATTTAAGATCAATACTGAAATTAGGGGTCCACCGTATCGGGTCCTTTAATTTTTTTTTTTTTTTATTTTGGCACAAACGGAACAGTAAACTTACCAATAACACTTTGAATAAATATTAACCGATAATTTTTCCACTACTTACATTCAACTAAAGGTAAGACAAAAGCTACAAATAGATCGTAGACCCAATCTTAAATAAAAAAATGGTATAAAAATAAATGGATTGTAATAGTAATTACGCAGTCACTAATTTGAGGATAAGTTCCTTGAACTGAGTTAAAGACGTGTGAAATATTATGTCGGCTTCGGAGAAGTGATTATTAAACAGTTTTACTTTTAGTTCCAATTTCGCCATACGATTTTAAATTTAATCAATGTTAATCGACGTTCATACATTTTGACAACTGTTAACGCTTTAATCGTCTGTTAAGTGGTTAACATCGTATGGTGAAATTGGTACTTTATCAATTAAATGGTTATTATTGCTTGACACAGCATACCTTAGCCCCAGCCCCCAATTTCACCATCTTTACAATGACACGTGACAGGTGATAATTCGGAATACATTGCAAAGTTAACACGCTGTTACATCACTGGGTTTCATGTAAGCTACGCCATGTACACTGAAATGTCACATGTGACCAGTCACATCACACATCAGGATTATTTATTTTGTTTATTATTTATTTTTTTATGTTAAGAAGAAGGCACAGGAGCACTCAGGCCACCTGATGGTAAGTGAAATCTGAGACCCATAGACATTAGGATGGTGAAATAGGCTGATCTTTCTCTAAAGCTTGTATAAAACTGTGGAACGAACTCTCCTCGGCGGTATTTCCAGCCAGTTATGACCTGGGCCTCTATTCAGATGCGTTAAAACGATATCGTGTTTGACACGTTTAAGAATCGTTTATGTCACAGTCGCCATTGTTGTAAATGACATAAGAGTTATCAAAACGTTGACAATACGGAAACAGGTCAAAAACGATATCGTTATTACCTTGTAGAATTCCAGCCCTGGGGTCCTTCAAGAAAAGAGCTTTTATTTTCCTTAAAAGTCGGCAACGGACCGACAACTCTACTTGAGTTGCCGATGTTCATGGGTGGTGGTGATTACTTCCCGTTTGCCTCCCTCGTTTATTAAAAAAAAAACTGGAAATGCGCTTTAGACACACTACTGGATGAAAGTCAGAAATGCGTTTCCAGCATATTTTTTTTCACTTATTTTCCAAAGGCACATTAATAATTTTAAAGTTACTCGTCAAACTGCCTACGCAGTTTGTTGGCGAGATAGCGCTTATTCTCAAAAGGCGTTACGAGTATTATTGATTAAAATGACTCTGTTGAATTCCTAGTTCCTAGTTAACTAACACTTTTTCAGTCACCGACAGTAACATATTATTAAACTTTGGGCTCAAAATTATCTGACATGTCTCTATGACTAGAGGCATGAAAGTGTGTCAGATTTTATGAACGCAATGTGGGACAGAGTCTGGCAAACAAAAGCTGTCCCAGAGAACCTGCGGCAATTTCAAAAAACCTGCAGCTGTTTACACTGACTGTACACTGAATAAACGGAGCTGATACTATTTGATTTCCTGATCTTTTCACATCAGTGTTGGAGTATTAACTCCGTTTATTCAGTGTACAGTCAGTGTTAAAAGTTGCAGGTTTATTGAAATAGCCGCTCTTTCTCTGGGACTGCTTTCGTTTGCCAGACTCATTATATAAACTATTACTGGTGACTATACTAAAGGATTTCAAGGGGCAAAGTATGACCTCTACGAAAATACGGCGGCAAAAGATTAGCATTTTCAATATTCATAGCTCCCAATCAACGGGCGGATATTACAAAAAAACACAGTTCAAATGTCGAGCGCGCCAATAGCCGGACGTGAAACGAATCTACGACAACGATTTATACTTTTAAACCCCCGCAATACTCGTACATTACCGAAATAAATTACTTTTGCCAAAAACTAATTTAGCGCTATCTCGGAAAAACTCATACTGTATGGCTGTCAAAATATTGAATATTCTCTCTGATACTTTTAAGGAGTTGTCTTTCAATATGTTTCAGAATTTTTTATTTAATTATTTAATCGAACACTGTTATTACTCCGTCAATGAGTGCTTAAGGGAATGCAAATTGTAATATAACTTTAAAACGAAATATTTGTACGCCAGCCTTGGCAAAACAAGATACGATCTATGATTATTGTAACACCCTTTATATACGTTTGTTTTTATGCAACTAAACTATTTATTCATTCATTCATTCATTCATCACCCTCCTTACTAATAATCGTTGAATAACAGTGGTATAGCTATACAATGTTTTGTCCTTATTAAAATATCTATCATTGTGACATTTGAAATTGCCAGTTGAGGACAAAACATTGTATAGCTAGAACACCGTTTTTTAATGATTATCAGTAAGGTGGAATGAGTATTACCTGCAGTTAGTCTGTAGACATCTCGTATAAAATGTGCAGTTAGTATAGAGCTCTCTGTTTAAAGTCACATCAAACCGTTTAATTGGATTTAATGCTTATATTTTTTTTAAAAGCTTTTAAAATGGCGGTGGAACTTAGCTACATACATAAATAAATAAATAATATCAGAGGACAAACTCACGCAAATTGACCTAGTCTCAAACTAAGCCTAGGCCTGTACTATGGGTACTAGACAACGATAAACATACTTATATAGAGAAATAAATACTTAACTACATAGAAAACCACAAAACCACAAGACTCAGGAACAAATATTCGCGCTCATCACACAAATATCTGCCCTTACCGGGATTAGAACCCGGGACAGCCGGCTTCGGAGGCAGCGTGACTTCCAACTAGGCCAACGTATCGTCAAATTTGAATATTTATAAAGCTTGCACAAAACCCAGAATTGCACAGAAGATCGAAACACATTGCGATAAGGCATTTTTATGTCAGAGAACTTGTAACTGAGAAAGAGCTGCAAGTTAAATATGTTCCCACAGAATACCAATATGCAGATACTCACAAAAGCTGTTTTTAAGCCTGGATTGGCGTTTATTTGTGGTTTAATTGGCCTAACACTGTAGATAGGGTTTGCCAAAAAGGGAGGATGTTAGAAGAGATTTCAGCAAACATCTAAACTCTATCACAATACTACAGGCTGCACATGTATAATCTGCTCTATCTATCTGTCACTCTGTCATATTTTTCTCTTATTTACTCGACAGTAACGGTGAGGCCATTTGCAACGTTAAAAGATGGCGGACGTGTGATTTGTTTTAGACTTTAATTTTTGGGTAATTAGGTGTTCAAAGTTCTTTTCTGATAGTGATTTGTACTTTTTATGCCTTTGTGTCGCACAGAGATTGAAGACTTGGACTTATTTCGTGTATCTGGCATCTTTCTTCTCGTTTCAAGTGGACTCGCAGTGGTGCAGAGGTTAAAACTATCTTGACCTCTGACCTACAAATCACCGTACAACGTTGCCCCCAATCTTCCTAGAGAAGATTGGATTGTGTTTTATTGCTATATTGATTTATAATTATATATACTTACTTGACACTGGCGAAATCACTTCACGTGGAAACGCCATATCCCCGCGGTAGTAGCAGTTCAAGTCGCCGCGGGGGCAAAGAAAGAAGAAGAAGAAGAAGACAGTAATGGCGGCCGAGTTAAAAACAATACCAACGACAAGATAACTTGCCAATGGCAATATCGTTTTACCCAGTAGAATGGAGGCTCTGGAGGGCTAGCACGAGTAGTCCGCGACTTGTTTGTCGCACGGATATCATTCTGTCTAGTCTGTAACGATTGAGACACAGAATCAGAATCAGAATCAGAATAATCTTTATTCAAGTAGGTTTACAAATAAAAAACTCTTTTGAAACGTCATAGTAACGACTTAGCCTTTTTTTTTTTTTTTTTTTTTGATGACGAAGTGGAAATGCATTTACGCATCCCCCCGATGGCCTAAGGATGACCGTGCAATGGGGGGTATAACGGACTCTCACCTAAGCGAACTACCGTTTAAAACCACTCCGGCGTAACCCTCCTGGCTGGTTAACGGAGACGCCGCGGTACCGCCAAAGCATTGCCCGCTGGGCGCCTCCCAGCCCGCTCCGAAGAGCACACCGCCAAAGGAGGAGACGACTGCGTACGCACACAGCGATCTCCCCAAGCTGGGGGAGCCGTGCAATGTGGGCCCTTCACCCACATGGCTCCCCATGAAGTTCAGGCGATCAGCAAAAGCTGGGTTCGCCTTCCCTTCACAGCCTGCATGGAGTGTAGGGTGTTTTCCGGCAGGCTATTCCCCCCAGTCGCAGTGACCGGGGTAAGTCCACGTTCCTTCAAACACCCACACTACACCTGTCTCAGGTCTAAAATGTCCTCTGAAAACAGAGGTCACTAGACCCGAGACTCACGTCTGGGCGAACCAGGGTCGCTTTCCGGGAACGGGATACGGGGACACCTACCCGAGCTCCGTCCCTTCAAACTCCCCCTCGTCGCCCCCCACATGTGCGCTCTTTTGGGGAGTATTTGGTTCCCCGGGCCCGCGCTGGCCCTGGAAAGTGGATATCCCGCCACTGGTTCGGTGGAAAAGGGGGGAAGGATGGGAGCTGGGAAGGAATGGGAAATCGGGAAGGTGGGAATGGGATAGGGACGTGCCGCTCTTAGTCTGGCCCCTCACCCCGAGCCTTTCCGGTATGGGTAGCCCTGTCCGGTATAGCCACGGGGATCATAGAGACACGCAAGCCCCCCCACCACGGCAAGGTGGCAGCACAATCGGGGGGGAAAAGTAACGACTTAGCCTAAATTGACTGCAGGTTCAAATCGCGACCGATCAGAGAAGAACCTGTAAGAAACTCTGTCGGATGTCTTTTTTTTTTCGACGTTCGCAACCTTTTGTCGTAAGGACTAAACATTTTATTACAAGCAATTCAGTCCCAAGCATTGTTATCATTAATATAGTCTTTAATACTATAATATGCTTTAGAAATTAGTTTACGCTTAACGTAACTCTTAAATTTATTTACTGATAGTTCAGTAACATTACTTGGGAGCTTATTATAGAACCTAATACAATTACCCATAAAAGAGTTTTTTATTTTATGGAGCCGCGTGAAGGGCACTGCGAGCTTATATTTATTTCTGGTATTAACATTATGTATGTCACAGTTCTTTCTAAATTTAGCGATGTTTTTATGAACATACATAATGTTTTCATAAATGTATTGACTGTGCATGGTCAATATGTTAATTTCTTTAAACTTATCTCTAAGCGAGTCTCTCTGGCCCATCTTGTAGACAGCACGAATAGCCCTCTTCTGCAGAACAAAGATGCTATTTACATCAGCAGCACTACCCCACAGTAAAATACCATATGACATAATACTATGGAAGTAACTAAAATAAACTAATCGAGCGGTATCTAAGTCTATTAATTGCCGAATCTTATTAACACCCTCACTACGGCAAAATATTTAACTCTAAATTAACCATACTTTTATCGGTCTGATTCGACCTGATACCGGAGCGAACGTAAAACTGTTGAACTGAGTCTACCCGCCAATCCAGCAAGATGAGGACCCCATTGGAGCTTGGAGTCTAACGTTATACCAAGAAACACTGTATCATTAACTAGGTCTAGTTTGTCATTTTTAATAGTTACAGTAGTTTGACTATTTTTCACATTAGTAGTCATGAACTTTATACATTTAGTCTTTTTTTCATTCAGTAATAAATTATTAACACTAAACCAATCGACTACTTTTGACATTAAACTGCTGTTGTCGTTTAACTTTGAACACAAGTGACGTATCATCAGCAAACAATACTATATCATGGTTGTCCTTTATAAGGTAAGGTAAGTCATTTATGTAGATGAGGAATAAAAATGGACCCAATATTGAGCCCTGTGGTACGCCCATTGAGACCAATGACCCAGGTGATCGTACTCCATTCACGTCTACCCTTTGTATTCTCCCGTATAAGTACGTTTTTATTAAGTTTAGCGCAGTACCTCTAACTCCATAGTGGTGTAGTTTCCTGATCAATGTGTCATGGTTAACGCAATCGAAGGCCTTGGACAAATCACAAAAAATACCTAAAGCACACTGACCGACAAGCGAGAAATAACAACTTGTGCTAAGTAGCTGCACTGGTATACCCATAACAGCTAGAATGTGAAACGCTTATCGCTTACACGAATGAATTAACCCTCTGCAACTGTGGTGACTCTTTTAGAAACATTCTACTGCGGTGGAGACTCAGACGTCATTTTTGATAAAATATACAAAAAATACTAATGGGTCAGTGATAAGTATTGTTTATTAAGTGTATTGCATGATTATTTATTTTTCATGTGGAATTTATAATAAGCATGTACCTATATGGGCTTTTAAATAAAAAAAATACATTAACTTGAAGAAAGTAAAAAAATCTGGAGTTTTTAACATAGGTTAGTTTTTAATGCCCCGAGTCTTTAGGAGAGGTTACTGAGCAATACAGACCTATTTGACGCTATAAAGCGATTTTTTTTTTGGCGGTGTCTGATAGACGTCACGTTAATCGCAGAGGGTTAAAGAAAAACATGAAAAAGTGCCTTGTTTGGACAAAGATCTCAGCAATCCGTAGTTTTAAATAAAAAAGTGGACTAAATATCACAGGACAATGTCAACTAATTGACCTAGTCCCAAACTAAGCTCTAGGCTTGCACTATGGGTACTAGACAATAATAAACTTGCTTATAAAGAGAAACATATTCTTAAAATACATTGAAAACATCCAAAACTCAGTAACAAATACTCGTGTTCATCACACAAATATCTGCCCTTACCGGGATTTGAACCCAAGACCGCTAGCTTCGAAGGCAGGGTCACTATCAACTAGGCTAGCGTGTCTCTCGTGACTAGACTTTCATGTAGCAAAAAAAACAAAAAGATTTACGCAAGGTGCATAAAAGTTTATATTTCTTTGGCAAAAGCCCCAGACATTTATTTATATATCAGTTTAATAGCCAAACTAGTGAATTCACTGCCAAGTGCTACTTTTAATCCAACGTTTACTCAACGGAACATTAAAATCGCCATTATATCGTTGGTACACTACCTGTGTGGTGTGACTCAGAAAAACAAATGCTACGCCATAACGTATTCTATTCGTGGAGAATCGTACACAGAGCTCCGCGTAAACAAATAGATGTAATGGTGATCGCGGCGTGTTCTAGATTTCAGTGACACCATACATTTTCAAAGAGACGTGGGCTAACGATGGGCTTCATAAGAAAGCTCAAGGTCGAAGCGAGGTACAAGCGAATATTTGTTTCAGAGTCTAGATATTTTCTATGTATTTAAGTATGTATTACTCTGTATAAGTATTTATATCGTTGTCTAGTACCCATGGTACGCACAAGCCTAAAGCCTAGTTTGGAACTAGGTCAATTTGTGCGACATTGTCCATTGGATCATTGGATCTTTATTTATTTATTTACTATAGGTTAATTTAAAAATCCTGAAATATTTTCAGTTTCGGAAAAAAACATAGTTTGCCAAATTATATGTTTGTGAAATAAATCAGTTTGTGAAACGTTTTTGGCAAACATTAATAAACCAGGCGGGGCAGATCGCTCGCAGAACAAATAGCCGTTAAGGTTGAAAAGTTCTAAAGTGGTTTCCGTCTACTAGAAGACGCTGCGTAGGTAGACCTCAAGAATCTTAATTGATAAGTATGGGCAATGGGGGGGTTATTACGACATAGCTATGTAGTTCATTTTTTGGGAAACGCAAAAGGACGGAGATATGGAAGCTATATAACTGTCTTTTACGCTCGCCGTAACATGAACTACGTCTATCTCTTAATAACCCCCCTGTTCTTAGGAACCATGGCGACAATATGGAAAAAAGAAAAACAGCATTTAAAAAATCACTTGAAAGCGTTATCCATTCCTTTACCGCTGAAACGAGATTTTTATACAATTAAAACAATGTCTTACATTCGCGTTTGGTCATTTATTTTGATCCTCTCAGATTACAGTCACTTTAAACCAATTATATTGCGACGCGTTATCACACGTGTGGAAAAAAAAAATATACAAAGCATGTAATAAATGGCTAGAATCAGGCTCATCTTCCTAAAGAATAAAAACGTTTACTTAACATTTTAATATTTTTGAGAACGGGGTACCTATTGTGCCGCACCGCACTACAAATGGTCATTTAACTACTTCTAGTTAAAATTTGACACATTTTGTTTGTAGACAAATTCCAAATTCTTATATCGCCCTATTGAATATTGGGTACGGCTGACGTCAAAGACAATAATGCTCACATCACATTTTTTTAACTTATTCCATTAAAATAAAGTGAAACAAATATACAGATATCTTTGACTTAGATTGTACAAGCATAGAGGAATTGAAACTGGATAACTTTTTAAAATTAAATATATATATTTTTATTTACTAGTTGTAAATCTATTTTAGTCTCGTTAAATTAAGCAAACTATAAAAACTATATACGTTACGAACTTTTTAAGGCCTGAAGTCTTAACATAACAATACGTTCTTATGGTCTTACCTAACATAATTAAACCAGTTTTTTTTTTATAACATTTATGAATAATTAGTAATCTTAGTTATTTCCCCGGACCAATACAAGAACTGGTTTCAACTTAGAGTCCCAAGTGCCGTCATTGGCGGACTGAGGGGTAAGATCGCCACTCTTATAGGTCTCGGAGATTTTGCTGAAGATATCTTTGAAGGGCTTGTCTGTGGTTTCATCGGCAATTGACTTGTCTACGTCATCTATAGTCGCCCCGTTGGGTATAACCTGCTTCCCAGTGGTGTAGGGAGTTTCCTTGCCGTACTGCAGATCCATGAAGTCATTGAGTATGCCTTCTAGAACCTTCTTGGTGGTGGCGTTGGTGACGGGGTCTTGGATGCCCTTGGATAGCGTGTCAATGGTCACGGTGGGGACAGTCATGATTTTTCTGGAAAATGGATACAATGTTTATGTCAAGTATAGTACTTATATTATCTGACGACTTAAAAACATGGCTTCTTGTAAAAAATAAATTTATTATATCAAAGGTATTTTTATCGTTGACTGCGCACATTTGTTTTCAATCTTTGACATAATTTGCATTTAAATTATGAAATATTATTGTGAACATTTTCAATACCACCTACCCGCTGACTTAAAAAATGAATCCAGTGACGAAACATTCAAGCGTCGATTAAAAAACCTTTTGTTGGATAAAGCATTTTACTCTGTAAGTGAATTTATTGACGCTGAATTAAGACTTATACCTATACTTTTGCGATTGTTTTATTGTTAAGTATTTGTGTGCTTTAATAATCCATTAATTTTCGACATTGGCTTTTGCTAAATGATTATTATTATTTTATTATTTTTTTTAGTTTTACTTCTTTGACGATCATAATATGAACTCTGTAAAATTGACATGTTGTTCAATATAACTGTAACTTATATTATGAAATAAATAAATCTAAATCTAAATCTAAATCTAAATACACCTGTAAAGATAGGGTTTATTAGGTTTTAAAAATCATTTACCTACTCATAGATATTAATACTCGTATATGTATAACAATACGCTTTGCTGCACCGACCCTAAATGATTGTAATTGCAGATAAAATATTAGAATCATCAAGCACCTCAATTTAAGAATTCTCGTAATTGTATGTGAAAACAAACCTGAAGGGTATGACAAAAAATCGTTACATGAAAATGGTTTAGAAATTTTATCGCAGTACGTTAAAGAATGCTTTAAATATCATCATGAATGCTGGCAACTTTATAATTCTGCATAGTAATGACATCTAGCGACAAAACGAAGAATCCGCAACACTCCCTGCCGAGCAAGTGGCGCCCCAATCGACAAAGGTTTCAAACGGCTAGCGATACATTACTTATTTATTCGCGCACCAGGGGCCCATTTCATAAAAGCTTGTTGCTGGTAATACAAGTGGAAGTCTCTTTTCATCAGTGCGTATTAAAAAGAGACTTCCACTTGTACTACAAGTTACAAGCTTTTATGAAATGGGCCCCAGATAAGTATTGCCTCATATTATTAATTATATAGATTCAGTGTAAATGTATGTACTTTGATATGATTAATATTCTATTCCAGAATCTAATTAAATTAGTACCGTCTAAAGTCTTGCATACTTATTAATATTTTCTGCAACGCAAATAAGCGTTTTGCTAACTTCACCCAATGCCTTGAACGCGTTTTTGCGTTTAACACAACAAAGTTTCTCGCTGTGTCTTAATTTAACACGTACCTATATGCGTTTTTACAGTATGCGGGTTTCACATTAAGTAAATTAACTTATTTTAGACTGGGTTAAGTATGACAAATAAAAAACAACAATATTCAAATTTCCCAAAGACATTTCGCGCCAATTATGTACCTTTATAAACTTATTGCATGCACAATTTTAAGAATTTGAGCCCTGTCCAAGTACATGAACCTAGAATTTTCGGTAGAAAAAAAAACAGTGATTTTAAATAACCCACATAATTACATTTTGTACTAAAACTTTTGAGTAGGACTTACTTGTATAAGATCTGGGAATAACGTGAATAACAGGTCACAGTCCGATGATTACTGCCGACACTCGGCCGATTCCTGGATTTTTAAACCATGGGAGGCTCGCCTGTCACCACATCGATAACTCACCGCATTATCTGAAACGATAAAAACCGCAACATATGTCAAATTTCGCATGCCAGAACACTGATAATATTTCACAGAAATGCAATAGTATTTGCAGTGTTTTCATGAGAATTGGGACATTTTGTTGCTCTTTTGTTGGAATTGCATGCGTTTGTCGTATGTCATGACAAAGGAATAGGATAGTTTATTGATAAGATAAAATAATCGGTGGTATCGGTCATCCTTATCGTATGTAGTCATCCTTTCAAAGATAAATAAACCGTGAAATAACAAGAAATTCTTTGTTTAAAACCTTTAGCTTAGAGTAGGTACGAGTACTGACGTCAGACGTGGATCTTGACCTATGCTTAAAGGGCATGCTTGACTGTCTGTGTGAATGTTTCTTCTAATTGTTCGTTGCATTTAAATAAGACAATTAGTACCGATTTCACCATACGATGTCAAACAATAAATGGTAATCGACTGTTAGTTCATACATTTTACCAACTATCAACTCTCTAATCGTCTGTCAAGTGGTTAACATCGTATGGTGAAATTGGTAACTTAGGACGTCAAATCTGCCCTCATAAGCCAACAGGTGGTATCTGAAATGTAATAGCCAAAGCAGATTCAATCCTCTCTCGTTAACAATAAGGTTGCTTTTGTTACAGGATTTTTGTCTGAGATACCGCCATTTGTCTTAGCAGGGTAGAAATGCGTTTCTGTTAGAGAACTGACAGAAACCCAGATGCTATCTGATATTTACTTTAAACAAACAACTTCAGTACAGTAATCGTCGTCACAACAATACGACAATTTATACGCAAAAACGCCTCTTTCAAATAATCAATGAGTGCCTATATGGCATTGTTAAGGTAGAGCTGACAAATACTATCTAATCTGTTTATACTAATCCGAAATATTCCATGATTTTTGACGCATGTGATCCGAGAATGTTTATAAATCATCCTTATCGGGTCATGCCACCGCGCCATTATTTGTTTAAAGAAACGCAATACTTTTCCAAGTTTGGTCACCTCTTCAATCTTTAAATGCGACGCGCTTTGAGGAAGTGAAGTTCTACAATCATTCGGCATTTCCTAACCATATTTTCTCTAGTCATTTTCGTAACGTTTAAAATGACTATACTTGTAGCTTCGTTAAATATTTATCTATCATTCCCATTCTTGGCAAGGAAAGAGTACCTAAGACAAAGCATAATTATTAGACATCCGAAACGGAACCTATTTATGCCAAGATGCGTTCGCTAACTAGCGTTTCTATTCGTTAGGTTTGCAACTATTGACTATAAAATAAAATGTGTTTATTTACAAAAAAAAACAATTATTTAATTGTTCCCTAAATTAACAGTCTTTTAGACGAGGATTCCCTCTCCGGCTCCAGCGACGGCAACGGGGATGGGCTGCAGAAGGTCGATGGGGTTTGTATCGGGGGCGGCGATAGCAACGACGTCAATGGGGTTGCTCCCACCGACCTCAGGGACAACTACGACGGGCTCGGGGGTCTCGGGGAGTACGGGAAGAGGCTGTGGCTCGTAGACGGCTTCGGGGACGACCGCAGGGGGCAGGGGCAGGGGCTCGTACACGGCTTCGGGGACGACCGCGGGGGGCAGGGGCAGGGGCTCGTACACGGCTTCGGGGACGACCGCAGGGGGCAGGGGCAGGGGCTCGTACACGGCTTCGGGCACCAACTCGGCGTCGACCACGGGGGCAGGCACGGGGGCGGGAGCCTGAAATAATATTTTTGAGGAGGAGTTAACTTCAAAAGTATTTATTTGTATGAGTCATGGGCAAGCTTTTGACGTGTTTTAGAATCGTTTATGTCACAGTCGCCATTACTGTAAATGACATAAGAGTTGTCAAACGTTGACGATACGGAAACACGTCAAAGACGATATCGTTATTACCGTGTAGAATCCCAGCCATGTCGTCATGTATCCTCTAACAATATAGCAGATATTGAAACTAGTTTTATGATGTACTAGGTTCACAGGACTATTGGGCGTTGCTATTTATAAGAATATTACCGTAATTGTTTGCCCTAAGTAGCAATCTGAAATGCACCGATTTCATTGGAATAAATTGGCAATACTAACCTTACTTAAGTATGTATGTAAACTCTATATTGTACACCGAAGTAATACAAACTAACATAACTAACTAGTAGTAACTGGTAACTTAAATATGAACTAAACGTAGGTAAAAAAAAAAGTACTTACGGCGATTCCAGCTTCAGATTCCTGGGCGTTGATGTTAACGGTGATCTGAACCAGGGGGGTGGTGGGGGCGGCCGCAGCCACGGCCACGAGGGCAACAAATGCAACGAGGAATTTCATGATGAAAATTTATTTAGCTGTAAATACAATTAGGATATGTAACCTTAGGCTTATTTACGTGAGTTAAATACAAGTAGTTATTTCCGTTATAGAAATAATATCTGTTGGGGCTAATGCAACTATATGGGGAAAGTGCATCTACCGTCATATCTTGTAAAGTGATTTAGCATTTCAAAAACGCACTATCACCTCTCCCCCATTAGAGACTGGTTTGTAAGTAATGTCATAAACGTTCAAAATGCATAGCAACAGTATGAGAACACATAATGAGATAATTGTTGCCATGTGAAGAATCTTAATCATATTTTAATTAATGGTACAGTCAAGTTCAAAAGTATGTATACACTTTAGTACCTTGTCACTTTAATCGCTTGGATAATTTCATATGGCAGTTTAAACATGACGTTAAATAGACAAGGTACTAAAGTGTATACATACTTTTGAACTTGACTGTACATGTGTTTGATCTCCTGTACCCATGCCAAAGCCTCTGTCATACGTTTTCGGCGTTATTGTCTGTTGTTAAACATAAACGCATTTACTTGAATCTCGCTATGAGGTTTCTATGTGCTGTTCTCTAATGTTTTTTGAATACTTTTCCGCTTAAACAAACTTGCTCCAACTGACACTTATTAGAGCCTGTGCGGAAAGAGAAGAGAAGGATTTGAGAGCGTGTCGGTGCTATTTTATTGTTTTTGCTATGCTGACAATGTTGCTTCCCTTTCCTGCCACGACTTTTCTCTTTCCACACACACTCTACTTGCTTATTGTAATTTTATTTGGTTTAGTATTATAAGGCACTTAGTACTTACCAATTCACAGAACGAATTGATGGTTTTTACTTCATTAACGTGATATATATACTGCTCAGTTTAGGTAATTAATAATTATCTTGCGGTGGTTTATAGTGGATTAAGTGGATCGATAAATAACATAAAGAGTAGCGATCGTTAAATCCTCAAGTTCTAATGCGATATTTGGTGTAATAAAACAATAAACATTTTTTAACGACTTGAATTCGTGGGCTTAGGCCGTCTGTTCACGACACATCATGAGGCATATGCATGTAAGCTATACAAAAAATACATATCGGTAAGGTGCCATAACCGGAACGAAACCGTAGACAGAGTTCTACGAGGCGAAGCCGCTTGCGGGCCGCTAGTTAAATATGTCCGTATCTTGGTTTGCAAGTAAGAGATGAGATGACGTAAAAATACTTCCTAGTGGGACCTTAAAATCAGGTGGATAAACAGACCGACCAAGGTGGAGCAAGGAAAACCAAGTTCTTCGAGCATTAATCAGGTAAGTATCAAGTATATTTACATAAACAAAGTTTAGCGCGGGTACCTGATGATGTAAGTATTTTGATGTTTTTTTGAATAGGAACCTGCCAAGTTTCCCTTATACATGCAGACTGACTTTTTGTCAAAAAAATCATTTATTTATTCCTGTATTGGCAAGTGTTACGATGGCATTGGTAATCGATAAGGGAATAATTAAGTATCAAGGGACGAACAGACACATATTGACCTAGTCCCAAACTAGCGAACTCCTCAAAAAATATATTTTTTCCGAATATTTCTTGCATTAATTTTCCTTTTTCAGATATCTATGTTAAACTGGAGCTATAGAGATTTCGATAAATTCGGAATTATGTAGTGTAAGTGTCCTGCAGAGATATGGTCAGGCTTGGAAGCCTGATTTATCAGACATGAAGATTTTCGTGGCCCCGGGGTCATGGTGTAGCTGTAATGGTGTGTTTGTCTTATCATCCAAAACTTAGAAACAATTACTCGTAAATGAAAACATTTTAGGGTTCCGTAATAAAACGTTAAAAAAGAAACCTTATACAGAGATTTCTCAGCAGCTACTGAACCTATCAACTTGTTATTTGGCATAAGGGTATAACTTGCTTGCCCGCATCTATTTATATAAAAAAATAAGCTGAAGAGTTTTATAGTACCTAATTGGAAATGAGGTCTAAAAGGGGAGATCAAAAATGAAAGTAATTTACTATAGGTATAGCAAACGCGGTATCATATGAAAGGGCTTGATTTGTACATTTCAGAACAGTCTTTTTTAATATTTTGTTATCTAGTTTTGGATTTATGACCATTACCGCTTCAACAATCTAAGGTACCAGTACTCGACAAAGGACCAATGTTCGACACTGATTCTTACTCAAAGAAGATAAGAGGTATTCATTTGTTTTGCAACAATCAATTTATAACCCTATGATCTTAGAATTAAAAGCTTCTGTCGATTATTGGTGCATGTCAGCTAAAAGTGTCGAACATTGGTGTTGTTACCTTACACTAAAATTATAAATCTAAAAGTAATTTTGTTGTCTGTCTGTTTGTTACGCTTTCACGGATAAACCGCTGAACCGATTTAGATAAACTATTTGGAAACACCGGAGAGAGGAGTTGGTTTCTCTGTTTTACCATACGAGCCAAAAAGTGCATAGATCAACGCTTTGCTCTAAAACTACCCAGGGAAACGGTACCGGTTTATGACAGGCACGACAGTGGTGAGAGACGAGACTAAAACGTTGGAAGATGGAATGGTTTCCTCGAGGGCGTTTTTACTGCTACTTTAGGAAACCTTAGCACACGAATGCTTTTAGTGAAGACGCACCATTACAGAACGATACAGATGCACTTCTTGTACTGTATTTTTCTCCCATGATTGGTAATATATCTGTTTGATATAGGACGCAATGGAACTGAACCGGTGTATACAAAACGGGGTTATTGATTTTCATTAAACTGGCTCAGCAACTCAGTTGGGCTTGCCTTTCACTCACTCTTCCCTTCCCGCTCACCTTCCCTAATCAATTCCACAGTTTAATTAAAATATTAACAAAATAGTGATTGAGGCTAAAATCTACATGCAGTGCATTTTTAAATTTGTCATGCAGCCCTCCTGGTTAATAAATAAAATGTAGTGATTTAATCATAACAAATCATTTTATTGTGGGGAAATCAACGGTTGTTTAGACAATGATTCCCTGTCCGGCTCCAATGACGGCAACGGGGGTGGGCTGCAGAAGGTCGATGGGGTTAGCATCGGGGGCAGCGACGGCGACGATGTCGATGGGGTTGGTTCCAGGGGACACAGGCGTGACAGGCATGATAGCGACGGAGTCGGGGACGACCTCAGGGACGACCACGATGGGCTCGGGGGTCTCGGGGACGACGGGAAGAGGCTGGGGCTCGTAGACGGCTTCGGGGACGACCGCGGGGGGCAGGGGCAGGGGCTCGTACACGGCTTCGGGGACGACCGCGGGAGGCAGGGGCAGGGGCTCGTACACGGCTTCGGGCACCAACTCGGCTTCGACCACGGGGGCAGGCACGGGGGCGGGGGCCTGGAAATTTGAAGTAGCACGCAGTTCAGATAATGTTAAGTTTCATACTAGCCATTATTTAATGCCTCAGTAGAAAGTTTATTACGCAACTATTTAGTATCGTCTCGAATAATCAGTCTCACGTGATAGAAATGAGTACATAGCTCAAGAAGTCATCAAATCTGTTTTATTTTATGAAACGAAATGAAAATGTTTCAGCTTTTTAACGGAAATAATAGCTAGGCTTTTCAAAACAGTAAGTTCGATACTCTTGTGTTTCACTTAATACTTTAATGTTTTATTTCGGGTCACCTTCTTCAATATGATGGATAACTTATGGCTATTGTTCACGTTTAACTAAGTAAAACAGGGTTAAAAATGGAAGATGTAAACTTACCGCGGCCACAGAGTCGGACTGAGCTTGGATGTTTACGATGATCTGAACCAGGGGGCTGCCCTGGGCGTCGGTGACGACAGCGGGGACGGGGGAGGGGGCGGCGACGACGGGAAGAGGCTGGGGCTCGTAGACGGCTTCGGGGACGACCGCAGGGGGCAGGGGCAGGGGCTCGTACACGGCTTCGGGGACGACCGCGGGGGGCAGGGGCAGGGGCTCGTACACGGCTTCGGGCACCAACTCGGTGTCGACCTCAGCGGGCAGCACCGCGACGGGGATCACTTCTTCGACGGTCAGAAGACCGCCAGGAGTAGCGACGGTGATGGAGTCCTGTCGAGAATATTTAATTCTAGGTGTGATTGTTATTAATTATCATTACAATTACAAAAGCAGGCATGAGATAAATTTGCTGGACCATTCGTTTGTAATTTTGGCTAGCTGGTTCTTTTCTAAAACACAATTGATCCACACAGTCGAACAAGAACTAATATTTTAGGCATCTCTGTCTAAATAACTGAACAGAAAGAGTAAGACGATTCACATTAGAAAGATCTAGGAAATATTGCATTTTATGTTCAATATTACATAGTGAGCTTAACACGTCTCCACAAATATAATAAATAAATAAATAAACCAAACGAACAGCATTATTTCCTATTTGCTCCGGATGGCTGATGCCCGCTCTAAAGATTAAGTTTCATTATTGTCGATGAAACTGATCTTACCGTCTTTTGAAGTTTCTTAACGTATCATTCTTGAAATAAGTAACCACATTCTGTCAGGTTGTTAAAGTTAAAAAAGATTTCTCTACACACAATATAAATGTGTGGCATAAAGTTGGAGAGCCGATCTGAGCTAACGTTGAAGAGCTTCTGTCAGCCTCCATTAATGAAATGGAATTCGTAAAAGAAACCTACCATTGGCTGGCCACCGAAGGTAGCTAACATCATCTGGTTGATGGCATGCTCGAGGTACGGCAGGAGGGAGGCGGGGGTTTCAGGGTTCTGGAGAGCGTTGGACAGGTCGTAGAGGGTCCAGGAGGTGGTCGGCGCGGCGGCGGCCACGGCCAGGACAGCAGCGAATACAGCGGCGAATTTCATTATGAAGAAATGTATATTGCTGTAAGTGTATAAAATATTTCTGGTTCAATAAATTAGGTAAATAAATCACACAAATTGACCTTGGCACAAATTATACTCTAAGCTCGTAAGAAAAATATGGGTAAACGTACATTTATATCATTCTACATCACGATAGTGATATTCCTTAGTCGTCAAAATTTTACTACATTAGAGAAATGGAACTATGTCAAAGTAAAATAAGTTCTAAAAAATATCATAAGAGTTTTGTACGATTATTTATTACGTCATTTTCATATAATTCCACGGTGGATTTCATTGGCGTTACATAATATTCCAAATTAAATATTTCTAATTTTTAATCGCACTCATGCTACTTACCGATTCGCTGAACGATCTAATATCTGCCTGTCTGAACTACATATTTATACTTTTCTGCATCGGTACTGTTTATTGGACTGCTGTTTATTGAGGATTAAGAACATAAAAAAGACCTGTTTATCAAAGCAATTCAAAAATATCAGCAGCAACGCGATATACTCGTAAACCTATATTATTAGTCGATAGTATAACTACTGTTTACCAGCGACTTTGTTCGTGTACCTACCTACAATTTGTCAAACATAACCTAGTATATACGTCAGAAATTATCGCAACACATAAATCATCCTCATCAACATCATTATTAATGTGTATTTAGGTAGGTCTAACGTGCCCACTCTGTGCTTTCCGTTCTGTCGCATAAATTCGTATAGGTACACTCAACCAATTCGATTCATAGGCTTCAATAGAACTTTATCAAAGTGACATTATAATTCAATTCTATATTTCAAAATGGTTTCCAGCCCTTACAAAAGTCACCTTCGGTTGTTCAAGTGATTTTTTTATTTAATGGATCGAATTTCTTTGGTCCGTGCGTGAAATACCCTCTCAACTCCCTGGGCTAAGAGATCGATAACGGATCAACAAAAAGGAAAAACTGGGAACGCTAATCAACCACTCACGAGTATGACACTTACGATATGGATACTCCTCTCTAATATTAAGTCTGCGAATCCACTAAAGGAACTTCGTTTTTAGGGTTCCGTAGTCAAACTAGGAACCCTTATAGTTTCGCCATGTCCGTCCATCCGTCCGTTTGCAGCCTAGCTCAGAGACTCTAAGTACTAGAAAGCTCGATTTGCCATGAATATACATATTAGTAGTTTTTTTTTGTCGTACCTCCCCTACACCCAACGTGGGGATGTATTTTTTTTCTCGTCTACCCCATAGTGTGGGGTGTCGTGGGATAGGTCTTTTAAAAATATTACGGGTAATAAAAACAATTTTTCGTTTTTGGGATCCGTTTATGAAATATTAAGCTTTAAAGCGCTAATTTTTGTGTGTGGGAGGACCCCCTCCCCCTACAGCCAAAACTACAAATACTCAAAATTTGAAGTAAATCTTAAATTAAAACGCATATAACGAATAAGGAAAACTATCACGACTAAGTAGACTTCATTGGTTCTTGAGATACAGGCGATTCAAGTGTTTATACCTACTAAAATCTTCTAAGACGGCACCAAATGAGTTTAGATAGAAAATTTGTTATTACTTGTTGATTTTTGAGTTTGTAGTACTTAACGGCTTCGGACCCTACACTGAGCATGGTCCGACATGCTCTTGCCCGGTTTTTTAGGGTTCCGTAGTCAACAAGGATCTGTCCGTCTGTCCGTGGCTTAACTCAGAGACTCTTGAGACAAAGCTGTATTTGACATAGACATACATTTACGCCGACAAAGCTGGAAAATGATATTTTTCTTTTTTTCGGGTATCTCCTTGCAAGAGCACAGTTATTTTTTGTTTTTCAATCGAAATCATTGGATTGCTACATGATATCATAATGCAGGCGATGGTTTGTTATGGGCTTGCAACCTATCACTAATACACAAGTAAATTTCTTGGCCTGGTTGCGCAAAATGTGGTTACTGCATTTTACCAGGTGTTTTTAGTTGTTGGTATTTCTGTAGCTCTGCCTAATAAGGCGTGATATTATCTATAATGTATAATATTATATTTTTTTAGATTTAAGGGGACATTTAACTCGAAAAGTGTTAAAAGTAAAATTCAGATTCGATTCGCTGCGCAGCTCTAGGTAAGAAGGGATCAACAGACAATTTACAAACATATTATTATTGTAGGTCGTCCCAGCAACGCTGCGATTACGGGTTAACAGGTTTTTTTTGACCGGGGTAAGCAGTTAACCAAGCATTCTTTGCGTCCTCCAAGCCCGAAGTCTCATAGTTTGTTGGCAATCCTCTAATAATAAATAGCATAATAAAATGACAAATTCAGGTAGACGCACTAATTAACTATGATGGTAATATCAATTTTGAAACACTACAATAAAGAAAAACTTGCACAAAGTTAATATGGAAAAATATGTGGCACTTAAAAAATAAACTATCACGACTTAGAAGACTTGATTGGTTCGTGAGATATAGTGGCTGAAGTGCCTTCCTTGGCGACCGTTATGTTCGGTGTGGTGCAAACGTGGCCCCGTCGTACCTCTTTTAAAAGATCCAATGGTTCAGTAATGTAAGCAGATTTAAAACTAGGGTGATTGAGCCACTGCAACGAACCGCGGCGTTTAGGGCTAGTTTCAAGTTCGCGGCGTTCAAGTGCTGGAATGATCTCCCCCCTCCCAACCAAGGAGCGCCTAGCAAGTACACCTTTAAGCGATAGGCTTAAAGGCTATTTCTTGACGCTCCAAAAAATATAATTTCCCAACCAGCACTTTGTCCGTAAATTATAGTTTAAATTCTTTGTTTTTGTTTAGTTTTTGGTTAATTGTGTTTCTGTAAGATATTTGCATGTAATTTTCGTATTTATCTTGTCTTTTACTATCTATAAGTTATTGTTTAACAGTATTTTTTGCTTTATTCTATTTATTCGTCTAGCGTACCGTCCGTCTGTCACAAACGGAGCTGGCTGAATATCAGCGCTGTAGGTGTTGAACACCTCAGCATTATGCTGAGCCAGTGTCCGACTCACGGCCGCGGAGACACACTCACTACTCTTTTTATTGCTTTTTTCTGTTTTGACTATTTTCTGTGAGTCTCATGTGTGTAGTGAATAAATGTATTTTTCTTTGTTTCTTTTCTTTCCTTAGTTTTTATAATTTTAACCAGTTCAGTGAACTACTAAAATTAGCTTCTTTGCCCTATTCATTTAAAACAAACACAATAGAAGTTAAGATTGCGCACTCTAGGCATAAAGACAAAAATTGTTGAAAATACACATTTTATGACGCCATATTTTCAAGTGATAAGCGAAGTGTCTACTAAGCTACTAAGTATAGTTAGCAAGTTAGCAACCGATAGTATAAATTGTCGCCATAAATAAAATAAATCGCTCATCACATCACAAGGATCATAATTATAATAGAATCATTCTTGCCACCGAGCGCTATTTAGTTCAATTTATCAAAATAAATATGTATTTCACGAGTACACATTCATGTATGTAAGTAATATCTTATTGCTCATAATAATGTGTAAGGTGAGCTTATTACTTCAACGGATCTCTTTCTGCTAACCTAAAAAATTTGTGAGGACATATCACACGTCATATCTTAAACCAACTTCAAAAGCGGAGGAGGTTCTATGCTCGACTGAATGTATTTTTTAGCTGGAATATGCGTAACACAGAGACTATAAAAAAACTGCTATAGCCTGTCATAAAAATTATTTTCACATAACATTTAAATGTATTAATGTACAATCTTATATTTACGCCCTTATTAATGGAGAATGTCGGTAGGTACGCCAAATCGCTTGAAACTTTGTTTCAGTAAAGTTTAAAAATAAACAAACATACTACTATTTGTTTCATTCAAATAGACCCAGTTGTTTTGATTCTACGAACGTTTAAAATTTCGGACAATAATATTAAAACGCGCGATCGCCATCTTGCTACAGTGACGTCATCATTTAACAGCGGTACTCGCCCTTATATGAATGAGTAAGTTTGCAGGGCTTATATCTTTTTAACCGAAATAAGTAGCCAGTTGAAATTTTCACAGAATATGTCTTATAATAAACTCTATCGTTAAATATTATAAAATGAACGATAAATCAAATCCCAAGAGGGGTCCCCATACAAGAAACATGAAAAAAACCCATTTTTTTTAGCATTTTTATTCGGATTGTATTTTTATAGTGGCTTCTTATTTTGATACTATTTTAAGCTTAAATTGTAGTCTAACTTTCATAGTTTACGACTAAATAGAAATCTCAAGTAAAACTCCTACAAATATGTGACAAAACTGATTTTATCAACACGGAGTTTTAGGCGGTCACCCATCCTGCTTTAGACTACGCTTGTAGTTGCTTAACTTTGGGAGGCGAAGTAAAGGCTGTATTTGTATGATGGCTTTTTATTTCGGTGTCACATTAAGCTTAAATAATAATCTAAACTCCATACTAACCTATAGTTTACGACCAAACAGTAATAAAACTTTGTGTTAAGAAGTGCCTAGTTTAAATGAACACGATGATGTGGTGATTGCTAAACTTTGGCGGTGGGCCTTTCTTTACAAATTTCGTGATAGGTATGTAGAATTAATATTGCGACCGTATAAAATAATGAACTATAAAATATGAGTTCTGATACCTATTTTGTGTACTTATTCATTTCATCGATTTCAAATTTCGCGCGCGATCGACACCAAGTCGCTCATTCGCGATTAGTTAAATAGGTAGGTATACATGCCTACAACACTCGCTTCGCTAGGCTTTGTTTGTCTCCCGCTTTGTTTTAATTTTTGGGGATGTTTCACTTTAGCTATCAACATTATACTTTATGCATTAATGTTTTTGGTATTTTTATGTAAAATACGGTGACCCAAAATTATAGGTAAGTGCTTGATTTCCTTTTATTCTAACTTTATTTAACCAACTTGTTCGACAAACATTACAAACTGAAAAGCCGGTCAGTGACAGACAGTTTATTTAAACTGTAGGTATGTAATACAAAACAATACATAACCATAACTACATAACCATAAGTAGTAACATCCAAACGAATTCGTAAAAATATTTTGACTTCCAAAGTTAAGCAACTAAGAGCGTAGTCTAAAACAGGATGGGTGACCGCTTAAAACATCGTGTTGATAAAATCAGTTTTGTGACATATTTGTAGCAGCAGTTTTACTTGAGATTGCTATTTAATCGTAAACTATGAAAGTTAGACTATAACTTAAGCTTAAAGTAACATTAAAATAATAAACCATTATAAAAATACAATCCGAATAAAAATGCTTAAAAAAAATGGGTTTTTTTCATGTTTCTTGTATGGGGACCCCTCTTGGGATTTGATTTATCGTTCATTTTATAATTTTAAACGATAGAGTTTATAATAAGACATATTCTGTGAAAATTTCAACTGGCTACTTATTACGGTTAAAAAGATATAAGCCCTGCAAACTTACTCATTCATATAAGGGCGAGTACCGCTGTTAAATGATGACGTCATCACCCGTGAGCGCTCGCCGCCGGGTTTCGAGCGCCGGATACGAAGTTTAAAATTTAATATCTCGGAAACTATTTGACGTATCGAAATGATTTTTTTACAGTATTTTTTGTTTTTAGTGGAGAATATGATAAGCCAAAAATCTCAACTGGCCGACATTCTCCATTGTTTGTTACACATAATGTTATGCTATCAACATTAAATTCTTAGTGAACATCAAAAACTACAAATACTGAAGAAAGAAAGAAATGTAAATGAATTGAAATAACTTTATTCTGGAAACAGTTTCCTTAATAAAACCCCATTCCCAACAAAAATACAATAACGGCACAATGTAAACTTAACTAAGAAATGAAACTTAAATATCAGCCACTACATAGGCGCTGCCACGGTTACGGGGTTATAAAGCCACACAGATGAGGTAGTGAGGACGTTTCTTAAAGCTGGGATGAACTAAACCAGTGATTCCCAATGTGGTCTATAAAGACCCCCAGGGGTCGAGGTCCATATGAGCGGAAAAAATATAGGGGTCCATAAGCTGAAAATGGGGTCCACGATAGTGGATCCCATTTAAGCAGGTCGTGACTTTAATTTTGGCCTTCTACTCGTAATAATGAAATAATCCATATTCACATGCTTATAGTAGCTTCCTACTTACTTATGTAATACTTTCTTATAAATATAAAAAACACAAAATCGATTTATATAAAGTTTATTTTTATTTTCTTTTCGTGTAAGTTTTTATTTTGTACTAAATATTGTCTGGGGCAATTTTTAGCCGGCTAGACCTCCATCTTTATCCGTGCATAAGATAGCGATTTTTTGCTTAGTTCTTACGTGTTAACGTACCAACATACCTAGGTACTTTACTAGCACGATTTTGAAAACAAACTAATATTCCTAATTATATCACACACATCACCAGAGCCCGGAATTTTCATAGCAATTTTTAGGTGTCATAGGGACTCCTAGTTTATCGACTTCCGATATACATATTTTATCGATACATTATAGAACACAACACAACATAATTATCAATGAAGATTAAAAGTAAAGGTAAACAACAGGCGGTCTTATCGCTAAATAGCGATCTCTTTAAGATAACTTTTCAGTGGCTGAAAATGTTAAATAGAGATTTGCAATGAAAAGTTAATAGTTTACAATTATGCATTTAACCAGTTCAGTTCAGTGTTTTAACATTTATCAATTCCATGTACAAAGTCAGTTTTATTGCTTACAAGTGTTTCATGATTAGTTTCTCAATAAAAGAAATAGATACTCGTAGTCATAAATTAATCTTATCTCGAATCGCTCATTCGCGATAAGACTGCATCTTGTTTATTTCTACTCGTGATCATATTTAAAAAAATGTATTCTGTATTTATCGATATACCTGTTATGTATATTGGCAGTCGATAAACGAGAAGTCTCTATGACAGCTCAATAGTGCTACGAAAATTCCGGGCACTGCACATCACTAACCGAGGAGATTTGAGACTAAACTTCACCAAATTGATGCCACACGTTGACAAATTATTATTAAAGCATCAGGTTAATCCTTCCCACTGAGAGCATATTTAATTTTTTCTTCATTAAGGGTTTAATATAAAAAAAACAAATACAACATTTTAATTATAAATCTTTTTAGGGTTCTTGCTACTTCTGTAGCTCTGCCTACCACTCTGGGAATGAAGGCGTGATGTTATGTATGTAACATTTTAATTTGGTTCGTTTCAATTTTAATTTAATTAATTAATGTATTAAACT
This sequence comes from Acleris holmiana, assembly GCA_949316455.1. Classification (NCBI taxonomy): domain Eukaryota; kingdom Metazoa; phylum Arthropoda; class Insecta; order Lepidoptera; family Tortricidae; genus Acleris; species Acleris holmiana. The sequence goes on from OX438779.1 coordinate 6,658,514, forward strand.
TATGTGATTTTTTTTAACACCACACTTTACTACAGTTAGAAATTAGAATTGAATTTGCAAAACCTAATATATTACTTAAAGGTAAGCGGTCTACCCAAAAGCGAAAAAACTGCCAAAAGGACTACGAGAAAAAAAAATTTGGGGACCTCTGAACTAAACTAATGACATCAGGTAGGACCTAGTCAAAATGCAAATGCTGCAAATGATTTTGTTTTCCCCTTGGCCTCTATTTTACTCGGAAAAAACATATGGCCTATCGTATTATCGACCATAGCTCTTATGTAACGTGTGTCAAAAGCAATGTGGTTTTACGGAATTAAATAGAGCACTATTCTATTATTGTTTGACCCTACTGTAGCATAGCTAACATTAGTTAGGAACAGTTAATATATAAACAAATACCATATTTAATATGCTACACTTAAGATAACAGCAGCCAGAGGTTCGAAAAAAAACCAAAATTCCAAAACTAAATTTAATTAAAATATGAAAAATACAGGAATATAATTATCTAAGAGAGGTGACGATAGTTCGATGTAAGAACCTAAAGTGGACTTATTTGCTAATCGCGTAAACTCGTTGCACTTGCTGAATCGGCGCCTCGTGCCGATGTGTTGCTGTGTTGGAATTCGTCGGAATCGTTGGGTCGGCAGGTTTCTTTATGGTGCAATACCTAACTCCTCCATCCACAGATCAGCAACTATTTTCCCACGTTCAGTGAAAATATTGCTGGTAGCCCATCGCGAGGTTGAGTATTCACAGCAGATTCAGGATTCTCGGTAATCTGGCTATGGTTTTGTTCTTGGAGAACTCGTGATTTACAGTTCCATAGATCATATTTCCGACCTACAATTGCTATCGTAAGTGCACATGCACTTATTAATACCACATAGAAAGGTATTGTGGTATGATATAAAGTGTCGACTTTACTAGTCTCAAGTTTCAGGGGTGTCTCGACTAAAAGTTTATTCTGGATGCTGTGTAGTCCTTTTAAATCAATGGAATTCAGCTTTACATGGTTACGGGTTGTGGTTTGCTTTATGTCTTCGTATGAAATCTTCTGAAGTTTTAGAGGATGGCCTTGTATCTCATCGTCGTCATTGGTGATGGTGAACTCTGCAGTCCTTAGGTGGCAGTTGAGTGGAATGGTGATCAAATAACTTCCTTGCAGTTGGTTATAGTCATCTCGCTCACATGCTAGTTGAATTTTCGTAGGATGAGGGAATGAAACGATGAAATGCTGGTCGTCTAGTTCCTCCATTGCAGGTTTTGTTAGCGTTACCTTCGTGACTTGGCAGGACACGTGTAGGTTTTGCTTCATTATTAATTGATGCACGCAGTCTGTAGCAGCCCTGAGTTGATGCTTGACTCCTTTATCACAGAGGTAGTTGTGACCAAACTTCGGGCATTCAGCCTCCATGTACACGAATTCGTCCTTGTGAGTTGCTATAAAAGGGTAGGAAGGGATGATGGCTAGGTTATCTTTATTGGGAACAATGGATAATTTATAAAGGTCGTAAACATTTTCTGAAACCACGGGGAACCGGAATGCTATAATTATCTGTTTTTCCAAATAATAAAAACCTGGTTTAATAACGTCATAGTATTCGCGTAAATCTAAACTTAAAATTCTATCTTTACCGTATATTATTTTTAACTTATCTACCATAGTACCGAGTATCTTAATATCTAACATGGAATGGTGCGTGCTTGAAGTGCGTATAAAAGCTAAACAGTTTTCTAGTCTGGCTAGTTCAATTCTCAAATCTTCTACATTTTCACTTAATATAGTTAAAAGTTGGGAAAATCGTATGATTTCAATTAGACTTTTTTCTTTATCTGCGGATGCGTCTACTAGCATTTCCAACGTGCTATTAATTTTCTTCTGATTCTCGACTAATACGTCCAAAATGTTGTTAGAGTGAGTTATCCAATCCTGGCTAAGGCTCACATGACTATTTAATTCTGACACAACTTTATCCTGGTTAATCTGTAATTCTTTGATTAAGTTTCCATAATAAATGGCGTCTGATTTGTCGAGGTTGCCAGTAATACTTTTTATCACTGAACCAAGACCGTCTATGAGACCTCTTTTAGAGCGGGTGGATTCTAAGGACTTTAATTTATTCCGGGTTTTATCTAAACTACTTTGGAGATAATCCATTTGGTGTTCATATAAGAGAAAAGTGTCGTTGTTTAGTCGAGTCTTGTAGGTGCGTAACTGTCCCTTCACTAAAGCTATTTTGTCTTTAAAATCGTCAAGTTTAATGTATTGTAAATAAGTATGATAATGGGTGGTTAGTCTCATTGGTCCAAGGTTGTATGGTAGCAGTCCCGGTCCGTCAGCTAGGCTCTCAAGCTTTATCTCCAGGGCTTGCGTCAGGGACGTCATCAGTAATGAAAGAGTCCTGTAACAATGGGGTGCCTTTAGGTGTGCGTTTCACTCGGTTTTTTGCTACGGGCCCTCGCTTTTTCGAGGTATAAATGTGAATTGGGAGGTCGGAGAGAACTACATCCTGTGTGTAACGAGGGGCGGTTTTCTGTCGGCTAGCTGAAGGGTTCTTAATAAATACTTGTTGTTGGGGATGGTATTCGATTTCAGGTTCCCTATCCTTATTCCTGTTTTCTATTATTCTGGTACGGTTAGCAAGTGAAGTCTCGTTTATGATGTCATAGATCTGTTTCATTTGTTCCCGGTGGTTCTGTACATATTGCTGCAGTAGTCGTTCCGTAATATCGGTGTCGATCGGGTTTCGCGGATCGAAATGTCCCGTCAGAAGGTCAAAGGGCCGGCATTTAGTAAAACTATGGATAGAATTGTTGTAAGCTATTAATGCATATGGTAGGAGATTAACTATGGGTTCATCTTTTTGTTTTAATTTAAGAATTCGAAGATGTTCGAGCAACGTCGAATGGAAGCGCTCTATGATTCCATTATCATTGGGGGAATGTGCTAATGTCTTATGATGATTTATCTTATGTAGTCTGGCAAATTCGGCAAAAAGTTGGTTGGTAAACTCGGTACCATTGTCTGTAATAATAGTGATGGGAACGCCATGATGGGTAAAGTATTGCAGTAGAGCTTGGAGGACACTAACAGCAGTGCCGTCTTTCAGGAGATAAGCCTGTCCATACTTTGTAAAAACATCCATAAATGTAATATATTTCTCGTTCTGGACTGTAAATAGGTCCATGTGAACAGTCTCGAAGGGCTTGGTAGCCGGGGGAACAATGTTAAATCTAGGTCTAACGGGATTTCTATCATATTTCGCCTGTCCGCAAGTGGTACATTGATTTATGAATTTTGTTATATGGTCCTTCATTTTAGGCCAATAAAATTTATGGGAGAGGGCCAAATGGCACTCTGCTATTCCACGGTGGTTGGTTACTCCATCGTGGTAATTGTTTATAATTTCCTGTTGGCGGAGGTAATCTTTTATATTTTCTAATTCTACCTTACTCAACATTAGATTCATTGCAGAGCTTCTAAAATGATTTTGAATAATGGGGATGATTTCGTACATACCGAGAGGGGGTTGTATTAGGAGGCCGGTTTTAACTTTTGGGTTGACAAACTGCTTAATAGCGTTGACTACGTCATGCTCAAGATTTGATTTTGAAAGTTGAATTTCTATTCGTGTATGGGTCTCGAATGGCTTGGTTATGGTCGGCTTCCGTCTCACGTTATCTACTATGTTAAAAATGATTTGTCTGTGGAATTTGTTAATGGGATCGTACGTAATCGGGACCTCTAGAATAGGGTGCTCTGCACTTGTATGCGCGGTCATAGTGGAGGAATTAGCTTCTGAGTGGGGATTTTCTGACGGATTGGGTAAAATAGAGCAAAGTTCATCTATAACCATGGATTCAGTTTCCTCGTTGTGTATCTCTATCCTAGATAGGGCGTCGGCGTTGGTGTTAGATTTCCCTTTTTTGTAGATCACTGTGTAGTCGTATTCGCTCAGTTTAAGTCGCCATCGGGTCAGTCGTGAGTTGGGTTCTTTTAAATTTACTAGCCACTGTAAAGGTTTGTGGTCGGTTAAAATTTTGAATTTCTGTCCGAAAAGGTAGGGTCGGAAATATTTCGTGGCCCACACTATGGCGAGTAGCTCTTTCTCAATGGTGCTATAATTCAGTTCACTGTCATTCAGGGTCCGAGATGCGTAGCATACAGGTCTGTCAGATCCAATAGGACCTTGGGATAGTATACCACCTATTGCGACGTTCGATGCGTCAGTCGTTAAAATAAACTCTTTTGTAAAATCTGGGTACTGTAAAATGGGGTCATTCAATAGAAGGGTCCTACATTTCTCAAAGCAGTTTATGTACTCGGAGTCGAATGTTATCTTTTTCCCTTTCTTTAGACAGTTCGTGAGAGGTTTCGTTATGCGGGCGAAGTCGGGGATGAATTTTCGGTAATAACCGAGAAGGCCTAGAAACTGTTTTATTTCTTTCGGGGTTTTTGGGACAGGATATTTTTTGATTGCTGAAATTTTTTCAGGGTTCGGCTTAATGCCATCTTTACTGATAATGTGACCGAGGTAGGCAGTTTCTAACTTTAAAAATTCCGATTTATCCAACTGGATTTTAAAATTTGAGTCCCTGAGTCTTTGGAAAACCTTTTCAAGGTTGGTCATATGCTCCTGAAGCGAGGTACTGAAGACTATAATGTCGTCTAGGTACACAAGGCAAATTTCATTCTGAAGGCCGCGGAGGACGTTGTCCATCACACGCTGAAAAGTGGAGGGTGAGTTTTTCAGGCCCATGGGCATCCGAAGGAACTCGAAATGACCATGTTCTACGTTAAATGCTGTCTTGGGGATGTCCTGTGAGTCCATCTCGACTTGGTAAAAACCACTAGCTAAGTCCAAGGTTGTGAAATAATGGCATTTCCCTAATTTGTCTAGGACGTCGGCAATGTTCGGTATTGGGTATTTGTCATTTATTGTCTTGTCGTTTAACTTTCGAAAGTCAACTACAAGTCGCCACTTCTGTTTCCCGGAAGCGTCGGCCTTTTTGGGTACCACCCAAATGGGGGAGCTCCAAGCAGAGTCTGATGGTCGTATAATTCCTTGGTCTAGCATTTTACTTATTTGGTCTCTAACTTCCTGTCTGTGAACGAATGGATAGCGGTAACTTTTGGTATAGACAGGTTGTTCGTCGGTTGTCCTAATACGATGTTTAATCTTATTGGTAAAGGTCAAGGGTTCGCCGTCAATGTAAAATACATCAGCGTAACGAGAGCACAGTAATGTCAAGTTAGTTTTCTCCTCCTTGTTAAGGTGGTCTGTTCGTAAACGTGAAATGACGTCATGTGCGCGTGTCGAAGTCTGTTCAATCTGCTCGTACTCGATATTGAAAATTTCGGCCTGTGCTGGGCGGTCAAGTGAAAACACCACGTCATTCGGGGATCTATTTTCTACTTCCAAATAGCCTTTACTGTTCCTTACTGTAGTTATGCATTCGGGGATCATGCAATTACTTATAACCTGCTCCTTTACCAAGGCTTCACCATCAGGCGCATTAATAGGGACTCGGATTATTTTGGACACGTGAGCCGGGATGATTTCTTCGTAATAATTTATACTACCAGAGTTATACATGTGGATAGGGTTCTTAGAAAATCGCGTAATTAAAGTTTTATTTTTTAAATCTATTTTGGCCTCCCATTTTGTAAGTAAGTCTAATCCAATCAGGCCGTTGAAATAATTATGGAATCTATATATGAATAATTTTACGTTATCTTTGTCGTTAAATTCTGAGAAGCATGGCAAGGTTATGGAATAATCATTCTTGCTGATGGCGTGCACGTTGGTCACTTCAAATGGGTCGTAGTTAAGAGGGAGGTGTGAGAAGTAGTGTTCTACTGCCTCGGGACTGATAAAGGACTGATTGGCTCCAGTATCTATTAAGAATTTAAGAGGGGGCTCGTTAATTTGTATATATGGAAGCATCCTTTTTGACTGTAAATTTAATTCTATTTTGGCTTTAGTGGTTTCCGATCTGTATGAAAATTTGCATCCGTGCTAGGCTGAACTTGACATTCATCAGTCACCTGGCATTCATTAATGGGTTCCTGGAATTGCTCGGAGTTATCGAATTCGATACCGTAATCAAAGTCAGCATGGCTCGTGCCGTAATAATACTCTGGCTCTGTGTAGTAGCCGGCGCCAGTGTAATATGAGTCAGACATGTAGGGTGCACATTCATTCATATGCATTTCATGGGATTTAAATTGATCGTGGCTAGAAGGTGGTAAAACCTTAGGAGTGAACGTTTGAACTCCACTCATGGGTTTAGGGGTGAAGTTAGGGTTATTTCTGGGTGGCAAGCGGAATACATTGCTACGTGGGTTGTAATTCGGTGGAGGTGCGCGGAACATCTGCTGGGTTCTAGATGGGAAACGGTTACTTGTTTGTGGTTGCCCGAAATTAAATTTAAATGGTTGCGGGGGCTGATGGAATGGTCGTTGTCCAACCGGAACTGGCCAGTTAGGTGTCGGGGTCGGATGACTTACACGAGGAGGTATGTATCCTACATTTGAAGGAGGCATGGTTACTCTAGGAATTTGCTGAGGTTTAGGTGGGTCACGTTGCTGCAAATAAATTACATTCAATTCTTCTTGGACATACTCCAAGGCCTTTTCTAAACTGTCCGGGCGCATACATCTCACACGCGACCCTAAGGGTTCTTTTAGGCCTCGCACAAAAGATTGCATAGCTACTTTTTTGTACAGGGTCCTTTTAGCTTCAATCGTAGTGGGAATGTGTTCGTGCAAAGACACATAGGTCATTATGGTGCTCAGTAGGGTTTGACAGTGGTCATAAAAATCCTGTGGGGTCCTACTTCCCTGAGTAGCCAATGAAAGATCATTGTAAAGGGTCGTCTCGTCACGTTGGTCGGAAAAATTGTTAATCAATGCGGTTCTAATACCTATCCAGCTATCGGGTATGCCATTAGAGTTTATAGTGCATGCTGCGGTGCCAGTAATTTTATTTAGTATACCATTTAATAGGCACAAATTGGGTAACTCACTACCTGGTGCATTACTCATATAGGTTGCAACAACTTGGTCGCATAGCTTAACGAATCTAGTGAGAATGTTAGGATTACCATCGAATTCCGGGACTAGGCGTAATGCCTTGTAAATAGCGTCCGGATCATGGGCCATTTCTCCTTCTTCAAATAAGGTAACCAAATCTACTTCTAAATTATCTAAGTCTCTATTTAAATCTACTGTTTTCCGGCGGGCCTGACGCGATGCAGGTTTCCGGGTTCCCGAGTTTCTGGGATGGAAAATTTTGGAAAAGGATTAAGAACTAGGAAGCAAGCAACACAAGAATGATTCAGGTGTACTCACGAAAGCTTCATATTCTGGTCTTCTTCCGGAATCGATTTCTGGATTCACCTTTGGCTGCAGCTCGTAGATTCTGGATACTCGGCAACGGTGCTTGACAGCAACCCGGGATGCTCACGAACGTGATGCCTCGAAGAAATTCGGTGCCCGCTCGCGAACCGGCCCGCGAGTATCCTACCGACTGCGCCACTTAAGATAACAGCAGCCAGAGGTTCGAAAAAAAACCAAAATTCCAAAACTAAATTTAATTAAAATATGAAAAATACAGGAATATAATTATCTAAGAGAGGTGACGATAGTTCGATGTAAGAACCTAAAGTGGACTTATTTGCTAATCGCGTAAACTCGTTGCACTTGCTGAATCGGCGCCTCGTGCCGATGTGTTGCTGTGTTGGAATTCGTCGGAATCGTTGGGTCGGCAGGTTTCTTTATGGTGCAATACCTAACTCTACTATGTTATCTATGTACATATTTACTATTTGTTATTTATTTATACATTTACCATATTTAATATGATATTTATTTATATATTAACTGTTCCTTACTAATGTTAGCTATGCTACACTACTTTTAACCGTAGTCGTATTTCAAACACAATACCCAATAATTATCCTACACACATGTATATTTTCATTCCCAACAATTCTCCCATTCGTTCCATTCGCAGCTTTCGTGTAATACCTAAAATAGTGCCTTATACTTACAAGTATACAAATGCTTACATACTTAATGCTTACAAGTATACAAATGTGAGGCAGAATAATTTATTTAGTCATGTACACTTATTGAAGACACAATACTTGTAATTATCACCCATTTTAACAATAAAAACTAACCAACGAACTAACAAACTTACTTAAACTATACTAATCTAACAAACCGCTACCAGTGGACATCGTCCCCAAAATGCTGGCAGCATTGCCACGTTTAATGGCAATGCTTAATCTTTGTGCCAAGTAAAAGCCAGCATTTAAGTGACGAGTTGCGCCAAACCAGACGTTTGGAAAGGTCTTTAAAAATACGGTGTGCTCCTGGTCCCCACGGCCCTAAGGTTTCGACCCTAAAAGCTTAAATACGTAACTTTGATCAAGTAGACTGTATTTGCGCCTTTTGAGGGTCTCCGCTGACTCCGCCGCGAAACCAGCCCTAATAATTGTTCCAGGAAGGTGTGACGGCGCAAGGGTGTCAATACTTCCCGAGTTGACAACAGCGAGTATACTCGTAATAGGTAAATTTTGGAACAAAAACACAAAAATTTAATTAATTTTTGATAAGCGGTTTGAACATATCTAATCTACACTAATATTATAAAGAGGAAAGATTTGTATGTTTGTAACAAATGAACTATTTCAAAAATTCTTTCAACATTAGAATGCTACATTGCACAGAGTACCATAGGCAATGTTTTTATTTTCTACCATTTCGACGCATACTGCCAGAAACGCAAAATACCTGATACTCAGATGACCATGCTTTCATTCGTGAAGTACAGTCAAGTTCAAAAGTATGTATACACTTTAGTACCTTGTCACTTTAATCGCTTGGATAATTTCATATGGCAGTTTAAACATGACGTTAAATAGACAAGGTACTAAAGTGTATACATACTTTTGAACTCGACTGTACCTTATAGGCAATAGACCCGATACGCAAATGACCTGAATTTCTTTCACGAAAGACCCGATACGCAAATGACCTGAATTTCTTTCGCGAAAGACCCGTTACGCAAATGACCTGAATTAATCAGGTACTTCCTCGTGGTCATACTAATTTGTCCTACTAGTCAAAAAATTAACCTAGATTGATCACTACATGTAGTATGTATACTAATTGTGGTTGTAAAAGTAGGTAGGTTAGGTTCGTTAGGTATCTTCAGACGCCCGAAGGGCAAAACCACCTAGAAGCAGGAGCCCCGCCCTCGGGCGGGGCTCCGTCAGATTCAGTATGACAAAAAAATAGTAGGACCACGAGGAAACAGCCAATTATCGACTAAAGTTTAAGTTTCTGGCACTATGCGTAGATTCCTTGGTCTGGTAATTTGAGCATCCGGTCATTTGCGAATTGAAATTCTGGTATTCTGCGTAGATGGTGAGACGCGTAAATAATCATGGTCATCTGAGTATCAGGTAATTTGCGTTTCTGGCAGTATGCGTCGAAATGTTTTCTACGCGGACCTGTCTGGTCTTTGCTCTTTGGGATAGCGGTTACTGTTCGTTAATGTACGTAAGTAGGAACAATCGAAGACACAGTTAACTGTACATTTACAAACGAACATAAACCTTATCGCAACGCATTAAAGTCTATGGGTGGTCAGTTAACAGTGTCTTCTTTTGCCCATAATTAAATCACACAATTAAATCTTCTTAAAATGATCACCCCATTAGACAGCATAATGCACTTTACAAATGTGTAGGTACAAACAGCAAACAGTTTACTGACCATTTGTGACCTAATGGGATTCTTGTCACCTTACAATAAGGGTCACTGGTGATCACTTAACTGTGTTGCTGTTTGTACGCAATTTTTGGTATCGGTAGAATTTCTCCAGTTTTTATGAGTCAACATAAAAGTGGCGACTGACTTGTAACATTTTGGTGTAACGTATCACTGGCGGTCCATATCTAATGGGTGCGGTTAGATAAGAACCGCAAGTGATACATTACACCGAATATTTTAGATCCTTTGACTTTATTTACTATCCTGATTGATATAAGTAATTCTAAATTTATAAAAACAGATATACAGGGTTACAGATTTTGAGATTTAATTTAAAATGTTTCCTTAAAGGCTTAACGCATCGCATGTTCAGAACAACAGTGACCTAAGTGACCTAATTCAGAAATTTGAAATTTTGAATTAGGTCTTTATAGTAATAAATTTATGACTAGAAGTTTAAAAGCTGATGAATTAGGTCACTATTGTTCTGAAGCTGCGACATTATTGAAATCCTGACCGATGTTATAAAGTATTTGTAGTGCACTTTTAAATAGAGTTCCGTAATTTTTAATATCTTAATTTCCTTTTTTGTATCTTCGTTGGTCACAGACTGTATTTATTGTACTTTAAGGAAACTCCAGGTCTAATTTTAAGCAATAGTCTGTAAGCTTTTTTTTGTAAACGACTGTTTGTTTCTTAAATAAATAAATAAATAAATAAGTAAAACAGTTAAAAAGAAATGCTTATAGTGAAACTTCGATGCCTGTCTGTCTGTGTGTCACAGCAGATTATCTCAGCAACTACTGAACCCATCAAATTGAAATTTAGCATAGATGGAGGACTTGCTTGCCCACACCTATTTATATTTAAAAATAAAAGAAAAACATTAATAGTAATTGAAAATGGGGTCTAAAAGGAGTTTAATAATGAGAGTAAAACTGTTATAGGAAATGGGGTATCATAATATGCACATATTTTTGTCATTTCGTTACGGATCTATGATCAAAAAGTTACAAAACATAACTGCACTTGACCTGTTTTATACAAATAATCTGTTAATATTGTCACGCAAGTCCTAGTTAAGGAATAAAATATGGTGATTTAATCATAATACATAATTTTATTGCCCTGCGATTCTACCATCGTTTTGATGAGAATTCCTTGTCCAGCGAAGGCAACACGGATGGGCTGCACACGAAAGATGGGGTTAGCTTAGGGGGCAGCGACGGCGACGATATCAATGGGGTTGGTTCCAGGGGACACAGGCGTAATAGGCATGATAGCGACGGAGTCGGGGACGACCTCAGGAACGACCACGACGGGCTCGGGGGTCTCGGGGACGACGGGAAGAGGCTGTGGCTCGTAGACGGCTTCGGGAACGACCGCGGGGGGCAGGGGCAGGGGCTCGTACACGGCTTCGGGAACGACCGTGGGGGGCAGTGGCAGAGGCTCGTACACGGCTTCGGGCACCAACTCGGCGTCGACCACGGGGGCAGGCACGGGGGCGGGGGCCTGGAAATATGAATTAACATACAGTTTAGTCAATGTAAAGTTTTATATCAGTTATTAATGTTACTTTAAATGCAGTAGAAAGTTTGTTAATCAGCTAGTATCGTATCTGCTGATCAGTCAACGAGATAGAAACTTGGAAGATGTAAACTTACAGCGGCCACAGAGTCGGACTGAGCCTGGATGTTCACGATGATCTGAACCAGAGGGCTGCCCTGGGCGTCAGTGACGAAAGCGGGGACGGGGGAGGGGGCGGCAACGACGGGAAGAGGCTGGGGCTCGTTGACGGCTTCGGGGACGACCGCGGGGGGCAGGGGCAGGGGCTCGTACACGGCTTCGGGGATGACCTCGGTGTCGACCTCAGCGGGCAGCACCGCGACGGAGGTCACTTCTTCGACGGTCAGGAGACCGCCAGGGGTTGCAACGGTGATGGAGTCCTGTCGATGCAGAATATTTAATTTCTACGTGTAATGGTTATTCATCATTACAAAAGCAAGAATAAGATAAACGTGCTGGATTAGTCGTTGGTAGTTCTGACTAGCTGGTTATTTTTACCCGACTGCGGCAAAGCCCAAAGGAGGGTTGTGTTCGACCTGTATGTATGTCCAACTCTATGTTCCCTCGTAGAGGCTGGATACATGGGCCGATTTTAACAAGCGAGGTGCCGTTAGAATCGTCAACTTTGCAAAGTGTCACTCGGTACTTACATGAAACCAAAAACAATATAGCGGCACAAAAAAATATAAAGGGTAACTAACATATTATATAGACGACATTATCAAAACATGCAGTCGGGTTTTAAAAACTTGCTTTTTGTTAGACTTGTCTTAAGACATCTTGGATAGTGAGCGTTATTGGTGTACACGTTTCCACAAACATAGACGTAATTAAACTAAACGAACAGCATTATTTCCTATTCGCTCATGATGGCGGATGTCCGCTCTTAAAGAGTTCCTTGTAGTTTCTTGATGTTTCAATCTAAGCCACATTCTGTCAGGTTATAAAGCTATATAAGTTATAGAGGGGGGATCTCTATAACTAGTTTTTCGCTACATAATATATAAACGTGTGCCATGAAATAGATACTGGTTTGGAGAGCTGATTTGAGTTAAGAATGAAGAGCTTCTGTCTACCTCTATTTGTGAAGTGGAATTCGAAGAAGAAACCTACCAATGGCTGGCCACCGAAGGTAGCTAGCATCATCTGGTTGAGGGCATGCTCGAGGTACGGCAGGAGGGAGGCTGGGGTTTCAGGGTTCTGGAGGGCGTTAGACAGGTCGTAGAGGGTCCAGGAGGTGGTCGGCGCGGCGGCGGCCACGGCCAGGACAGCAGCGAATACAGCGGCGAATTTCATTATGAAGAAATTTATTTAGCTGTAATTGAAAAAAATATTCATAGTTCAGTAAATCAGGAGACAATCTTACATAAGTGACCAGGCCCAAACTAAACTCTAGACTTGTAATATGGTACAAAAAAACCATGATGCACCATGATAATGGTATTCCTTAGGCACGGTCGTCAAAAATATATACATAAGACACATGGAACTACGTCAAAGTCACGTAGGTATGTACTAAAAGTCACTGGAAACAGAAGAGCTGGCCGTTACTGGAGCCAAAGAGCTGGCAGTTTCCTCGGTCAACGCATTAGTTTAACTATCCAGTGAGGAAATGCAGTCAGCATCTTCGGTAGAATGTTACAGGGGCCCTTTTATAGACCAAGCTTTTTAGTTTTAGTTTAGTTTCACTTTTAGTTTTAATTATAGGCGCATGATATTTTTATTTTACGAGTATATTCATTGTTTTATATAATGCTAGGTAAAGTTTTATCTATGACATGTCATAAAAGCAATATTTATTAAAAAAATACTGAGAGTTGAGTTTCTTGTGGTGTTTCCTCTCAGCAGTGGTCTCCTCTTGGAAAGCGCTGATAGAATTTTGACATGTAAAAGTGCCCGTGCAGCCTACTTTCTGAATAAATAACTTTTACCTCTTTAGCTTTAACTTTCATTTGTGAGTTTGTTTAGATTTTAGTCCAGTACTTAGTACTTTATATGAGTACTAAAAATGTTTTAAAAGACTTCGTGCGATTTTCTGTATTACGTCATTTTAATGTGGCCATGCTGGTCATGGAATAAAATTGACTTTAGATATTTTAGAGGATTGTGAAAATGAAACTTTCTCCCCTCAATCCTAGTTCCATTTCTTCGTTTTTTTTATATGTATAATAATATTATAACAAACTAGCTCTGTTACGTTGTCCTTTGCATAAGAGTATTTCTTGGAAACAAACAAATAAAAAAACGGAAACGTACAAAACTAGTTTTTATAATAGCTACAACATAATATTCTTCAAAAACCATGTAAATCGGCCTTAGGAAGAAGCGTTATAACCCGGAGCCAAATATGTATGGATTTTTTTGACTTGGGCATCGCTTCACAATTATCTTAAATAATGCTTCTTATGTTTAATAACAATAACACACATACTACTTACCGATTCGCTGAACGATCTGATATCTGCCAATCTGAACTACATATTTATACTTTTCTGCATCAGCATTGATAATTGGACTGCTGTTTATTGTGGATTAAGAACATAAAAAACATGTTATCAAAGCAATTTAAAAATGTCACCCGCGTCGCCATATAGGTAAACAAGCCCTAAATTATTAGCCAATAGTACTTTACTGTCTACCAGCGGCTTTTTGCGAGTATAATTAGTCAAACATACTAATATGTCACAATAAATAATTCATCGTTATCATAATCATTATTATTGCGAAAGTTAGTGGGTTACTTTGTTACTTCTTCGCGAGTTTTTATTTGTAATAAAAATTGCTTACACGCGTAAGTAGCGGAATCCTAAAATTCTCTAATTTCCAAAAAAAAATGGTAAGATTAACGCTTAATAATTTCTATAGTTCTAATTTTAATATATATAATGTTCAAAGGCATATTGATAATTATTCAAATAAATTTAAGGGCATGTATTTTTAAATCATACATACATACATAACATCACGCCTTCATTTTCAGAGTGGGGTAGGCAGAGCTACAGAAATACCAACAACTCTAAAAAGACTAGTTTATAATTCTGTAACGACATTTTGCACAAACACGCTAAGTTTTTAAATCATACGAGTACCTACATAATATTATTTTTAATTTTCCTTTGCCTCAAGTTCCAGTGATCAGAGCGAACAAGTATCAGCGGCCCTAGCCAAGATGCGTACGTTAACTAGCGTTTCCATACGTTTTGTTTTTAAACCAATCGCGCCACGTGATACGAAAAGTCACGTGATCTACCAGTGACGCGATTGGTTTAAAAACAAAACGAATAGAAACGCTAGTTAGCGTATGCATCTTAGCTAAGGTCAATGCATAAAAACAATAAACCGCCTTCAAAACCCAAAAACTAATTACTCCTTTAATGAATAGTACCTATCAAAGTTCAAAATTCTAATAATGAAGTAACCATTGGGGACCATTAAATACTGAATTTATTCCAAATATCAGTCTGATTGCTTTATCTATTCCTGAAAAAAGGGTCTTAACAGACCGACGGGCAGACAGACAGACGGACACACGGACAGTTTTCAGTATAAGGTATGGAATCCTAAAAATCGGCCCGAAGTGGTCAATTACCTTGTTTGCCCTTTTCATAGCAAACATAAACAAAAAAAGTTAAGATTACGTACACAAAACATTAGACAAACATTTTTATGACTCCACTAGCTGCAGCCGTTTCCCGTGACTCCGTCGGCGTAAAACTCGTTTATCACTATTCCCTTAGAAACCGTTCAGTTTTTGTGGTAAAATGTACCCTAACTTCCCCGGGACCAAAACTATCTCCATCCCAAATTTCATCTAAATCGGTTCAACAGTTTATCCGTGAAAGCGTAAGAAATAGACCGACAGACAAACAGGGTTACTTTCACATTTATAATATTAGTATAGATATATTCATGTAACAAGCGAAGCTACTAAGTGGCAATCGATAATCTAAATTGTTGTCATAAATTAAAGTCAACATCGCTCATCGCATCACAAGGATCATCATAATTATAATTACAACAGGATAATTGTTGCTACGGAGTGCTAGTGCCATTTATCAGAATAAATAAGTTTTTCGCGTGGTAACATGTAGATACGTACCTACCTAAGGAACTCCATATTCCGCAAATTAATGTAATGTTTGTCAAATTTTGCCTTGTAAAATTAAATGTACGGAGGCGAGCTTATCCCTTGAAGGGATCTCTTCCTGCCAACCTAGAGTATGAGTTTAAACCGACTTCAAAAACGAAGGAGGTTTTATTTTACACTGTATGTATAGGTATTTTTTAAGCTAGAATATGCGTGACAACGGTATACAAAGCTGCTATGTGAGTGAAACAAAGTTTGTACTTCAAATACTAATTAATTATATTATTTAAAAGATTTTGTTATGGCACACGCTAGGGTCCTGGGTTCAAATTCCGGTAAGGGCAGATATTTGTGCGATGAGCACTACTGTTTGTTTCTGAGTCTTGGATGTTTTCTATGTATTTAAGTGTATATTTCTCTATATACGTAAGTTTATCGCTGTCTAGTACCCATAGTACAAGCATAGAGCTTAGTTTGGGACTAGGTCAATTTGTGCGACATTGTCCTGTGATTTATTAGACTAGCATAGAGGCATTCCATCTTAGTCCTCAGGGTTGGCAACGCATTTGCGGTCTTGGGATTAGTCTTGAGAATTTAAATGTCTATGGGTCTCAGATTCCACTTACCATCAGGTGGCCTGAGT
Organism: Acleris holmiana; assembly: GCA_949316455.1. Lineage (NCBI taxonomy): Eukaryota > Metazoa > Arthropoda > Insecta > Lepidoptera > Tortricidae > Acleris > Acleris holmiana. The sequence goes on from OX438779.1 coordinate 6,674,603, forward strand.
GCTCGTGTGCCTTCTCATTAACATAAAAAAAAATTTAAAAAAATGTGACAACAAAAAACGGATGATTATCGTCAACTTCTTTTACGACCTATGTTTACGACCAGCAAGCAAGTGCGTTTCAACGGTGTTCCCGGTGTGTATGGAGGTACTGACTGAACCCGGACGACCTACTGCTCGGCTTCGTGACAAAGTATTTCATCTATCGTCTACAGCGGCGCCAACGACTATGGGCCCAACACATCATTTGTTTTCACATAACATTTATTATTTTGTAATTTACACTAGCGACCCGCCCCATTTCGCACCGGGTTAAAGTGTTATACATATAAAACTTCCTCTTGAATCACTCTATCTATTAAAATAAACCGGGATCCTACCGTTTCACAAATGATTCATTTCACAAACATATCATTTGACTATACGCGTTTTATTCCGAAACTGAAAATACCTAATTCTGAATTTAATTCAAGACCATCGTAGAATCCTATACGTTAGGTTAGGTTAGTTTTATAAAAATCCAGAAATAGAATATAATAATAGTTACAGAAAAAAAGCGAGTTAGCAAATGAATAGGTTGCGAAACGATGCATCTGTCAAAGATTTGTCGGCGAAAAGGCACAGAACCAAAAAACCGTATCAAAATCCGTTGTATATTTTAAAGATCTAAGCATACATAGGGACAGACATCAGAATCGGCTTTGTTTTATACTATGTAGTATTGTAACAAGGTCTCTGGGCCTCAATCCTACTGGGTAATACCATGTTGCCTGAGACATGTTATCGTATTGTTAACGTTACGATCGCGCTTATTTACTTGACAGTAATGGCAGCAGAGTTAAAAACTGTACGACAACGAGTCAAAAGCAATGTTCTCTTACCGAGTGGAATAGAGGCCCTGTAACTGTGCGAGTGCCGAACTTTTAACCGTAGTTCGTATTTCAAACACAAAACTTATATTTTTTTTACACACTTTATACTTTCACTCGGCCATTCGTTCCAATCGTAGCAGCCCTCGTGAAACACGTAAGTATTTGGTTAGGTATATTACATAATGAATAAATAAATATCAGGGGAAAATCTCACACAAGTTGTCCCAGTCCCAAACTAGGCTCTAGGCTTGTACTATGGGTACTATACAACGATAAACATACTTATACAGGGTATTTTTTTTTCAAGGCACAAATTTTAACATATGATTTTGTATCGTTAATATAATATATTACGATGGTAAAACGAGTTAAAAAAAATTTTTTTTGTTGCAAATTATTTCTCTTTTACCTTCTCGTGTTGACACAAAGTCACACTAGAAATGATTCAATGACATGGGTTGTCAAGCTGTAGGTATGCGATACACTGTATTGATATTCTAAAATTGAAATTTCATGTACAGGGGCCCAATTCTACACGGGCTAAACCTTATGGCTTTTGACCTGTTATCGTATTGTATTGATTTTGCTATTCAAAGCGTTTAGCGGTACCTCGCTTTCTTATCGTTCATCGTTTGTAAAATGCTTTTAAGTGTCAAAATGACAGATATTGTTTGACTCAACGGCCCTTAGCGTTATTGCTTTCGAGAGTGAACGGTATCGTAACGCTATCGCTATTCAAAATGTACCGAGGAAGCTCAATGGTATTGCATTTTATTTGCGATATCGTTGAATAAACAATATGTTTTATTCTAAATGTTATCGTTTCTAAACGGTATCGTTACTGAGGGGATTTTAACTGCCAAAATGCTGGATTTAAAAAATATAATTACTAGAAATATTTTTGACGTGTTGCATCATATCGCAAAAGGACTTCAAACGTCAATGAAAAGTGAGTGGATTATTTAATTGAATAGCTAAGATAATATGTGTTTTTATAAAGTGCTTTTCATACGTTATCATAATAAGACAATCTAAAAGTATCTGCCTAATATTAGAGATAAAGTACATCTTGAGTTTTGTTGCAGATGGTTTTTCTAGCACTTAAATTGGATGTGCTTGAGATGGAGCATATGGAGGTGAAACGACGGAGGAAAGAGGGACAGAGATTGCTTCGGCGACACATTTGTTTTTTTTTTTTGGGCCTCTATTCAACTGCGTTATAACGACATCGTTTTTGACCTGTTTCCGTATTGTCAACGTTTTGATAACTCTTATGTCATTTACAATAATGGCGACTGTGACATAAACGATTCTTAAACGTGTCAAACACGATACCGTTTAAACGCACAAGGGCCTCTATTCAGGTGCATTAAAACGATATCGTGTTTGACACATTTAAGAATAGTTTATGTCACAGTCGCCATTATTGTAAATGACATAAAGAGTTATCAAAACGTTGACAATACGGAAACAGGTCAAAAACGATATCGTTATAACGCAGTTGAATAGAGGCCCTGAATAGAGGCCCTGCTTATCAGACAACAAGCCCCTCTCCTACTGATATTCTAAATTTGAAATTTCATTTATTAACTTATTTAACAACACTCCCCTCTCCTCGACCCCTGCATTAGAGGGCCCATGAATATCAAGTTACTGGAATCATTGAATCGGCAATATCTCTAATATTTTTTAACCTAGAGTAAAAATAACACAACATGTGTTATTGATTAACAATAGCGAAGCAAATATTAAAATTTGTGCACCTATTAAAAAATTACCCTGTATAGAGAAATACATACTTAAATACATAGAAAACATCCAAGACACAGGAACAAATATTGGCGCTCATCCACAAATGTCTGCCCTTACCGGGATTTAACCCAGGACTGCTGGCTTCGGAGGCAGGGTCACTCCCAACTAGGTCACCGTGTCGTTAATATTATACACATCATTGGGTTATTAAGGGGTACAATGTGCATAGATATAAGAAACCCACAAAGGTTTGAATAGATGGTGTGACGCATGACATGTGTGTGAAAGGTGCGAGTGCAGAGTTAACAACTGATAGAGGAGAGTGGAAGAAGAAAACATTTTGTGCCGACCCCACTCATTGTGGGACAGGGGTAGATGATGTCATAATATAGGGTTTTAATTCAAAGGCGTCAGTGTTATTGACGATGCACGGTTAATGTGCGTCACTGTACGTATACATATACAATACATAAACAAATCACCTCCTTAAAATTATTAGCCCATAGACAGAAATGTACTACTTATACAAGTATTAATGGTATGCTTAACTACTTTATCTATCGGTAGAATATCTCCAGAGTTTATACGGATTAAGGGAAAATACAAATTCAAATTCAAATTCATTTATTTTGCTACATTCAACAATACTTATGATCCTCTGACATTTTTGAAGAGTTAGAACTATAATTATCAGGGTAATACACACATTATCCTCATAATTATATTTCTATAAACCTAGTTAATGATTTTCCTTTAACTACTTACCTACACTATTGGCTCAGCAACGCAATAACGATTCGGCCGGGTCTGTTACTTCAGTACCTACTCTGTTTCCTAAAATCGTTAAAACAAATCTTGAAGTACATTGAAATGTAACTGCAGTACATTTTTAAATATACAGCTACAAGCTATTTTTAATATATAGTACAGCTTCTGCTCCTGTTATCGGTGTGGATAAACGTCGAAAAACAACGGTCTCTTTCTGCCCAGTATATACATGCGAGAGTCACGGATGTTTCAGGCACAGCGATAAAGGCGAACATAATACGAGCCCATGTTCATGAATAAAATAAAGTGATTAAATAATTATAATTTATTTTATTGCTCGCAAATCAACAATTGTTTAGACGGAGATCCCTTGTCCAGCTCCAGCGATGGCCACGCGGTCGATGGGGATAGCATCGGGGGCAGCGACGACGTCGATGGCGTTTGTTCCAGGGGATGCAGGCGTGATTGGGACTGACTCGGGGACCTCGGGGACGTCGGGGAGGGGCTGAAACTTGGAGACGGCTTCGGGGACCTTAGCTGGCTTCACGGGCGCAGCGTCTTCCACAGACAGGAGACCGTCGGGGGTAGAGATCGTGATGGGTTCCTGTGGATGTAGAATGTTCAGATTCTACATTGAATTGTTACATTGAATAATAAAAGGATACAAACAGAACACCAATATTTCAAATTCAAAATTGAAATACGAACTAAACAGTTGCCAGTATTATCATACATAACATTACGCCTTCATTCCCAGAGTGGGGTAGGCAGAGCTACTGAAATTGCCAGTATTATCATGTTTTATTTTTTAAAGTTTTAACGAACGCCGCCGGGCACCGAACGCACGGCCTACGTCACACGGCACCGTGTCGGTCGCCACCCCGCGCGCGCAACCCCCGGCTTTGCCCGACGGCCTTTACCTATAAGCGGAGAAGTTGATGCACTCCCGTACTAATCAGGACTGCGTAGTGTGCTCTAATGGTTGAAGGGTCGTCTCCAGTTGCCCCCAAAGCTTGAGAACACTAGGACGGCGAGGAACTAGGAAGCGATCCTAGTCATCCTGGTGCGGTGCTGTTACCCCAGCGTCTGACCACTAGCGAGCGATCCTAGTCATCGTGGTGCGGTGCTGTTACCCCAGCGTCTGACCACTAGCGAGCGATCCTAGTCATCGTGGTGCGGTGCTGTTACCCCAGCGTCTGACCACTAGCGAGCGATCCTAGTCATCGTGGTGCGGTGCTGTTACCCCAGCGTCTGACCACTAGCGAGCGATCCTAGTCATCCTGGTGCGGTGCTGTTACTCCAGCGTCTGAGCACTAGCGAGCGATCCTAGTCATCCTGGTGCGGTGCTGTTACCCCAGCGTCTGAGCACAGGAGGGCTATCCTATCCTTCGAGACCTTGAAAAGGTGCTGTTACTCCAGCGTCTGAGCACAGGAGGGCTATCCTATCCTTCGAGACCTTGGAAAGGTGCTGTTACCCCAGCGTCTGAGCACAGGAGGGCTATCCTATCCTTCGAGACCTTGGAAAGGTGCTTTTACCCCAGCGTCTGAGCACAGGGGAGCGATCCTGCCGACCGGGTGCGGTGCTGTCATTCCAGCGTCTGAGCACCGGGAAGCCTCCAAACAAACCTAAACTTGATTACTAACAATTAGACTCCAACCACCACTTATTTATTTCAATAAACAGGCATAAAGTCTCAGTATTATATCAAACCATGTTTACTATTGAAGCCCTAATACTTGATCCTTCTGAGCTAACTAGAAATACCTAGTCCATCAGTAGGGTTGCCCAGGACGCTGTTACAAAGTAAAAGTTTGTCTCAAAACTTATGAACGGAAGAGGTATACTTACTCGTAATTATAGCTTTTCTGTAACCTCCATTAGGTAGTGAAGTGGAGTTCAGAGAAGAAACCTACCATATTATACTGGCCCGTGAAGATATCTAGCATCATCTGATTGAGGGCTTTCTCGAGGTACGGCCGGAGGTGGGCCGGGGTGTCAGGGTGCTCGTCGGCCAAGGACAGGTCGCGGAGGGTCCAGGTGGTAGTCGGCGCGGCGGCTGCCACGGCCAGGACAGCAGCGAATACAGAGGGGAACTTCATGATGAAGAAATTTATTTTTGCTGAAAATGAATAGAATAGTAAATAAACATCAGGGGAGAATCTCACACAAATTGACCTAGGTCCAAACTAACTCCATTTATTATGGGAGACAACCACTTATATATAGAAAGTAATACTCATATAGGTACAGTCGGCCAAATATAGGTCTGCCACCCTAAGGTTGTTTTCTGTTTGCACGTCGTAGAACAGAATGGCCTATAATCTATTTGTGTCTGTGAGTTAAAGGGCCTTTGCGACATCTACGCTTCATAGAGGGAAATGTATACGCGTAGAACTATGTCAAAGTGACGTTAGTAGTTTATATGGTTCCATGGTGGTCTAGGAATAAAATTATCAAATTTATATAATATTCCAAATTAAATATTCCTTACTACCTATTAATATGTATACACACATGCTACTTACCGATTCGCTGAACGATCACACTTGTTTTAAAATATCACCAGCAAACCCAAGTTATTAGCCAATAATATAACTGTGCTGTTTACCAGCGGCTTTGTGCGTTTACAATTTGTCAAACAAAGATTATTGAAAATTATGTTGTATAACAAAACATCACATCACAAATCGAAATTCGTTGGCATGTTTAAAAAAATAAGGTTGATAATGTGTCTATCAATTTTAAGAGTCGACGTTAGCACAGAATACCGCTTACTTCATATTGTAGGTACAGAATGCGCTCTTCTTTATAAAACAGCGTATAAGTAGGCCGAACGCGCTTGCTCTGACTGTACTTTCCTTTTTATCGCATAAACTCGTATAAATACACACGCAACCCATACAAATCACTCCGGAGATGCAAGCCGATGTCCTTTTAGCTTGTTATTTGGCTAAATATATGACTTGGACCCAAGTAACGGTCCAAAAATAACGGAACACCCCGAAGTTACGCCGAATGTGGCAGTTGTTATAATTAGACCCCGTTATCTGAGGTTCATTTTGGTAACAGGACGTTCTCAGGTATGGGTAAAAATAATTTTGAAATATAGCTATGCGGCGGTTAACCTCCCCCCCTGTAATTTTTGGTAAAACCAATTTTTTTCGAAATTCGTGACAAATACCATCTAACGCACACAAAATAAAGTATTTTTGTGGTGTTTTTTTTATCCTGGCAATACCAGATCGAACCTAAAGTTAAGTAAAAGTAATTTAGTTTTTTGTGTCTAGGTACTTTAAAGTTTTAACATATTGAGATAGGAGGAATTGGCGGTTAACGGTCGTATGTCAATACTTTTTCTTTACCATAATGATTGTATTAGACAAAAATTAAACGCGTTTATTTAGTTTATTTCATACAACAAAAAAAAAAAAAACAAAAAAAAACTTGCTTATTTGGACAGTTGTGAAACAGCAACCATAGTGATTTTGTTCTACTGATAGCGGATTCTGCTTCTGATGGCATTGATTATAATGGAATACAAAATAAAAATGTTACCTTCATGTCAAAAAAAATAGACAAAACAAATTGTGAAGAAAAACTAAGAGTATCGATATCGACATCACAAATTTATGTATACCCATGCCTAAGAACGTCCAGCTACCAAGTTGCACCTTCGATAACGGGGTCTAAGTTGCGGCCCGTGCTCTGCGCGTTCCGGTTGCGATCCCGCTCCGCGAAGAAACAACCGGCAAAAAAGCTAGTGTGTACAGGTCTTAGTTAGAGGGTGACATGTTTTTGAGCTACAATAGGAAACATGCGTGAAAAACAGAATTGAGTTTAATTAATACGATTTAGGAGAAAATGTAAAACAAGCTTAAAAAGTCGCAATACAATAAGTTTTGACACGCTTATTAACATTTTATACAGAATCAAAATTGTTGAAATTTTAAAACTTCTTTTAGGTTTAGATTGTTCTTTCGGCATGCTGATTTTATTTCGGTAAAATTTTAATTATAATAATTTTGGCTTAAGTACCAATTTCACCATACGATGTTTTTAATCAATGTTAATCGTCTGTTAAGTGTAATAACATCGTATGGTGAAATTAATACTAAACATAGTAACTAATGAAATAAATGCAATTTTTTTTATAAGCTTCGTATATTTTAAACATGGAACAACAGCTGTGACGTCATTTCTGTAACCGATTTTGTTTAGATTGTTTTGGCAGGTTGTCTGAAGCTGAACAATGACTTTTTAGCTTCATATCTTATGAAAAATATATAAAATATATCAACAAGTTTTTTTAGAGTTGTTGGTAATTCTGTAGCTCTGCCTATCCCTCTCTGGGAATGAAGGCGTGATGTTATGTATGTATGTATGTATCTTATGAAAAATTACACAATTGTTTCGCGAATACAGTTACCCTTCTCTTTCATAGCTCTTTCCAGAGAGAGTAAGCAAAAAAAATGTATGTTCCCTATATACGTGACAGAAATAAAAAGCTGCTATGGGCCCAACATAAAATTTATTTTCACATAACATTTATTCTTATATCATATATAATTAATGTACAATCTTATATTTACGCCTATATTAATTGTTTGTTATACATATATCATGATACCGATATTCAATTCTGAATTAAGATCAAACACTCTAGATATTATATCGAAACCGTGCTTTAAACCGTCGCTTAAATTATTTGAAGCTCCGAACACAGATGCGGAGTGCTAGTAAATGCCGCAAAAAGCGCTAGCGGCTCCGTTAGAGCAGTTTACTCCATCTATGTTAATATGACGATAACAGTTATAGAAAAACCGGGCAAGAGCATGTCGGACCATGCTCAGTAGGGTTCCGAAGAAGTACTACAAACATAAAAAATAACAAGTAATAACTAATTTCTATTAAAAGTCAATTGGTGCCGTCTTAGATGATTTTAGTAGGTATAAACACTTTAATAGCCTGTATCTCAAGAACCAATGACGTCTACTTAGTCATAATAGTTTTCCTTTTAAATTCGTTATATTATGTTCTTTCATTTAAGATTTTTTTTTTCAATTGGGGACACTTGAGTGTAACAAAAATTAGCGTTTATTTCATAAACGGACTACTTAATCGAAAAACTGTTTTCAGAAAGCCATAATATTTTTGAAAGACCTATCCAACGACACTCCACACTATAGAGTAGACAAGAAAAAAAAATACATCCCCACGTTACGTGGGGATGTATTTTTAGATACCCTGAAAAAAAACATTTTTTTTTCTATTTTATTGTACCACTTTGTTAGTGTGACTTATATATTCATGCCAAATTACAGCTTTCTAGTACTAAGTCTCTGCGCTAGGCTGCGGACGGACGAACGGACGAACGGACGGACGGACATGGCGAAACTATAAGGGTTCCTAGTTTGACTACGGAAAACTAAAAACAGAGGACTAGTGAAAAACTAAAGAAAGGCCTTTAAGAACTTAACATAAATATTAAGGGATAGCATGCCCCTTCTGGAGTTAACTTTCCAATGTTAGGAATTATTAAGGTAAAGAACACTCCCTCGGACTTACGGATATGTACGCTAATTCTAGATGCAAATTATGGTATGCGTAGCTACTTAATCTATCGATAGAATACAGCGTTTGTACGAATTTAAGTAGGATATATTTATGTAATATATATTTATCAGTCAACATAAAAGTGGCGACTGACTTGTAATATGTCGGTGTAAGAAACGTATCACTCGCGGTCCTTGTCTAATGGGTGCATCGAAATGCTAAAAGTCAGTCGCCACCCTAAGATTCCGCTGCGCTCTCCGTAATTCTGAAACAAAATACATCCATAAGATTTCAGTTTAAAAAAAGTGTTCTGTTGTATACGTGGTGAGAGACACAAAGCATTGATTGACGACACGGTGGCCTAGTTGGGAGTGACCCTGCCTCCGAAACCAGCGGTCCTGGGTTTCTAATCCCGGTAAGGGCAGACATTTGGGTGATGAGCGCGAATATTTGTTCCCGAGTCTTGGATGTTTTCTTTGTATTTAAGTACGTATTTCTCTATATAAGTCTGTTTATCGTTGTCTAGTACCCATAGTACAAGCATAGAGCTTAGTTTGGGACTAGGTCAATTTGTGTGATTTTGTCCCCTTTTTGGCCTGATTGTGCAAAATGTGGTTACAGAATAAGCAAGTCTTTTTGAGTTGTTGGTATTTCTGTAGCTCTGTCTACCCCACTCTGGGAATGAAGGCGTGATGTTGTGTATGTGTGTATGTATAATGCGTGGTAACATGACGTCATGAGGCCATTTTTTCATCTCATCAAGAATGAGTAAAGATTCTAGAGATAAGCAACTCACCTACGCATTTGTCCAGGGTATTTACAGAGTAAATACTTAATTAGCGCTCATCTCTAGGGCCGACAGCCCGCGGAACCGTATTAACGAAATTACGGCAAAGCAATAAAGTTAAAAGTTAAAATGTATATTGAAAAACGATAACACCGCGAAGTCTGAAGTGACATAACCACAAGATCATAACTTTCAAATCAACATCACAAATACATACCATACTTCTTCAGCCGCTGACACAGCCAATAATTTCTTGTAGGAGCCGGCCAACGACCGAGCAGCCAACAGGATCAGTTCCCGTCGAGCCACGCCGCTGCTGGCTTCGTGCCATTGCGTGGGAGAAACCTGGCAATACCAACAACCATCATCATGTCGGGCCGCAACACTCACCAGGTGTACCCCAGAGATTTCTGTATAGCGCGGAAAAGGTCAAAGAGTACACAGGCCACCTGATGGGTGGGTTCTGAGGCCCATAAACATTTACAATCATAAGATTACATTCAAGATTGCAACCTGCCGCAAACATGCAACGTCTATTTGAGCGGCGAGGCGCGCCTTTGTGGATTAAAACACTAAAATTGAATGCCTGTGTAATAGTTATTTTAATTCAACAATTTCAGCGTGCAAACATACCTGCAGGCTGGCGGCCATGATGGAGGCCACGGTGGTGCTGAAGCCGGTCTGCGCGTGAGTGTAGTCGGGCGCGGTGGCGGCGCGCGCGGCTCCCGGCACAGACAACATACCTGCAGGCTGGCGGCCATGATGGAGGCCACGGTGGTACTGAAGCCGGTCTGCGCGTGAGTGTAGTCGGGCGCGGTGGCGGCGCGCGCGGCTCCCGGCACAGACAACATACCTGCAGGCTGGCGGCCATGATGGAGGCCACGGTGGTGCTGAAGCCGGTCTGCGCGTGAGTGTAGTCGGGCGCGGTGGCGGCGCGCGCGGCTCCCGGCACAGACAACGTACCTGCAGGCTGGCGGCCATGATGGAGGCCACGGTGGTGCTGAAGCCGGTCTGCGCGTGAGTGTAGTCGGGCGCGGTGGCGGCGCGCGCGGCTCCCGGCACAGACAACGTACCTGCAGGCTGGCGGCCATGATGGAGGCCACGGTGGTGCTGAAGCCGGTCTGCGCGTGAGTGTAGTCGGGCGCGGTGGCGGCGCGCGCGGCTCCCGGCACAGACAACATACCTGCAGGCTGGCGGCCATGATGGAGGCCACGGTGGTGCTGAAGCCGGTCTGCGCGTGAGTGTAGTCGGGCGCGGTGGCGGCGCGCGCGGCTCCCGGCACAGACAACGTACCTGCAGGCTGGCGGCCATGATGGAGGCCACGGTGGTGCTGAAGCCGGTCTGCGCGTGAGTGTAGTCGGGCGCGGTGGCGGCGCGCGCGGCTCCCGGCACAGACAACATACCTGCAGGCTGGCGGCCATGATGGAGGCCACGGTGGTGCTGAAGCCGGTCTGCGCGTGAGTGTAGTCGGGCGCGGTGGCGGCGCGCGCGGCTCCCGGCACAGACAACGTACCTGCAGGCTGGCGGCCATGATGGAGGCCACGGTGGTGCTGAAGCCGGTCTGCGCGTGAGTGTAGTCGGGCGCGGTGGCGGCGCGCGCGGCTCCCGGCACAGACAACATACCTGCAGGCTGGCGGCCATGATGGAGGCCACGGTGGTGCTGAAGCCGGTCTGCGCGTGAGTGTAGTCGGGCGCGGTGGCGGCGCGCGCGGCTCCCGGCACAGACAACGTACCTGCAGGCTGGCGGCCATGATGGAGGCCACGGTGGTGCTGAAGCCGGTCTGCGCGTGAGTGTAGTCGGGCGCGGTGGCGGCGCGCGCGGCTCCCGGCACAGACAACATACCTGCAGGCTGGCGGCCATGATGGAGGCCACGGTGGTGCTGAAGCCGGTCTGCGCGTGAGTGTAGTCGGGCGCGGTGGCGGCGCGCGCGGCGGCCACGGCGGCGGGCGGCACGCCGCAGCCCTGGCTCTGCGCCTGCAGCTCGATGCCCAGCGACGGCTGCGAGAGCACCAGCAGGTCCAACATGTACCACCTGCAAATAGTCCTGGAGTTAGGAACTAACAGTATAATGTAACCTCCTACAGGTGGGCCGTTTCGAATACACTTCGACCCAGTAAGGTATTTTTAAACAATTAGACGATCGAATGTACAGGCTTCCTCACGATGTTTACTTGAATTAGAAAAACCCATTGGTTTTAACATGGCAACCACTGGGAGACCATGTCAACTCCGCGTGAGGCTCCGGCGCGGAGGCAAGCGAATGTGATGCGGAGACTGTCACACAGAGACCACGCCGACTTCGCGTGAGGTTCCGGCGCGAAGGCAAGTGAATGCGATGCGGAGACAGTCACAAAGAGACCACGCCGAATCCGCGTGAGGTTCCGGCGCGGAGGCAAGCGAATTCGGTGCGGAGACAGTCACACAGAGACCACGCCGAATCTGCATGAGGTTCCGGCGCGGAGGCAAGCGAATTCGGTGCGGAGACAGTCACACAGAGACCACGCCGACTCTGCGAGAAGTTCCGACGCGGAGGCAAGCGAATTCAGTGCGGAGACTGTCACACAGAGACCACGCCGACTCCGCGTGAGGTTCCGGCGCGGAGGCAAGCGAATTCGGTGCGGAGACAGTCACACAGAGACCACGCCGACTCCGCGTGAGGTTCCGACGCGAAGACAAGCGAATTCGGTGCGGAGACAGTCACACAGAGACGACGCCGAATCCGCATGAGGTTCCGGCGCGGAGGCAAGCGAATTCGGTGCGGAGGCAGTCACTCAGAGACCACGTCGACTCCGCGTGAGGTTCCGACGCGAAGACAAGCGAATTCCGTGCGGAGACTGTCACGAAGAGACCACGCCGACTCCGCGTGAGGTTCCGGCGCAGAGGCAAGCGAATGCGGTGCGAAGAAAATATTTAGGTGATCAAGAATTTACTTCTAACGAAGAACGCTGAAAACTAGCGAGTCAAAATAGCAGTTTAGTAGAACTTTACTTGAAATTTTGCGGCCAAAAACAACAAAGATGCATACCGATTTTAGCTGAGTTATATTTAGTACCAAAGAATAACAATTCCTTCATCATCATATTGGGATATTTTTACTATTATTTAAATAATGGTGATTAACCTTTCGAAACTTGTCACGTAATAGCGAAAATGAAATATTTTTTAGGGTGTCATAACAGAAATCAAATTGGTTTTTGACGTTGGCTCCTCAAGGGCTACCCGGTTACCTAGAGGTTAAACGACCAACTGCCAGTGCAGAAGTGTTTTATAATTTCTACAAGTATTTTTGATTGAAAACTTTCCTTAAAAGAACAAATACCAAGACAAAGGCACATTAATAAACGGATGTCCCAGTTTAATTTGACGTGTTCTGTGTCAAAATACGTCAAATTAAGAGTGCGCCGAGGCAACGACACGTAATTACGAAAAAAATGCGTACGTTTGATCGCCTGCTGCATTGTTTTTACTGAAGCTTTAGTTATGCAATTCATATGTAAGATATTTAAGGAATCACTCTATTTATCATATACTTTAGAAACACGATTACTTGTACTTCCCTCGATAGAAAACACATCCAAAGATACCTCTACATAACAAAATAAACACTTAGTACGGCGTAATTACTTCACGGAAGATCATCAGTTTTGGATTTACAACAAAACTACACGTCTTCTATATATTCATCACTTTAGATTTGAAAATGTGTTTTTATTTTACTAATATGAAGGAAATACCTAAATTCGCACGCGTTTCGTCCATTTTAGCCAGAGCCGTCACGTTTCCCCCATGTCCGCATTAGTCAGGCTTCGGCCGTCGGACGTGGAGGCTGTGTCGCTTGGTGGTTGGTTGCGTTTATCGCGATTTTTGTGATTATTCACTTTATTTTAAATGGGGAACAAACACAACCAAGAAAGGAAGAGAAGGGGTTGGCAAAAGCACAATGCTAAACGCTTGCGTGAAGAAATGAAGTTAGTTAAAATCGTAAACCTACTGATAGTGGAGTAGTTCTAAGAAACCTGATTTGACAGTTGTCAAAATGCCACGCTAAGGGAGGAGAAAATAAATCGGTAGCAACATAGACTGATTTTCGAGATGTATCGATTTGTATTACTAAGACTTTGTAATCGTTTAGTTGTAGTCTTGATGTTTTGGGCCAAAATTGGTTTATTTACACAAGTAATTTTCAACAACACGCGAAGTTCTTTCAATTAGTAGGTAGGTATATAAAAAATACACTTCTATGGTGAATATTTACCAAGATATAAAAGTAATTTAGCTAAAAAAACACATTTACAGGCAAAACAAGCTTCTTAGAACGACCCGAGGTTTTTTTTACTATAATTAATTATATAATATTGTTACTTCTTGGGATGGTTTCAATATTTCTAGAGCAAGACATCTCCAGAAATCTGAATACAAAGAGAATACTCCGTAAGAATACTCAGTACCTAACAACTATATTTCAACAAATGAGTAAAATTGCAAAATTATTCATATTTTTTTATTTATAGGGTTAATGTTCCAGTTGTTGGCACTTCGCTACAAAGCGAAGAGTTAGGTACCTAATGAACCGGTGAGGTATGCGTAAAAATAGTAAGAGGTGTATAGGAAAACATTTTAATAAATTTAGTATGAATTTTCACATTATCTTTATATTTTTTCAATTTACAGAGTAAATGAATTGGTTGACATCGATTATAAAATTTACCACACAATGGAATTGTAAGTCCCAAATACGAATTATTTTTATAGAATGAGGATTACAAAATTTCATCCAAAAACTAATTCTGTTAATAAATAAATTATAGTTAAATCAAAACGTTCTGTTTTATTACAGGATGCCAATGGACCAAATTTTTTGTCTTTCACTGGATGGAGAAATAGACAATGACATTGCTTACTCACACAGACAAAATAATGCCGTGAAGTAAAATCCGATATTGATTATTGTTGTTTCTTATGTCCTAATATTTTTTTCTAAAGATACCTGCGTACATTATTCATTACATTATATACATACAAACATTAAGTAGGAACTTCTAAATATGTGATTGATACAGCAGCTTTAAGTTTTTAGTTTTTTAAAACATCAATTTAATTTTATACTTTATAGTGATCAGAATCAGACATTGAAGTTTTTGCGGAAATAATCATGGATAAACATTCGTACAAACTAAGATCCTTTTTTTTAAAGACGGTTAAAATACCAAAACCTTCTCCTATGTGAAACAAATACTTTTCTGAAAACCGCATTAAAAACGGTTCAGCCAAACGTGAGATAATCACGGACAAACATACATACATACATACAGGTCAAACTGAGAACTTCCTTTTCTTTGAAGTCAGTTAAAAATAATATCTTGAAGAAAGGGTCCATGACTGGGATTTTTGCCCTACTCAGCCGTTCTTATTACTTTACATTAGGTATTGAGTTCACTTTATTTTGTGCTTAGAATATTGTCAATAAAGGTAATTAGGTTTTATTTCATTTCAATATAATATAATACGTCGGCCTAGTTGGGAGTGACTCTGCCTCCGAAGCCAGCGGTCCTGGGTTCAAATCCCGGTAAGGGCAGATATTTGTGTGATGAGCGCGAATATTTGTTCCTGAGTCTTGGATGTTTTCTATATATATTTAAGTATGTATTTCTCTATCTAAGTATGTTTATCGTTGTCTAGTACCCATATTACAAGCCTAGAGCTTAGTTTGGGACTAGGTCAATTTGTGTGAGATTGTCCCCTGATATTTATTTATTTATTTATTTAATATACAGTCACATTAAATCACGGGGTTGTTGAGCCACCATAGAACTCTGTCCTAATGACAGCGTCAAGTCACGCAAAAGAAATTATTTACGTCAAAATTTACCGTCAACTTTCTATGAAAGGGTTCTCCCGGTAACCTTCGGAGAGGGAAGATGGCCGATTGGAAGATGTACGGCTTTTACATATGATTTATTCTCTTTAGCCGAACAATTTGCCCAATAAATATTATAAATAACTTAACACTAGCTAAATACACCATAGATGTACAAACGACATTAATTAAAAATTATCTATCTATCTGTGAGTGGGTTCTAGAGTGGCTCAACAATCTCGTGATGTGACTGTACCTCAACAATACAAGTAATTCAATCCTACCTTACCTACCGACAGTAAACAACAAATTTAAAAAAAATGTAGACTGAAAAAAGTTTTTAACTTCTTATAGTCAATATTTGAATAAAAGTATTCGGAATCGATTATGTTTTTTTATTTTGTAAACATTGGTAGCAACCTCCGCGCCTAGTGGACCGGCGCACGGCTCGTCAGGCGCGGCGCGCGGCCGGCGCATGGCTCCAGCTCGCTCCTTGCTGGTGTGCTATACGCACACATACACAGAGTGCATAAAATACCTAAAGTTAATGAGCGCAAAAAGCTCGGTGCCCCCTTAAACTTTGTTATAGAAAACTGTAATTTCTCTCGAATCTTAACATCGTGAGACCCGATGTTAGGAGGAACCTGATCAAGGCAATTTAGTTTTAACTTTATTCTAACGAGCATTAAGTTTATTTTAATTTGTTTCAAAATAGAAAATTGCATTTAAGAGCAATACCTTTGCTTAATTGAACTTTTTTCCTTACTGGTAGATTCAAATTCCCACTCGCAAAAATCTTGTGGTATGGTGAGCCTGACGAGGTTAAAGCCGGCGTCCCAGCCAAGATCAGTACGACCCTTACAGTCATACCTTCAACTCGATTGAACTGAACGGCACATTCATACATAACATGACGCCTTCATTCCCAGAGTGGGGTAGGCAGAGCTACAGAAATACCAACCACTCTAAAAAGACTTGTTTATAATTCTGTAACCACATTTTGCACAAACAAGCCAAACAAGTTATCAATAAAATGTTCAATTTTCTTTTTCATTTTATCTTGTACTAAATCTTGATCCTAGTGCTCAGCGAATATGGTCGCATTCTGAGACCAGCGGGCCGCTTTTCTAATTTGATCTATAGATGCTGACGCCAGTTAGATAATATAAATATATGAAGTTATTTGTCACCTTCGTTTCGTCAAAAAGTTTTTGGTCAAATGTTTCATTTGCCAACCCGCTTTGTTTTCTGTTACCGTAGATATTTCTACACGATAGTACTAATACAAATTCCGAAAAATGTATATACTTAACATTGGTTTGGCAAATGCTAAATTTGGGAAATGACACATTTGACCAAAAATATTTTGGCCAAGCGGCAGGTGCCCAGTTATTAGGTTGTTTCAATAGTCAGACCCTGACCTGTCCGGCATAGCCTCGTGCAGGAACCCCTCGACGGCGAGGATGGGCACGTTGTTGTGCACCTCGGTGCGCGCGGAGCGGATGTGCGCGAGGCGCTGCTTGGCCGCCGCGTACGCCGCCGCGTAGCCCACCGGCTGCGCCGCCGTCACGTCGCTCTCTGCTGCGTAACCGCTGCGGCCAATACATCATGGACTTGGGATCATCGTCGGCGAAATTTTTTTTATGGCTTAGTGGAGGCAAATCGTCACTACTTTGAAAAATCGCGTATCTCATATTTCATAATGTACAATTTTAAACTTTAACAAAAAAAAGGACCAGAGGCGTCGCGGTGGGGCGCGTTCCCACACTAAAAACCCCTTCAGCCACACTTCGGGCACGCTTTTTGATATGGGATCATGCCGCAGCGCACCGCCTCTGCGCTCAGTGCGTTTGTAGCTTAGGATATAAGATAGAATGACTTTATGCTGACTTGACCCTGCACAGAGGCATATCCACAATTTCTGAATATGATAAACATACATTCTCAACTTTCTCTATACAAAATACGCTGCACTACATTAATCTTTTGCTAAAGAATTTTAAGAACTTACATAACAGTTGCCTTCCCAAAGACAGCTTGGAACGCCTCCCGAACAGGAGATATTTTGACATCCTTGTCAGAAGCCACGACAATGTTGATATCTCCACCACTATCTGCAAAAAAAGGCAATAATAAAAAAAACCCCCATGTTTATTATACTTAATAAAATCCCCCGATAAAGTGGCAACCCTTGTTTCACAGCTAATATCTCTCTAACGGCCCAACCGATTTCCATTAATTAAACTATTATTTAAAAAAAACAAGTCCAAATCAGTCCAACCGTTTGGGAGCTACGATGTCACACTCAGATACAGATACAAGTAGTGAATAATTCTTTCCCGTCGTGAAAACTCGGAACACACGACTACTTCCGAATGATATCGACGAGTCTATGAAGTAAAGTATTATTAAGTGTCGTGTTTGTATTAAATTATATCACACTAAGATGTTTAAACCGCCACAATCAAATTATATAGAGGGTATAAGGTAACTTAAATATTAACAAAAAAACTCTGGTATTAACCACTCTATATCGATAATTAATCTCGCGATACAGTTGCGATGCGACCTTCCCCCACATTGTCTTGATGGGTACTAAGTCTGACTGAAGTAGCGTGACATATACGAACAATTCCGAGAAAACACGATGGGAAAGGATTTTTCATATCTGAAACACGTTAAACTTACCTATCATTATCACAGCACGCCCCTTATGAGCACTGAAGGCCTACAGGGCGGAAGCAAAGGGCCCGGACAGTTTAAGACTGATATCACACGCTACAATTCAATTAAAATAATTATTTCGATTACGATTTTATGATGTGGTGTAGGTGGTAAACGAAATAAGTTGAGAACCTCCCCCTTAGATCAACCAAGAGCTTATTCCGCTTAGGTTAACCCGATCTTGCTACTATATCCTAATCATGCTGTTTACTTAATGGAATAGCTGCCATTCAGATAGATGATTGGTTAAATATATTGGAATTAAGTCCCAGACATTATTAGTGAATGGTACAGCACAACTTCAGTTGTTGAGCTACTATTTCCTGTGGCAGAAACACCGTGAATAATTTATTTCACGTAACTTGACAGGGCAGGGGTCTATAGCGGCTCTAGAGTTCAATCCAATTCTACATACTTAAGTATTCTTTCATCTGTGGGTCGAGTGTGGTGATCATGGAGTCCACGGAACTCTTGGCTTTCTCCGCGACGCGCTGCAGGAGCCCTCCGGATGACACTGCGCCCTTTACCCACGTGAAGAGACCACTGCCCGGCATTATGTCACCTAATGTTAACGGATTGAGTTAATGTAAGTAATCATCAATACGGGTCATGGCTAAAGGAAATATATTAAATATTATACTTTGGAATTATGCACTATTACCATCATTGCATGCATGAGATTGAATATTAGTTACGAATGTCATATGTATTTTGTACACTAAAACCTTTCAAGTACTTAAAAACTTACATTGTTGCAATTTATCTGGAGATTAAATATATCATATTAAATTGGCTACCAAAGTTAAGTACCAACAGTGTTATTTATGAATTAAGAGACAAACAGTACTATACCAATCCTATCAACATCAGCCAAAGAATCTGGCAAAGATTCTGGAGACTGTGTGGCTTGGGAATCCTCCGGAGATCGTATTGACAACATTGGCTCCCCTTTACTAGGAGGTATTGCCGGGCTGCAAAAGAAATATTTTATTAGATTAGTCAAAAATAGATACCAAGAAATTGCACTGAGAATTAGCAGACAGGGCTGTCCGACAGCAGCTAGAAGCTGTTTACACTTGCTAGAGTTTTGTTCTGAGACAGCACTATCCTACATTTCTGGCAGAAGATTTACTGCAGGTTGAAATGCAGCCTTCATGTCAATGCAATACCACAAAAAAAGGCAGTCAGAAAATTAGAAACATTTGTATTTATCCCATACCATTGCCTACAACATCACTTATGAAATTTGACCACCAATCAAAAAGTACTTGACCAATTTTATTGCTAGTTACAATTTTCCTAACATGATTAACTAAGCTCTACACTGATGTGAATTGATGTGCAATTTAACCTCTGTTGTTTATAGGGATTTAAAAATTTAGCTCTGACACATTTATGAATGAATGTTGTATGAATAACAAAGATTTTTTGTATAATCCTTATGAAATGAAAGCTTCATTATGAACAGAGATAAATTACATCATTACATCATTTGAAATGTTTGTTTAATAATGCATGTAACTAACAATAAAATTGGTTCAGAACTTTTTTAATGGCTGTCAAAATAGAAATGTCATGTTTCTTTGCAATTGTAGGGGAAAGGCAAGCGTTGCTCATTACCATACGTCGCACTCAAGCGGGCATTTTGGGGGCACGTCAATTGGTAAGGATAACAAAAAAAAACTGAATTTACGTGTACACAAGACATACTTAGGATTTGTAACAGATATTTTTATATTTTCAGTCAGACGAAGAACCTTGGCTGCGAAGAATTTAGAGAAAATATACATACATACATAACATCACGCCTTCATTCCCAGAGTGGGGTAGGCAGAGCTACAGAAACACCAACAACTCTAAAACAGCTTGTTTAATTCTGTAACCACAATTTGCACAATCAGGCCAAGAAGTTTACTAGTGTATTAGTGACAGGTTGCAAGCTGAGAGAAAATATAAATTATATATATTCGTATAACGTACCTAAACATGTGGTTAAATTGAAATATTATATACTGTTTAATCTTATACTTGTATTATATAAAAATGAATGAAGTCTGTATTCTCGACCAGTTCGGCTAGCCATAGATACCTACCTAACGTAGGTACTGCATTAGCTACTAAGGTACTTGGAATCGCATATTACAAATACTAGGTAATAAATACTAAGTACTTACAGATACCTAATTCTGACAGGTCGAAGTTATTGTTTAAGCGTAACAAACAAATTAATAAACCTCTATGTCAGAATAAGGTATTTGTAAATACTTAGTATTTATTACCTAGTATTTGTAATATGCGATTCCAATACCTTAGTGGCTAATGCAGTACGTTAGGTAGGTTTATTGCTAGCTGAACTAGTCGAGAATACTGCCGTCATTCATTTTAAAATAAAACAAGTATATAAGATTGAAAAGTACATAATATTAGAATTTAACCACTTATTTAGGTACATTATATGAATATATGATTAATATTTTCTCTACTTTCTTAGCAGTCAAGGTTCTTCATCGGACTGAAATGTAAAAAAATATCTGTTACAATTACTAAGTATGTGTACTCTTAAATTCAGTTTTTTTGTATACCTTACCAAATGACATGCCCCAAAATGCCCGCTGGAGTGTGATGTATGCTCATTACGTGACAACCTATGTATGTAGGTCTAAGTAAGCCATGTCAATTGTTTAACCCATGGAGAGCCATGGCATATATATGTGCATTACAATATCAATCTTAATTTGAATCACTCTGATTTCCAAATTCAAATATTGTTACGAACACATGGTGTTCATAGGGCGCTCCACGGGTTAACCCTTTATAAGGCCCCAGTTATAGAGTAATGCTATGAGAAACTTAAATACAGTCATGTTTGACACTTCCTAGGGAATCGTTTAAAAGAAAGTTATTTTTCATGTAAATACAACAGAATATGTAGGTATAATATTCTGTAGTCCTTAAGGTTGAAATTCTAAATAAATATATGTGGTCACTAAATCACCTCTACCTTATAAAAGGTTAAGATAAAAGGAGTTAGTCACCTAAACTTCTCTGGTGTGGTGGCCTGCAACACAGCTGGCACAGTGGTAATTGTTGTAAACACAGCTGGTGGAGCCACCAATGCAGCAGGTGTTGCCACAGATAAAGGTGCTGCTGGAGCAACTACAGCAGCCGGTGATGGTACTGTTGCTAATGTAGCGGCTAGCTGCGGGGGTAACTGGGGTGCCTGATAAGAATAAAAAAAATGTACACATAATCAAATTTTTGGTGGCAAGCATCAGACTGTTGCCAGAGTACTAAAATTTAATAGATTACAATAGAAATTATATGTTGAGTGCAAAGAAATACACTTATTTGAATGTTACTGAAAATGCATGTGTGTGAAAATCAAGTCTGGGAATATAAACAGATATCAAAGGTATTTTATTTCATTAATAACTTATTAATTCAGTATCATACCACTGCAACTGGCAGAGGTGTTGGATTAGAAGTGACAAAGTTAGGCAGCTGAGAAGGAGGCGCCACACTCGACAGCAGATTGCCCGAGGCGGCAGCAGGCTGAGCCGGTGTTGGCGCATCCGGTATTTTTTTCCTCCCGTTGGTACTCATTTTATGTATCTAGGTCCCACCTGTTGAAAATCAAAATATTTCTGAAGTATGTTAACTGTGTTTCGCAAACAAAATTTCCATTCAAAATTGAACAAATTTGAAAGTTGTAAATTGACTAGTTAACCAATAAAGAAACGCATCGTAAAATCAAGACACCAAGATAAACATACACAAGTTCTTGACACGTAAGGTGGTGTAAATTATATACAAGCAATATATACGTAGGATTATCCGATCTGAAAACAAGCATACTACTTAAATAAACAATCGTTAACAAACGTTTGTAGTACCTGCAGGCAGTAATTAACTATATCTTGGAAATTTAGTCAGCAATAATAAAAAATTGAAACGTTCAGCTGCTACTATTTTATTTTGACAACTTTGTATTGTATATGTTTTTTTTAAAGCGTAGGCGTTCTTGTACTCTACCAATGATAAACGTCAGAATTTTACCGTTTAATCGTTTTAAATTTTACCTCGAACAAACTGCCGCGACATATCTAGAAAAAGAGAAAAACAGTTATCTTTCTTTTCATTTTAGCTCGGCTCGGTTGAATTGAAGTGGATCTCGCTGCTGTTTTGTGATAACGTTGCGCTTGTAATTAAATTTGTGAATTCATTGACTGTGTTTAGCTGCTGACAATGTCGGAAGAGCCTGACACACCTCCCTTTAGCACCGTTGATATCAACAATGATAATCGTGATGACGAGGATCTTTTTGCATCTGCGGTCCAGGTATCTTGCTAGAATCTTGTTTGTTTTGTTAAAAGTGCCCGCTCCGCCCCAAACTCAATCGAGTCTCGTCAAGCCGGGTCCGTTGTTAACGCCCCCTTGTTTTACTGTCACAAACAGATTTTATATTCCTAAGTTAAAAATGATTACATATTTGAATTCGGATGTACCTAATTGGCCATTATTACAGCTCTGCTGAATGCTTAATTAACACTTTCAGGTTAATAGTCACCTTGAGCACAGTTAGTCATATTTTTTGTATAAACTATCTGGCAAAACAAGATCTGTGAAGGTTCTGTGTTTCTTCATTAGAACTGTAATTAACATGAGAACTTTAAGAAATTGATTTTAATTATCCATATGGATGATAAAAAATAATTTATGGTAATGGATTAGCTCTAAAGATTACTAAGTTGCTGAGTGCAACATGATCATAGTGCATGCACTGCAATAATGTTCTTTATTTTAGTTTGCTGTATTTTCCACAGTATTTTGTAAACTAGTTTACTTTGAACTGCTTCTAATACATAAAACTTAGTTGGTCAATCAATCCATCTTCTTAGCCCAAACTCACACTAAATTTATAACTTTAATGATAGGTATGCCAAATGTTCTAAAATGTTATAAATATGTGTATAAATTAAGTCTAACCTGTTATAGACTATGTAAAGTGGGAAGACTTTTCATAAAAACTAATAAAGGGACAGACCCTCTTCAAGCATGTATTGTAAGACTTAAATTCAATTGTAGTTAATTGGCAATTGTTGATCCATTACACCCCATATTTGTGTTTGAATATGGGAATTACTGTTTTTCAAAAGTCAAACAATGGTTGAATGGGTTACTTTTCTTAACTATTTTGTTTGTATTGTCTAATCTTTCCTCTTTTGCAGGAGGTGAGTTTGGATTCTGAAGTTAATGGGACTAGGGAGAGCCTGGACAAGATCTCCATCAATGATACTCCTGCTAACACTGGATCCATTGGAAGCCCTGTCATGGAAGAGGTACGCACAATCGCGTGGTACATTGGTGATGCATTACTTTTTACAAGCTTTTATTCAACAACACGTTGGCCTAGTTGGGAGTGACTCTGCCTCCGAAGCCAGCGGTCCTGGGTTCAAATCCCGGTAGCAGCAGATATTTTTGTGATGAGCGCAAATATTTGTTCCTGAGTCTTGGATGTATTCTGTATATATTTAAGTATGTATTTCTCTATTAAAGTATGTTTATCGTTGTCTAGTACCCATATTACAAGCCTAGAGCTTAGTTTGGGACTAGGTCAATTTGTGTGACATTGTCCCCTGATATTTATTTAACATGCACTGATCATTATGTCCTCTCATTTATCAGTTGTTGGCTTCAAATCAGGCAAGATGTTTTTAAAAAAAAAACCATTATAATTGACAATGCATTATTATGCTGATTTGATGATGGAGTGAGTAGATGGCAATAAGATCTCCGCTATACCTAATTTATACTAATTGTGTTAGGACTCATTAGTTTGGTTGTGATAAGCAAAATAATTTGTTACAAACTAATGTACTAATTAAGATTAAGAATAAGAATAATTTATTTCTCACTTTCAATAATGACAATATTGAAATAAAACTAATAATGCATATTTTTTGTAATAAATTACTGTAAAAATGCACATATCGTCGTCGTTTTTTTTGCGGTTCGTAATTTCATTTTCATTCAGTAATACTTAGAGGCAATAAGTTTACCAATGGCAAAAAATTAATGCAGATACAAGTTTGAGTAAGTAAGACAGCAGATGTTATATTCAGTAAAAGTCATGAAATCTGTTGTAATGACATTTATTGTAATTATGTTTTAAAAGTTTATAAAATGACTTTGATTCTTTTTTCTAACAGTGTTGTTGCCATTTGCCTTTTTATTGTACCCAGATAACACTTTACCCGTTATCTCTGCCATGACGTTACTAGGTACAATTGATTATTCATTTTGAGATGAGTCATGATGCTGAAATGCTATACAATAACAATAATACCCATTTGATTACAGATCGCAACAGAACGGGCGAACAATATCATAATAACTATAACGGAGCCACAGAAGATTGGAGAAGGAATGATGAGCTCCTATGTAGCTTATCGAGTACTGACTAAGACCAATATGCCAATATTCAGCAAACATGATTTTGCTGTGCTACGACGCTTTAGTGATTTCTTGGGCCTGTATGAGAAATTAACGGAAAAATATTTACGAGCTGGGAGAATCATACCACCAGCACCTGAGAAAAGTATCGTTGGTAAGAAAAATATTGTAAAAAGCAAGAACATAAGGCTGGCTCTAAATAAGTATTGGAAAATCCGTTTTAATATACTTGGTTTTTTTATTACTTTCACTCTCTCTTGGGCAAAATTAATATACTGACAGAACCCAAGTAGAGTGTGACAGCAATAGACAGCCAAGTATAATTAACTTTCTGGTTCTACTGTATGTGTTTTAACATTTTTTATGTGGCCTATGGAAAAAATGGCTCTACAAATTTGAACTGTGGATATCATAAGAGTTGTTTCTATAGGCGCAAGACGAAACCGAAACTTGCGGACACCATTTGCCATAAAATACAAAATACAAATCTATACTAATATTATAAATGTCAAAGTACTCTGTCTGTTTGTTACGCTTCATAAACCGTTGAACTGATTTAGATGAAATTTGGTATCGAGATAGTTTGAGTCACAGGGACGGCATAATAATGTCAATGGCTATATTTTAATCTTCGATTGAGATACACTACCTACCTACTTTAGTGTTTTAGGTGGTAATTTAAACTTCGCCAAGTTTTTTCACATAATATCCTTATTCTTGATAGTACAGAAGCTAAGAAGCCAAAATTCGTACTTCTAAAAAGGGGTTTTCAAAACTTGATTTTTGTGTCGCCTGCATAACACAGTCGGATTTTGTTGGATATTGCTACATTAATTGGCTTTATCAAGGAAAATTTATATCAATTACCATAAAACAAGTATATCCAGGAATATATTGTATCTTCCTCTCACAATACACCATCAAATACTCTAAATATGCCTGTAAAGACCACAATTGTTCAAAATTTAGATTATTAAATTTTTTATAAAAAAAATCCTTATGATTGAAGTGTAAAGCAAAGTGTGTAATAATATAACTCGGTCTCATAACCCATTTATCCTCGATTTAATTCATTCTCTCCTACAGCTCGGATACCATAAATCATGGATAAAATGGCTTGTTTAGGTCCTTGTCGTGCACTGTACAGTTGATTACAAAGATATATATATATATATATATATATATATATATATATCCACTTGTGGACCTTATTACAATGCAATAAGGTGAAAAAGTGGATACACTTTTTAGTAGGCGTGAGTCCGGTACTGGCTGAAAATTTGCACTGTAGGTGACACATCAGCATTTTACTGAGCCAGTGTTTGTTTCACTGCCGCGTGGGCACACATTTTCATTTCCTGTTGCCTTCATTGTTTTCTTTTATTTTTGTATCATAATGTGTGTCTATTTCTTTCTTTCTTAGTGGACTTTATTGATGAATGGTTTTCAGGCACGACAAAGTTGAAGATGACGTCGACGCCGTCGACGGAGAGCGCGAACGGCAGCGCGGCGGCGGCCAGCGTACAGTCGCAGTTTGTGGAGCGCCGGCGCGCCGCGCTCGAGCGGTTCCTCAACCGCGTGGCGCAGCACCCTGTGCTCTGCATCGACCCGGACTTCCGGGAGTTCCTCGAGTCGGGTGAGTCCGACGACACATCTAACATCCTATTGCACGAGGTCGGGGAATTTCGCGGGTCAGGGAAATGTAATAAAGATTCAGGGACTTCGAAAATTCTCGGAGGTGTGAAAATGATGACAAAATAACACTTGTTTTTTTATTTATGTATAGTGTAGAATACTGCCCTCCTTACACAAAGTGCAATAACTCGAGTGTAATTTGAACCTTCTTTCTTTCTTTCTTATTGCACTTTGCGTAAGGAGGGCAGAATATGATATTGATAATACAAGCATCTTTTCTTTATGATTGTTGAGACAATTTCCTAATACTTGACCGCCATCTTTAATTTCTTGGAGTGTGCGTGTGTAAAAAAATTTATTAACCCTCTCATGAAGGAAAAACTGTTTTTAGACGCTATTATGCTCTTATTTTGCTCAGGGAAAACCTCGCATAATTGCCTGGAAAACCGGGATAAGGCAGGGAAAATAAATTTTGTAAGTAGCGGCCACCCTGACTACTGTTTTTTTCGCCAGAAACAGTATGAGGAGATACGAAACTATAGAGAAACTGTCTTACCAATAGGTTTTTTTTGTAAAAATAATTTTGGCATCTATACTATTTATACTAATAACGAGATGTGAAAGTAACTCTGTCGGCCCGTTGATTTTTTACATTGTCACGGATCAACTGCTGAACTGATTTTGAATTAATTTGGTATGGAGATACTTTGAGTCCCGGGGAAGGATATTAGATACTTTTTACCCGGGGAAATTGGACAGTTCCTGAAGGAATAGTGATTAACCATTTCTACGCGGAGGGAGTCACGGGAAACGGGTAGTAGTAAATATTAAAAACAAAAAAGTAGCTCATACATTTGTTGAAAATTGAAATTATCTTTCGTGTTGCGTATTAAAATTTATAGAAGTTTTTCAACTGTAAAATCACGTTGTGACACTACCATGGAAAACTACCATAGAAAACTAAATATCTAACTAAACGTTCAGAATACCAGTAACTGAAATAATAATCAAAAGGCCAGCGAGATCGTCTAGAAGATTGGTAGGAATATGTTGTGTCGTAGCAATCCAGTTTCAGAAGATTGATGTACGAGAAGTTAGTAAAATTAGTTTAAAGCTCAGCACAGACTGTGGAAGGGGGCACCACCGCCGCCCCCTTCTGTAGGCCTCGTCTCCTTACGGGATAGCCTTCCAGCGGGAAACTGAAGGAGTATGAAGCTAGGGTGAATTCAAAAGAACGAACTAAAAGTCTTTGTTGGATATTGTATGTTACAGTCAATCAAGGGGAATAAGAGGGATCCACAATAGAGAGTTGGCCCTACATTTTTATCAAGTATGAGAATATTTACGCTCTCTAGTAAGGATTTTTAAACTGCCAAAGGGATAGTGGAAATGGAGGACGTGATAATGCACATGATTGAAGGTGATGAAGAAGCTGATCTGGCAAGCCTTTGGATTTCATTCCTGCTTCCAGATCCTAGCACAATTTCTCCAGTGCTAGTCCCTAATCATGGGCATTCAACCACCTCTTTTGTAATCCCGTAGGATAAAGGTAGCTTCATTAGAGCCATTTCAGGTTTGTGATAAGCGTCTGCTACGCTAGCCTCCGTGGAGACTGTGAAGGAACTCAGAGGCATCGTCCAGCAAGACCTTAGTCTACATCTGGACTCCAAAACATAATTTGGTGCTTAGGTCTGTATCACTTGAAGTTACACAAATCTGAAGGGCTATGTAGAGCTTTTGTTATAATAAAGATAAAGAATAGCACTGGGTTTTATTGAACGAAGACCTAGTCAGGTTAATAAAGACGAAACGCTGTGGAAGGAATAAGTATTAAACATAACACATAGAATAACTGTAGTATAAAGCTGTAAGGAAAAGATGATTAGAATAAAACCACAACATTTTACTTACTTGAATTTACTTTAATTTAATAATACTACATATTTTGTTTATTACATTTTCTTGTTAACAGAGGCGGAGCTGCCTAAAGCGACGAGCACGTCCGCTCTGAGCAGCGCTGGGATGCTGCGGCTGTTCAACAAAGTGGGCGAGACCGTCAACAAGATCACCTACAAGATGGAAGAGTCTGATCCTGTAAGTCATTGTTGTATTATAGGAAACGAAACTTCTAAATGTAATGGAATAAATGAATTTGATTTGATTTGATTTGAAGCTTAGTTTGAGGAAGTTAAGAATTCAATTCTGACACCTGTCATTCCAGTACAAATTGTAACCTAAAATGCAAGAAAAGTTTATAATGAGCTATAAATCCATTAAAAAAAATCAAAAAAAAATATTTCATATTTTAATTAATATGTTTAAGCAAATCACAAGCACATTTTAAACCAATAAAAAAAGGGACAAACCAGATACAAATATAAAATAAACAGGCAATAATAGTACATTGTGCACCAAGGGCAGTAAGGAAGGGATTACTAACGAGTGTCAAAATTTTAATGATTCGAGTTTGTTATGTATGTATGTAAACACTTTATTGTACAAAAGAAAAACCAAAACAATACAAAAAATAAAAATAAAAAGATGTACAAAGGCGAACTTATCCCTTTAAGGGATCTCTTCCAGCTAACCCTTGAGAGATTGAGAGAAGTGAAAGGTTGTGCATCGAGTAAACAGGTGTACAAATTTATTTAGAGCACCCAAAAAACAAAAACTAACCAAAAAGACTATAAAAACAAAAAAAAAGAACCATAGAATAAAAACAAAACTAATACATTCAAATACTTACATAAATAGATAGAAAGATATGTAATTATACATAAATAAACATACTTAAACTTACATATACTAAATATATGTATATATCAACATTTGGATAATTGATACAATATTTAGGAAATAGAGTCAAGCCAGAACTTTTTTAATTTGTTATCCCCTTACTGCCCGTGATACACAAAATGTTTTTCATCAAATTTGCGAGAAAACAAGAAGAAATAAACTGTTAAAGAAAACAATAAAAAATGGCACTCAACTCTGTAAGAGAAATTTACAAGTTACAAGTTTTTTTTTTTCCATAGAATCTTCCACAGATGCAATGCTAAGAACTTTGTCTAGTTTTATTTATTTAAACTATTGTAAAGTACAAATGGTGGGCTTTATGTTTTAACGCATATCTATCAGTCAACCCCTAGGCTAAACTGACGATTGGTTGAGTTTCGATGTCTTAAAAAATACTAAACTATTTGAGAATTAATAAAATGTCCAAAGGCTTCGGCACACCGGATGTGTGCGCGTGATTTGCACGTGCTCGTTCGCGTTCCACTGCGTTGTATAGTTGACATATTGTAGGAGGATTTGAACTATGAAACGCAGTGGAACGCGAAAGCGCACGTGCTTGTTACGCGCACGCATCCGGTGTTACTCGGCCTTTAGTTGACATAATATGATAGTTAAATAATAATTTAATCAAAAACGTAAATAAACATACCAGGGCCTCTATTCAACTGCGTTATAACGATATCGTTTTTGATCTGTTTCCGTATTGTCAACGTTTTGATAACTCTTATGTCATTTACAATAATGGCGACTGTGACATAAACGATTCTAAACACGTCAAACACGATATCGTTTTAACGCACCTGAATAGAGGCCCAGTGCGGTAATGTAAAGTAAAAATCGGTTGTCTGTAAAGTCGGTTTACTGACGATAGTTGAACGTGACAACGTCATAAGAAAATACTGATGGAATAGTTGCATTTTTCAAAAGAATTTTTTTTTTTTTTTTTGTTAGATATTTTGTATGGATATAGAGAAGGAGGTAAATGGAAATCACAATTGAATCGATCAAGTTACATTTATTTGTACGCATAAATACAATTATGTCATTTTTTTATTTTTTTTACAATGTACATAGTTTTTACAAGTATCCATCCATCGCGTCCCATCTTATTTTTTACTTTTTTTAGTAACTAGCTTTTAAAAAGCTCAATGCTCAATGTGTTTGATATAGGAGAAAATTGTTCCCTTTGGCGGCTGGCTGGTCCAACCTGTCATTTCAGACACGTTGTTATGATATGTGGAAGATTTATCATTTGTTTTAATTTTTTGAATACCTAGGCTACGCTCTATAATTATTTCGATCGAATAGTAAAGCCATTGATTTTTCACTCATCGTGAAATAGTTCTGTTAACTTATTGTTATAGTTTTGTCAATTATAGCATAACCTACAATCGCTGCACTAGCGGACCGATGCTATTTATTTTAATGATGAAAGCACGAATATTCGACAATATATCACTGAACATATATTTAATATCGAAAGAATCAATACCTTTATCGCCGCAATTATCGTTGCTATAAACAATTGACACCACATTCACTTTTCACTGCACTTCATACTTGACGAAAACATGTAAATGTATTATTGTATAGCAGCTGTCCAAGCGGACGCATCGCTCACTCAAGTAGAAGAGAGACAGATGTCGAATGCAGCCGAACGCGGAGGCCGATTGTGCCTCTTTGTCGCTCGTTCCGCGCTCTCGCTTGCACTTCAAGCCTTAAATGGAACGCCTCAGAGCGAGGTAACGCCGCATGAGTCATGTTTTTTCGTGCGTGCAGCCGGCTCCATCGAATTATAAGACGTTGTCACGTCAAAAATCAGAGAAGACATTCATGTTATATCAATTTCCTCGCAAGTGTGTTGACTCCAGGGTGTGTGAGCAATGATTTCTGGGCTCCATTATGCCGCAACGCTATCTGTAGTGTAATAACTTCGTTAGTGCAGTCAGTATCCGTATGTGGTTGTGCAGTGGTTCGAGGAGCGGTCGAGCCGCATGGAGGCGCTGGAGGCGTGCCTGCGGCGGCTGTGCGCGGCGTGCGAGGCGCTGGCGGGCGAGCGGCGCGAGCTGGGCGCCCGCGCTCACGACGCCGCGCGCGCCGCCGCCGCGCTCTCCGGCGCAGACCCGCACGCGCCGCTCTCGCGCGCGCTCTCGCACCTCGCTGACCTGCACGAGAAGGCATGTATCCAACACGTGTCAGTATACATGGAGGCGCTGGCGGGCGAGCGGCGCGAGCTGGGCGCCCGCGCTCACGACGCCGCGCGCGCCGCCGCCGCGCTCTCCGGCGCAGACCCGCACGCGCCGCTCTCGCGCGCGCTCTCGCACCTCGCTGACCTGCACGAGAAGGCATGTATCCAACACGTGTCAGTATACATGGAGGCGCTGGCGGGCGAGCGGCGCGAGCTGGGCGCCCGCGCTCACGACGCCGCGCGCGCCGCCGCCGCGCTCTCCGGCGCAGACCCGCACGCGCCGCTCTCGCGCGCGCTCTCGCACCTCGCTGACCTGCACGAGAAGGCATGTATCCAACACGTGTCAGTATACATGGAGGCGCTGGCGGGCGAGCGGCGCGAGCTGGGCGCCCGCGCTCACGACGCCGCGCGCGCCGCCGCCGCGCTCTCCGGCGCAGACCCGCACGCGCCGCTCTCGCGCGCGCTCTCGCACCTCGCTGACCTG
Source organism: Acleris holmiana (assembly GCA_949316455.1). Classification (NCBI taxonomy): domain Eukaryota; kingdom Metazoa; phylum Arthropoda; class Insecta; order Lepidoptera; family Tortricidae; genus Acleris; species Acleris holmiana. Next base: position 6,706,471 of record OX438779.1, read on the forward strand.
CACGAGAAGGCATGTATCCAACACGTGTCAGTATACATGGAGGCGCTGGCGGGCGAGCGGCGCGAGCTGGGCGCCCGCGCTCACGACGCCGC